>CM029018.1:182023617-182377130 GCA_016801055.1 Panax notoginseng
AATTTTAATATTTTAATAAAATATTTGTTATTTTAAATTTATGGCACAAGTTCATAATTTAATTAATTAGATTAAGTTAAATTGAAAATGATTATTTACATATTTATATATAGTGGATATATAAATGGAAAATTAAAAATTTGGGAAAAAACATTTGTCTAACGAAAATTGACCAAAAATAGAGAAGGAATACTTTTGCACAACTAAAGCATATTTGAGGAACAGTTGTGCCAAAAAAAAATTAAAAGAAACATTTTAGCAAAACATAATAAAATAGAAGGGTCAGATTTGCTAATTAGTCTTATATTATAATAAGGGAATTACTTTGGCATATTCTTAATTAAAATCTTTTTACAAGTTGAGAGTTCTTTTTACATAATTACAAACTTCTTTTGCTCCTGCCTCCCAAATCGGAATATATTTTTACTCGATGAGCCTGATCTAAAATTGTTGATGAATCCGATCTTTGGCGATTATTTATTCTTTCTTTTTTCTTTTTGATTTTTCTGTTTTGGTTCAAATCTGAATATTATTTTGTTATTCTTATGTGATTATTATTTGCAAATATTGTTAAGACTTATTAGGTATGAATAATAGTTTTGGAAAGCGGAGTAATTTGGTTTATTTATTAGGAAACAGAGAAGAAACAGAAGTGCAAAGTTGCTTTGAAGGTTGAAGACTGAAGCCCTATTTTTTTTTATGCAAATAGGGAACAAGGAACTGGTCGCACTCGCGAACCGGTCACCGGTTCTCTGGATCAGGCGGGGTTGGGGGGTTTGAACGGTTTTTGGAAAAAAAATAAGTTATTGGTCCAAATCGGACCGGACAACCGACCAATTACGATTTTTTTTGGTTCGACAGTCGGTCCGGTCCGGCTCTGAAAATCATGGTTGTGTGTAGTTTATGTGTTGCGTATAGTTAATATTAAGAATTAAAATTTTAATTTGAGGACAAAATTATAGTTTTGTTAAAATTTTGGGGTAAAATATGTAAACTTGTAAATTGAAGGACTAAATTTTGAAAATAAATTTAAGTACGCCAAAGAGACTAAGCGGTGCACCCACTTTATATATTGATATATCCATAGAAAAATGATACTCCCTCCGTCCCAAATTAACTGTTCAGTTTTGATTTTTTAAAATCAAATTGACCATTTTTAAAACTAATATTTTTACTATTTTTGCTAAAATATAGGTGAAGTGATTATAACCAAAAGAAAGTATATACAATTTATTACTACTCCCAATTTTTATAATTTTAGAAATATATTTATATATGCTTAATTATTAATTCTAAAAATAGTCAATTTGACTTAAAAAAATTAAAACTGAGCAATTAATTTGGGACGGAGGGAGTATATATTGTGATTTTATATGTTAGTTTTTTTATTACGAAGTTACGTGAATACTTATAATTGATATTCTTTTTGTCCCAAGATAAAAGTCTTTATTATTATTTTGGATAGTTTTATGTTAAATGTCTATTTTTTTTTATTAATGAAATTTTTATACATTGTTTTTATTATACTCGTAGCATTAAATATTTAATACTTTTCTTATTTTAATTCTCTTTCCATATTTAAAAACTAGAAAATTACTCTCACTTATATTGAAAATAATTAATGACATATTAATTATGGGTAATTTTGTCATTTCATTTTTCTTCTTAATATGCGTGAAAAGTCTACCAAGACTTTTATCCTGAGACAAAGGGATTAATACTTTTACCATGTATTTGATATAATGAGCCAGTTTTATAATCCTACCAAATCTCATATATTGATATACATCCCAATCTTTATTCGCCAGACATCTTTTGCTATAGATTCATATCTATAAGTAATTGTTAAATTCACAACACTTTTTGTTATTTTCACAACAAAAATGTCGCTATAGATGTATAACGACATTTTTATTGTGAAAATAATAATTTCTGTTATGAATTTAACAATTCCCTATCTATATTATTAAGGGAGAGCAAAAAGAGTGTTTTTTAACTCTTGATCTCTCAATTTTTTTAACTTTCTTACCCTAATCTTTGAATCCCTATTTTTTTTCTCCACTCTCATTACCCAGTTATCCACCAATTTCTAATAAGTGTCGAATAATGTTAGGGACATAAATTATGTACAAAAAGTGTACACACAGTATTAAAAAGAGAGAAAATAAGAATTGAGACTTACCGTTAGATATTTTATACATTTCTATTAGTAAACAATACACGAGTCCTATGTTTTGTACACAATTTTTTATGTATAATTTGTGCACATGGATGGTATTATTTATTTCTATCTCCCATTAAATTTTATATTTTTTTTCTTTTTAAATTTACACACAATTCTCTCATATATTTTTATTTTTTTATTCTTTTATATCCCTATCTTTTTTATTCCAATCCTAAATCCAATATCCACCACCCCGTGAATATATATATATAAACTTATTTGATGTAAATCAAAGTTGAAAACACAGAAAATTAGTATGTCAAATGCTAGTACTTAATACTATATTCTTAAGACAATTATATCCTCCTTATATCGGTGCTTAGAGTTAGTGACACTTGTATCCAAATAGCATACACAAGGAACCAAATCAAAATGTTCTTAACTCTCTCAAATATATCTATGACCGAAAAAATGATGAATTGAATGAATGATTTGACTACCTCCATATGATATTTATAGGAGAATTTAGTGACCCTTCAGATGTGACACAACCCTCGCATGTCTTGGAGCACTTCGGAGTAGCGCTGACCCTTGCGTTGTGACGTTGGTGACAAGCGTTGCGGTGCTTGACATTTTGATCTTTGCTTCTTCGTTTGTTTGGCTTCAAAGAATTAATAAAAAAAAAGAATTAAATAAAACAAAATTTAAATAAATTTTACCTAAAAAGATATATATATACATATACCCAAACCCGCAAGCCCGGTCAGGCCGGTCGACAGCTCGTGTGGTAAACTGAGAAAAGATCTCATTAAAAGTAAGTACTATAAAATTGAAGTGAGGTTCTCCTTGGAGTCCAAATCCAGAGTAAACTATTTGTATATATATTTAAGAGTGATCTTTGGGAGTAAATTTCGCATTCATTACTTCATGAATTTGAGCTTTTTAATACTTGATTTTAATCTACTTATGAAGTATAACACATTAATATATAAATTTATCTCTAATGACTAATAATACCCACTTTAATTTAAACTCAAATTCAAACATTTTGTCACCCACTAAATTCTATATTTCTACTTCTCAACTTTCATCCACACATAGGTTATGTTAGAAACAGGAGTCAGACAGCAGTAAAACTGCCGTGGCAGCCGTGCCATTTATACTTATTGCATTTTGAGAGCAAGAGTTGAAAAGTTAAAAGATTCCTCATTGGCCCAAAAACTATATCATATGATGCCTTGCTATTTTAATTTACAAGTAAAGAATAAAACTACTACTATATTGATTAGGGTCAGGGTCAGGGTCACCACTTGTCCTTTACAAAAACTTTTGACTTAACCGCCTAAACCGACCATGATGTAGGTTCTTAATTCTTACATTTTTAGAACATCATATATTATACTACTAATTTGGATAAGCAATCGTGTTGTATTTTAAAGTCTTTTGGGGAATGAATTTCGATTAACTAAACGAATAAAAGTAATCAGTCTACAAAAGTCAAGACTACGTGAATAAAAGTAATACAGCTCTTTTAAGATTTCAAAATGCATTGGAGTTTGGTCAATACTGAAATTGATATTGGTATTTTATACAGATTGATTATAAGGAGACCCTCAATACAGACCTTTTATAAGGAGTCATACATTACAAGAAAATGAAGGCAGGGCAGGGCAGGGCTATTTACAGATTTTGAACGGGAGGGGAAGATAATTGTTCTTGGAAGGAGCCAACATGAAGGATAGGTAAGAAAAAACAGTTGAACCCAATAAAAACAAGTGGGTGGTCAAATGAGGCAAACTACTATCATGTTTTATCTTCTAGTCAGTATATCATCCACTTCATTGCATGCAACCGATGATTTTCCAAAGCCTTTTTGTTCTTCTTATGATTTTGTCAATCCTCCGAGAAATGAAATTAGGGAGAAAAAGCACCGGAGGAGGAGAAACAATGTCCGAAATGAAAGAGGAAGATGCACTTTCTCCTCCCCTGCAACTGTTGCTCTTTCGAAGATAGAAGCTCCTGCTACCCGCTTCCCCAATCATGTCCGACTTATTCAAACCTACAAGTTAAACCAGAACAAAACTTAAAATCTTTACTACACAAATTAAACGCTAAAATCAACTACTTGTATTTATGTGAATTATTATCCAACAGAATGTAGGGATAGGCAGAACACCAATTATTTAGCTAATCTCAAACAAACAAGTTATACTCATAACACTAGTGTATGGAACAAACTTACTTTTTTTTGACACTGATGCTTCATGTCAATAAATTTCTCCTGTTGCTAGATCAATAATTGAAGAAAAACAAGCCAACACTTCATAACTGTTCCCTTATAAAGGACAACAAGATCCCATGACTTGGTACACGTCTTAGTATATGCATGAATTGCCCTTCAGGCACTTGCAAACCTTAAGTTTAAATATGGTCAAGTCAATATCACATCAATGCGGATGCATCTAGTTTGTAAGTCTTAAGCGTTTCTTGTTTCTATTGGGTGTTGGGTACATTTTGGATCAAGTACATATAAAATTTAAAGGTATGATAATAAATGTACATACCGCAAACAATAGTTTGAAGTAGTTCATGTAATATTCTTTTCTAAATTAGTGGGAATTTCAAGAAAATGCAATATCATGCCGTAGTAATCAAAGTACAGTGAAACCAAGGGCTAATTTTTCAACAGACCATGTGAAAAATATTTTCAAAGCCAAAAAAAGTTACACACCTACAAATTTTTGTAATACTTTGCGATACAACTTTTCTAGTGTTAAATTTGTTAACAATGATGTAGATTGTCGATACCACTTGCTAATCACTGTGCCATCAAATCCCCCTACTTTACATACATGTTATGTTTCTTAGTTATGGGTTGACATACATGTTGGGTAACAAGCAAAAAGTCTAAATTAACTTTAAAATTTTATCCTAATTTGCACATTCATTTTTCACCCTCCCTATTTCTATTTGTTCTTATATAAAAATTAATAAACAGAAGCAAATTCAGAATTCAGTGCTTACTTTGTAGGCTGAAGTGTGAATAATGCAACTCAAAAGTCGATGCAGCTTCTTTATCAAGCTGCGGACTCCGGCCTTCTTCACTATACTTGTTCACAACCAGCCTGATTGCCTCATCTACACTTGATCCTAGTTTCACCATAGTCCGAACTGGTCCAGGACTTCCCTCAACTGTCACATTAACCACCACTTTGGCATCCCTGTTGTACCCCTGCCAATCCAAAATTATTTTTATAGAAATGCATTCAACATTAAGGTGTAGTGAAAATTATGGCATATATACTAAACCAACAATTTGTATCTCATTTTGTAATATCAAACTACACAACAAGTATATAAGTTCATTCTTATGATTTGAACTTCTCCCCATTTTTTTTGGCACCTAATGAGATGAATAATTTGGACTTAAAGGTCCCTTTACAATGATTCATGCATTTAATATTTTCCACTTTTACAAATTTCAATTAAGGTCAGGTTATGCAAGCAATTTATGTTGTGAACTATTTGAACATTACTAGTTAATTGAATCAACTTCACTAATAAAGAATCGAAAATTGGTGATATTCACTAATATTTTCACAAGGTCTCCTCCCGACGAAGGCAGGGCAGCGTAGAGTGGGGTGGGTCTATGAGGGCAGGGTAGGGTAGTGTGGGGTGAGTCTCGTGCGAGTATATCTATGTACGAGTAAAATGTTTCTCTCTTCTCACCCTACAACACTTTCTCTCCCCTATTAACCATCGTTAATTGGAATTGCTAAATAAATCCCCCTTTTAAAAGATCTTGTACTAATCCTGCAAACTAGAATGACACAACATTGCTTCAAAAGAACGCATTACTAAAAATAAATAGAAGCCAAACAGTTACTTAATTAAACAGTTAAACCAAAACACCAATCAAGCGCCAAATTTGAATCCCACCTCAAATTTCGGAGGAGACTGAAGTAAGTAGTCCGAAGCACACGAAATGTCCGTACAAGTCTGCGGCCGGAATAGCACAATCTCCAGTGGCGTCGGGCTCCGATTGTCGTCGGCGGAACTGGTTCCGAGTGTAGGATCGGAATTGCATCTCTTAAGAATTTTAATAGGCTTCGATGGTTTCAACAATCGCCGAGGCTCAAGTGTGGTGGTACGCCGGTGAGACGGTGACGGTTGGGGTGGTTTGACTGATCTACGGTTAATCGGAACTCTTTGCCGGATATCTCTCTTTGACATATATATATTTATACAAACAGATGATTAGATAAAGTCGTGTATATAGGGAGAGAGAGTTATTTGAGGAGAGAGAAATTGGAAGAGATGGAGACTTGAAGGAAAGAACAAGAAAGGAAGTTGCTTGAGAGTTGGGAATGGTTGGTTGGTTGTTTGTGTGGGAGGGATAGTATGTATGTATGTATATATAATGTACATACATGGAGTAATATATACATCAATCTTCCTGTCACATCAAAAAAAATATTCGCATAATACTCGTATATACACACATATATATTGTGTGCCCTGCCTAACATGTGAAACCCACAAATATACATATATAAATATTATGTGAATTTTTTTTTTTGTGATAATAACATTATTTATATATATACGCACCCTGCAGTCCGCATCACTTAGTAGCTCATATTTGATTTATAACAAACTAATATAATTCAAATATTAATATTAATAAAAAAATATAATTCAAAAATATTTGAGTAATTTATCGAATTTTAATATTTATTTATATTTAAATCGTTTATATTTTAAATCAAACTCGAATTAATCAAACACGAATTAAGACCAAACCATTTCGATTATTTTACGATATTTTTCTATTTTTTTATTTTTTGTGATTAGTGACTACTTAGTTGATTTTTGGTGAATTTATTTTTATAATTATAATTCGACATATATTTATTACGATACATAACATAACTTTTTATTAAATTACGAATTGAAAAAAATTATCCTTCAACAAAAGACAAATCAAGTACAAGAAATTTTTATCCTATAAAAGATTTATAGAATATATGATTCAAATAAAAAATATTTTATGAAATCTATTTTACCCTCAAACTAGGTACTTAAATAGGAAATATTATATTTACAAAAATAAAGAATATATAGTATACTTGTGGATACAATGATAAATTATTTATACTTTCTTCTTTATTTATTTTTCTTAAATTATATAAAAATCATATTAAAAAAATCTTTTACCAGAAATTACCGTATTAAATAAATGTAATGCGAAATAGGGAAGATGATACTAATATTATTGCCAAAAAAATTTATGACTTTATTTAGAAGTTTCGTATTTATTACATGGCTTTTAATTGCTTAGATTTGTCTTTAGTGTTAAGGTAACTTGTCATGTTTGTTTCCTTTTTTGCTAATTTTTATAGAATCCTCCTACGGCGACCGGCGTGTTCCGACCGGGGTAATGATCGGTCGAATTTTATTTTATTTTTTTATTTTTGTCTACTAAATAATTAATATGATTTATTGAAATTAAAATTTTCATAAAATACAGTGATTTAAGTGTCATTTGGACATATGTAAAAAACATGATTTCAAAGACTGTACAATTCTATTTTTTACATGTGTCGAGATGATACCTAAATCACTGCATTTTGTAAAAATTTCAATTCTAATAAATCACATTAATTATTTGATAATCAAAATTAAAAAAAAAAATCGACCGGTCATTATCCCGGTCGGAACACGCCGGTCGACTTATTGATTTTTATATGGTAGTAGTATGTGTGAATCTGCACCGGAGTTTATGCAACAAAAGTTAACTATACAACCTCTTTTATACGTTAAAAGGTTCATTCATAATAGTTGAGTTTATGGCATGTGCATAACTAAGGCTATAAATAAGTCTAACAGTTCGGATTCGATTCGGGTTTGACTCGAAAAAAATAAATGAAATTTGAATTTATTAATAATATGATTTAAATATGAGTACAAAAAATGATTCGAATAAAAATATGAGTAAAAACTGAACAGGGTTATACTCGACTCGTTTAAAATTCAAACTACTCAAAATTTGATACATACTCGATTGATACAGATTCGATTAGATACTCGATATATTCTTTTGTAATATATTCAAAATTAAATCAAATTAGCATAATTAATTATTATTATTTTATTTTATTTTTTAATTTTAATTGTGATTTTATATTTGTAAAGTGTAATAGTAAATATATTTTCTCATTTCTAAGTAAAACAATAAATTTAATTTATAATTATATTTATTATAAAGCTAGTTATTATGTGGAGACTCGAATTCAAGCTTGAATTTGAAACTCGCAAGTAGTTCGATTATAATTCAATCTGAGTCGGACCAAATTCGTGTAATAAATATTTGAGTCGAGTAGAATCTGAGTAGGATTTTTGAAATACAATTCGAATTCGAGTATGAATTTAATATTTCGAGTTGAATTCGAACAACTCTATGTTCATTTCGATTCAACTCGTTTACACCCTTATACATAGCGATCACAACCATTAATTAAATGTATTCACATCAAGATTTAAAATTTAAAAATTTTACAAATTAAATTAAATGTAAGTCATTTTAAAACACGAAAATAATGATTATTTTTTATTGTTGCTATAAAATCTATAACGACAGTTTTTCTGTAAAAATATCGTTTTCTGTTGTGAATTTATAAAAAAAAATTTTTATTGTTGATTAGTCCAAATGACCAAAGAATTTAATTAGATTTCTAACATCTTAATAAGGTTGAAATGTATCATTACCAGATGAAAATTGATATTTTCACATGAGAAGAAAGTGAGTCCCCGAGAGAGGGCAATATGAAAATATCAAAAACTCGTATAAAAATAATACTCCTCTTACCGAATTGTATGAAAAATGTTTAAATATATTCCACGTAGGTTAAAATAAATGACAGAGACGTCACTGGACCCCAATCATATTTTTATTGGAGTGGTTATGGGTTGGTAATGATCCAGTAGCGCAAAAGAAGTATCATGTTTTCAGTTACAACTTCGAAAGCTCAAGTCCAGCCCAATAGATAAAGGCCATAATATAAGGCTTGTACAGCTAGCTCATAATGCTTACTGTTCAATATTTTTAATATTCTGTTCATCCCAATCACAGAAAGCCCACGAACTATCAATATTCGAATTCACTTCTTCTATTTTTTTATAGTAAACAGTCAAAAAAACTAAAATATACTTCCTCCATCCTATTATATTTTACGTTTAAGAATTCTCTGCAACAATTAAAAAATATTAAACATGACTCTTCTACCCTTAATAAATGATGAAAAGGTTTCTGCTTCATCTCCCTCAAAAAAACCCTCTCTTTCTCTCTCATGGAAGAATTCTTCTCTATTATCCGGTGGACGGCTGGAAGGGTAGTACTGGAATAAAAGTGGACAATTTAGCTTTGAACTTGTAAAACGTCTATTATTTTGGGAAAAATAAAAACCCCTTAAATGTTTATTATTTTGGGATGGAGGGAGTATTAAATACAAGGATGATCTTCTTTTAACCCAACAAAAATAGAAAAAGAAAACTCGAAATTTTGGACCAATTATTTAATTTTTTTTTTAAAATGTGGGGTTTTTCGACCGCAGTCGAACTAATTTTCTCAGCCCGGATCATCCTTTTCTTTGAAGTAGCTCGCACTGGCGGTCCGTGGCCCCATTAGTATTTTTGTCTTGACAATTATTACAAGTGGGAGTTGAACCTAAGATGTCCGGATTTACGGTTCATTTTAGGACGACCTTGAACTCCTGTGCCAAAATTTCGGACCAATTTAACCAAGCCATAAGCAAGTAAGCAACCGAGTTTGGAGAAATCACAAATTAAATGAACGGATTTAATCCAAATAAAAAAGATTATAATATTTTCTTAAAATACGCAAAATTTAAAATTAAACATTTCTTTACTGTTTTTCTTATATACATAAAATAGGAGGTAGGTACGAAATTTAAACTTTCGATACGAGACATTGCGCATAAAATAATCACACACATATAAAGAATTTTCATCTACTTATGTTGAGACTGAAGTCGAAAAAAATTATGTAAGTAACATGTGGACAGTAAAGTTTTTACCGCTTATTTACTGTGACTGAAAACTGAACCCATACTTTTGAACGAAATTATAAGTATGTAGGAAGGTAATAAGTACAGGAAATTGATATTTTTATATAAATTTCTCGTACAGAGATGGGATCTATTCACTATTTATGTAAAAATAATCATGTATAAATATTTATTTTTTATGTGTAAATATGAGTTGCATATTATGAAGATGGAGAATAAAATTAGAAAATTGATATTTTCATAATAAAAAAAATAATATTTTCATATAAAAAGTGTCGCTATAGATCCTATAACGACGATTTTTTCCGTCGCTATACATCTATAACGACACTTTTCATGTGAAAATATAAAAAAAATTGTAAAAATATCAATTTTCTAAAATTATAAGTTTCATTCCCTTGCACTCTGTTTCTGAGTTTTGAACAGTAAAGAAAAGAATAGAAAACTTAAATTAGAACAGAAAAGGAAAGAATAAAAAACTTGAAGTTTTTCTTTGTGTTATTTACGAGTTTTTAATAGAAAATAATAGAAAATTTAAAATCGAGAACATTAGTTGTAATTTAAAATTTATTATATTAAAAGTTGAGAATAATATGCGAATTATAAAAATATTACTTATTTTAAAAAAAAAATTCGTCTAAATCAGGTCAATTTTAAATAGAAAACTTTATCAAGAAAAATAGCCAAATATTTTATCTATTTTTTTTAATTTATTAAAAAACTTAAAAACATAAAAATTATAAAAAAAAACTTAAATTTTTAATCAATTTTAAAACTCAGAAATAAAGCGTTAGTCTACGCAGTAAATCATTAGCATACTTCATACATCACATCATCATCGGCACCATGACACCTTTTGAAAATTTGATCATATTTATGGTGGGACCAGTTTATCAGATCTTTAAAATTAAAAGTACTCGTACCAAGCTATCTTTAATCAACAACATCATGAAATTTTCAATACGTATCACTTTTAACATTTTCATGATTACAGAAGAAAATATGACGCCCCTCAAAATTACGCCCAAAATATTTTTTTTTCAAGCTTCTGTATTTAGCCGATCAAAATGATATACGTTGCGATTGTTTACCATAATTTTTTAATTACCAGTTACGTGAATAAATATTATAAATAAATTTTTTGAACAGATGCATAATAAATAGGAGTCTCTTATAATTCTTATCAATTCTATAAATAGGATTTTGGTATAATTCTTATCAATTTTATATATTGATGAGTTTCGTAATTATAATTCGACCTAAATTTATTGTAATACGTAACAAAACTCTTTAGTCAATTCCACAAAAAAATTGTAATAAGGGGGTGTTTGATAAAACTGAATAAAATAATTAATTTTGAATATTTAAGTAATCTAAATGAGTTGAATGAAGCAGAATTTTAAATACTGAATGAAAAAAATTACTTGATAATTGACACGTTTGAAACATCTGAATAACATGTTTTTATTATTTTATCTATAAGACCCCAACTTTTTATAAATAAAATCAAATTTTCTCTGATTATTATTGTGAATAATAATGTGTTAATTTGATATAATGCTTTAGTTATGGGTGAAATGTGTAAATTTTACAAAATAAGCAAGTGGTTATAAAATATTCATTATTGTCGAGGAATATTCGTTTGATCATAGAATATTCTTGCTGTTGGGGAATATTCGTACGATGACGCAACCATTTGTGGGCCCCATAACGAAAAACGGTTGGATAAAGAAAACGACAAGTTTGAGTTTTTATAAATAGCGGCGTAATTGTTACCGTTAACACTGTTAGAATACCCGGTGGTTAAAATACAGTAATACGCGTGGTTGCACTGTAGCACACGGTATTGCACAGTATTTTTGAATTATTGATTCTTACGTAAGAAGGCACTACTCAATAATTGTTACAGTAATTACTATTCAATATTTTATTTTATTTTATTGATTCAATAATTGTTACGTTGATATTTTATATTATTATTGTTTCAATAATAGTCACTGTACAATATTTCTCATTATCATATCAATAATTCATATTATTTGAATAATATTATTAGATAACATTATTGGCAATATCTAAGGAAGTTCTGTCCAGGAAAGGGGTTTGGTCACCTAATTGCGCGCCAATAAGGAGAAATCCTTATCGAAAAGTCCACTCTTTTCTGGGAACGACCTAGTTGTCATAATTATGATTCTGTAATATTATTTGTAAATAATTAATTATTAATTTATATGATAAAAAAATATTTATTTTTATGTGGATATAAATGTAGGAATTAATATTGAGGTGTTTTAGTCAGTATTTTGTCAGAATGGAGGTATTAAAAATCATCCGTACGTGAATTTAGGACATTTTCTGTTTCAAATTTGGAATTTTTTTTTTCTACAAAGTTGTAGAGAATTTAATTTCCTATGGAATAGATATGAGATTCGAATTTTTTTGATAAATGAGCTATTTATTATGAATTATTGAAGTTTCAGAAATAAATATTTTTATTAAAATTATGAGTGGGACCCACTTTTATTTTTTATGAAAACATGTGCTGAGAATTTTTAAAAGAAGGCATGCTCAGTTTGTTCAAATGGGGTGTGCGTAGAAGAGAAAAAAAATATTATTTTATTAATTTAGTCTGCTTTGGCGTTCTGGTATTTTTTTTATAAATAGGTACTTATGTTAGAATTAAAAATCACACCAAAAACATAAGTTTTCTCTCTATATATTATTGAGCGTATTTTTGTGAGTATTTTGATACTTTGAGAGTTACTATTCAGTGCAAGTTTCTTTCAACACTATATCTGAAATTTCAGTCAGAAGTACTGTTCTTTTTAGGTAAGAGATGTTATTTTCTTCGTAAATGATATTATTTCTCTTAATATCATTATGCCGAAATATTGATATAAATTTTATTCTGGAATTTTTACCTTTTTGTGTCGGGATTACTATTCACGTATATGGCACTATTCACGAATACGGTACTATTCACATAAAAAATAAAATTTTCTCTTCTTTGTCCAAGATGTCTATTATAGTTACTATCTTTGATTGTATCCATATTTTGATCTTTATTCTTGAATTTTACTGCACTATGATTTATTATGAAGCGTTTTTGAATTTGAATTATCTAAAATACGAATCCCTAATCTTTGTCATTTTATCTCACTTGATTCGTTTCTTTAAAATATTTTTCATCATTCTCAGTCCTAAATGATGATATAATTGTATATCTTTGGCCAGTAGTGCAAAGATGAATGATTACATGATGAATATCTTTGGCCCGTAATGCAAAGATGAATTGGTGTTGAGATGAACATGACCAACTGGTGATACAGATGAATATCTTTGGCCCGTACTGCAAAGATGAATATTTGATTCAAAATGTATATTGATTGATGTTATAGGGATAAAATATTGATGATGGACTTTTAAATTCATAGATGATAGTATATTTCATTCTCTACTTAACTCTTCTAATGAATTGTTATTTTCGCTGCGAATATTGATCTAAAACTGGTTGTCGATTATATTTTATCTGATTTGTTGAATGCTAACGATAATTTGTTGTTTATTATCTTAGTTATAATATTTTTTACTGGGCTAGTTGAGCTCACCCTTTTCTTTTTTATTCTATTTTTTTCTCAGGAGGTGAGAATATAGCAAGAACTAGTCGGGGTATGGAGTGATGGTTCTAGAAAGTTATTTTAGCAGTCTTCACTATTTTTATAAAATAGTATATTAATAATTATAATGAGGACTTATTTGAGTTTGAATACTATCTAGAAGACAATATTTATATTTAAACTCACAGTATATGTGTTGTCGTATTTTGCACGACAATTGTAATAATGAAGTTGTAATTATTTCTGTACCATGTATTCGGCGACTCAGAATGGGTGATGTATACCTTTTTTGGGGGGGCGTCACAGTTGGTATTAGAGCCATAAGTAAATAGCCTTGAGCCTCTATCAGGTGACTTCTTGTTGATGAGGGATGCATCGAAGCTAGACTCTCCGTAGGGGACGCCGTTCTGCGGTGACAAGCTGATAGGTATCATTGTGAGGTGCTATCCAAGGTTAGGATGAGAGTCACAGTTGGTATCAGAACTTAGGGATATGGTCTCTGGCGGAGATCGGGGAATAGAACTAGGAGGGGAGAGACGAGTAAATTCTTCGCTAGTGTGTCTTACCTAAGCTTATTTGTTGGTCGGTCATAATATAGGGGTATTATGTGGTATGTAGATTTCTTTAATTAACCCTTGTTTTTATGGCAGTATTTGAGAATGGCAGCTGAGAATATTAATAATGGAGTGAATGAGACTGTGGAGATATCTTTAATCACCAACCATGGGAACGTGCACAGGAAGACAATATTTCTCCTGTAAACAACACTACCGAACAAACGATGAATGATGGGATGTTTAGAAGCTTTTTACAGTTCATGCAAAATCAGACGAGTGAGACTCGTGTACAAAATACGGGTGGAAATGATAGCAACGCGCGGCTTGTCACAGCCAAGAAGTTCAAAGTGTTGGGACCACCAGAATTTGTGAGAAAGTCGGATCCGATCAAGGTGAAAACATGGGTTAAGCAAATTACTAAGATATTTGATGTTTTGGGATGCACGGAGGAACAGAAGGTTCCATTCGCCACCTTTATGTTCCGTGGTGAGGCAGACTACTGGTAGGAATCTGTGAAGCGTACCCAGCCAGCTGCACTCAATATGTCTTGGGAAATATTTCAGAAACTGTTCAATGACAAGTACTTTCCTGAAAGTATTCGTCATATGAAGGAGGCAAAGTTTGTTAGACTGGAACAGAACAACATGACTGTATCTCAGTACGAGGCTAAGTTCGCAGAGTTATCTAGGTTTGTACCTTATTTGGTAGAGAATGAGGAACGTATGACGACGATGTTTCTGAGAGGTCTGAAACCCGAGATTCGGCAATATCTTATTTCTCACAAATTTTTTTTATATTTAGATGTTGTGAACATGACTCAATTATTAGAGCGAGATAATGAGTCTGTTCAACAGAGGGACCACAACCAGGGTCATACCGATGACAGCAGTCATCAGAGCAATGACAACCAGCGGGGAGGAAAAAATACGGACAAAAGCGGTAACCACTCTGGTGGTAATCGTGGCCATGATTGTAGAAGAAACGAGTCGGGGGGGATTTCAAAAAGAGAAGGTACAACAATGATAACGTGAAGACGTCAGCACCAACTATTTCTAGGGAATAAAAATGGCCACCGGTCATATGTTATAAATACGAGAAAGAGGGACACATCAGCCCAAACTGCCCACAATAATCCAAGGAAGGTGATATAGCTCGAGATTGTTATGCAGCGAAACCAAGTCCAACGGGGATGGTGACTCCAAAAGCTGTCCTGAACAAGTCAAAGTCAGTGGTTCCTGGAAGAGCGTTTGTCGTGACTGCCCAAAACGCGAGGAACCCGAACGAGGTGATTACGGGTAAGCTAATCATAAATTCTTACAAAGTTTATACCTTACTAGATACCGGTTCTACCCATTGTTTTATCTATCCTACTTGTGCTCAACGTTTGAACTTGACTCCGGAGAAATTAGACTTTGACTTATCTGTTGAGACTCCGTTAGGAGAAACTTTCATTACATCTACTGTTTATAAATCTTGATTGATTCAAGTAGGGACCATCACATACCTGCCGATCTTATTTTGCGGAGAATACTTGCATTTGATGTGATTTTAGGGATTGATTGGTTAACCACTCATCATGCTAAAATTGATTATTTTCGTAAGGTTGTTAGTTTTCATATTCCTAACCAACCTGTTATGCGAATTCAAGCAACCAAACCACTAAAGTCAACCACTGTCATATCAAGCCACAAAGCCATTCGTTTATTGAAAAACGGATGTCAAGCTTTCTTAGCCCATGTCATGGACTTGAACAAAAACACGTCAGATTTGAATAATATTTTTGTTGTTAGTGAATTTCCTGACGTATTTGCTAAAGAACTTCTCGGTCTACCCCCAGAACGTGAAGTTAAATTCTTTATTGACCTTGAACCTGGTACAAAACCCATTTTTAAAACCCCATATCGAATGGCTCATATTGAACTGCAGAAGTTAAAGGTTCAACTATAGGAGTTGTTATACATCGGTTTTATTCGTCCTAATACATCTCTTTTGGGTGCTCCTGTTTTATTCGTAAAGAAGAAAGTCAGGAGTATGCGACTTTGTATTGACTACCGAGAATTGAACCATGTCACCATAAAGAATAGGTATCCGCTACCTCGCATTGATGACTTGTTCGACCAGTTGTAAGGAGCACAATTAATTATTTTCAAAGATCGATCTTCATTCTGAATATCATCAGCTGAAGATTAAAATTGAGGATATTCCAAAGACTGCTTTCAGAACTCGTTACGTGCATTACGAATTCCTAGTCATGTCTTTTGGATTGACTAATGCTCCTGCGACTTTCATGGATATGATGAACCGTGTGTTCAAAGAATATTTAGATCAGTTCGTTGTTGTCTTTATTGATGACATCCTCATCTATTCCAAAAGCTGTGAAGATCATGAGCGCCATTTGAAGCTGGTACTTTAAAGGCTTCGTGATAACAAGCTATATGCTAAGCTGAAGAAATACGAGTTCTAGCTTGAGGAAGTAGCATTTCTTGGGCACATGGTATCAAAACATGGAGTATCTGTTGACCCGGTGAAGATTGAAGCAATACAAAGTTAGGAGAAATCGAAGTACGTAGCTTTCTAGGCTTAGCTGGTTATTATCAGAGATTCGTGGAAGAATTTTTCATAATCGCTACTCCATTAACTCAGCTGACTCAGAAAGATACAAAATTCTTATGGAGCGAGGAATGCGAGAAAAGTTTTCAAGAGCTCAAGAGGAGACTCATTTCGGCACCTGTTCTGACAATACCATCTGGTTCGGATGAATTTGTTATTTACAACAATGCTTCAGGCAAAGGGTTAGGATGTGTTCTCATGCAACATGGGAAAATCATAGCCTATGCTTCGTGACAACTCAAAGAATATGAGAGGAATTATCCTACTTATGATCTGGAGTTGGCAGCAGTCGTTTTCGCGTTGAAAATCTGGAGACACTATTTGTATGGGGAGATAGTAGGGATCTATACAGATCATAAAAGTCTCAAATATTTCTTCACCCAAAAGGAACTTAACATACGACAACGACGTTGGCTCGAACTGTTGAAAGGTTACAATCATACCATTCAATACCATCTTGAAAAAGCGAACGTAGTAGCTGATGCATTGAGTAGAAGATCATATGAAGGTACAAGTGCGATATTGTCAACACAAAGGCCTATTTTGTATGACTTGCAAAGGATGAAGATAGAGTTAAAGGCTCCAAGTACACACGTGATGATATCAAATATACGAGTAGAACCGACTTTAATCGATAAAGTTAAAACTGCTCAAGCTACAGACTTGGAGCTGATGCGTATGAAGAAGAAAGTGCAAGAAGGTGCTATTCTAGAAGCAAGAATCGATGAAGAAGGAATACTTCGAGTCAACTCCAGACTTTGTGTTCCTAACGATTCTGACTTAAAGCATATAATCATGATGGAGGCACACAACATGCCGTTTGCAATCCATCTTGGGAGTACCAAAATGTATCATTATGTCGCCCCCAAAATAGGTATATATCACTCATTCTGAGTCGTCAAATACATGGTACATAAATCAAATACAAACTTCTTTTATACAATACGACAATAGCGTAGCTTAGAGTTTTTACATAGATATTGTGTCATAGACAGTATGCAAACTCAAATGAAGTTCTCATTACATTTATTATCACACTATTTTATAAAAAGTGAGGACAACTATAGCCACCATCTCGGACCGCCACTCTGTTCTCCGACTAGTCCCGGCTGCGTTCTCATTTCTTGAAGAGAACAATAAAAATAAAAGGGTGAGCTCAACTAGCCCAGTAAGAAATATTATGACTAAGATAATGCAGAATAAATTATCGTTAGCCTTCAACAGTGTTAAACTGATAAAATACAATAAACATCAAGTTTAACTACATCGGAAGAAGCAATCCATTAGAAGAGTCAAGTAAAGCATGATATCTACTATCTTCTATGATTTAAGAAGTTTTTCATCAACTTTATCGCTGAGACTCAGCTTAATAAATAAACCACATCATCGAATCATCCCTGCACTACGGGCCAAGGATATTCATGTAATCATCAATGGTCATGATCAAATCAACAACTGTCCATCAATGCACTACGGGCCAATGAAGACTTTTACCACATCATTTGTAACATTAGGGTCATGATTATACCGAATAATTCCTGGTCATAATCATACTAATCAATAGTACATCTATGCACGTAAGCCACATATGACTTTTATCACAATATAAGTATGAGGATGATGACAATGATATAATAATTCAATCAAACGAGATCAAGGATAAATATTAAAGACTTTAAATTTATCTAGAGTTTAAAAAAATATCCAAATTGTCAACATGATACTGCTTTGTAGAGTAAAATTCAAGACTAATATTCATGTATCAAAAATAATCTTGGACAGAAAAGAAATCAATTTTTCTCGTGAATAGTACTCCGTGAATAGTACTTCAGGAATAGTACCCCGGCATGAAAAATACCCCGAATACCCGAGTGATTAATACCCGAGTGAATAGTAACCCGTGAATAGTAACTCGGTATGAAACGTACCCCGAATTCTCGAGTGAATAATATTCGAGTGAATAGTAACCGAGTGAATAGTAACCTGTGAATAGTATTCCGGGTGAAAATATTGATATTTAATAAGAAAGTTCAGACCAATATTTTAATGAAACGATACTGGATGAAGAGTAAAACTCAAGGATATTCCACTAATTTTAGGAATTATAGAAGCAATACTTACCATAGTAAGTTTAGATTTAAGAATAAGAAAAGAAATAATATACGAAAATGCAAATGGATTTTCACCTGTCATGCGGTAGCTCGCGTAGACAGATCATTTCGATAATTTAATAATATTTGAATACGAAGGGTTATTCACTAGGCATGCGGTAGTCCACGTAGACAGGTTATTTTCACAGAATAATAAAGAATGGAATAACAAAAAATTTTACCATGCATGCGGTAGTCCGCGTAGACATGTTATTGTTGGGTAAAATCAATACGCACAAAACACGCAAGTGTACGTGGTCAACAAGTAATAAAGTGATGAATAAAGTATCGTTCCCACGAGGACAAAATATCAAGAATCTTAACTTCACAATTATCAATTTTGTATTAATCCTAATTTTATTAAACTAATCAATTCAATGGTTTTTTTTTTAAAAAAAAATCTAATTTAAAGAAACTAAATTAATAAATAATTAAATTATCACAAAAGAAATAATCACCAATAACGAAATTCAGAATTTTCAAACAATTAATGGAGAATTAGACTTATGATTTCACCCTAAGCTTCACTCTGATTCCCAAACTTTTATTCCAATTCACTCAATATTTCAGTTTATTAACCAAGAACACGAACGTAGTAAGAGTCACCTCTCGATGCACTAATACCATATTAACATCAATCCATAAATAAGATAGAAATCCGTTAAACACCTAAATTAACCAACTCACTATATCTCTATGTGAACTGCAATTAAATAGGTTGAAGTTTAAGTTCTCTTAACGATTACATGCGATGTCAAGCGTATCTCTACCTTAACAATAATCACAAATATGCTATCGACATAATTTATGACACATGCTATTTTAACTAGGTCTAGATTTAAATATCCTCTCTCGATTTCTTTCAAGTCCACATAAAATTGTTGATCAGGCAATTCATAAATTCACGCACAAATTAACATAGATAAACTGAAAATATCTTATTAAATTGAAAATCAAAGTTATAGAATCATCGCTAAGCTTAAGGATCCATCACAAGTCTAACAAGTAAATTAGTTCATAACGAACGAATTAAAAACTGAATAATTTGTTGAAAACATCATCCCAATTACAAAATAGATGAAAGAGAAGAAGAATTGTAGAAAACTCCTTCACGTAGCCTCAATCTGCAATCGTTGTGACAATCTCTGAAAATCACTCCTCCAATTTTCGCTCTCCAAATCCTTCAATCCGTGCCGAAAATCTTACCTTTGTGCTAGAGAATTGTTGTTCTTCTAAGTGGTAGCAAGCTCTCCTGACTTCTGGACGTATTCTCCCTTTAATAGACTCCAAAACGCACCAGCTAGCCCACCAATCCGAGCCAAAACAAAAGTTGAAACCTAATAGGACAGCAGCAGAAACGGGACCCCCGCCCCAGCGGGCCTACCTTCTGACTTCAAAATTTCTTAAGTTCCAATTTTTTTCACCTTTGCTCTAAAAAGACCACCTTTTCATCCTTAATGCATCCATGACCACCCTACACATAAAATAACAAAAACAAGTAAAATCGAACACAAAATATCTAAATAAATACGAATTTAAACTTGATTTGAACAATGATTCGCGTATATAAAATCCACTTATCAGTTATTCCCACAGAATAATAAAGAATAGAATAACAAAAGATTTCACCATGCATGCGGTAGTCCGCGTAGTCAGGTTATTCCAACAAAATAATAATGAATGGAATAACAATCCTTACGAGTATTGAAAGAAAATAACTCTCTTCATGAATACGAAAGAAATAATACCCCTTACGAATACAACAAATAATATCCCTTACGAATGTTGAACAAAGATAATATTCCTTACGAATACGAAAAATAATATCGTAAGCGAATATAAAATAAATAACACCCCTTACTTTAGTAGAAGATTGAATACTGAAGTAGGGTAGTAGCAGAATACTCCTCTTCTTTCTCTCTATAGTTTCTCTCTCTAGAGTTTCAGTGAATTCCTAAGAAATAATGAAGGAATGAGCTTTTATTTATAGGAAAAAGGACTGAATAGTAACTAATTCATGAACGGCCAAGATTAATTTACTTTTAAACGGATGGTCCATATTGATTTACAATTAAAATTTAAAGCAACGATCCATACTGATTTACTATTAAAACTTTAAACCAACGATCTATATTGATTTACTATTATAACTTTCCACTAGCGGTCCATATTGATTTACTATTATATCTTTAACCAACGGTCTGAAAAATTAGCACATCCCCTTATGGAATAATAAGCCAAACTTAACAACCACCTCATAACAAACCCCTCTATTTATATCAAAAATTGAATAAATATTTACCACAAATCACTTATCTTTAATAAACATATTTTTAATCTATTAAAAATTATTTATCATTAATATTATAACTCACAATATTTAATAACCAGATCATTCCCAAGAAAGAAGGGGCTTTCCGATAAGGATTTCTCCCTATTGGCGCGCAATTAGGTGACCAAACCTCTCCTCGACAAAACTTTCTAGACATCGTCAATATTGTAAATAATAATATGAATAACTTTGTCATCTCAATTATTGATTAAATAATATAAAATATTATGCAGATGATACTGTGACAATAATTGAATCAAATAACGTGAGATACTATGTAGCAATTACTGTGACGATCCTAAAATAGGTATACCACACCCATTCTGAGTCGTCAAAATACATGGTACAGATACAACTATAACTTTTTTAATACAACATAAAAACTGTGAGTTTAAATAAAAATATTATCATCTAGACAATATCCACACTCAAATAAGTCCTCATTACAATTATTGATACATTATTATACAAAAATAGTGAGGACTACTAAAACGACTTTCTAGAACCTTCATTCCATACCCCGACTAGTACTCGCTACATTCTCGCCTCCTGAGAAGAAAAATGGAACAAAAGGAAAAGGGTGAGCTCAACTAGCCCAGTAAAGAATATTATGACTAAGATAATATAAAACAAATTATCGTTAGTCCTCAACAGAGAAAAATCTAATAGAATACAATAGACAACAAGTTTTAAATCAATATTCGCAGCGGAAAATAATAATTCGTAGAAGAGTTACGTAGAGAATGAAATTTACTATTATCTATGAATTTAAAAGTCCATCATCAATATTTTATCCCTGTAACTTCAATCAATATTTATCATTGTACTACAAACCAAAGATATTCATCAGTTGGTCATGTTCATCTAAACACATGTTTAACTTTACACTACGGGCCAAAGATATTCATCAGAAATCATTCATCTTTGCACTACAGGCCAAATATATTCAGCTATATCATCATTTAGGACTGAGGATGATGAAAAATATTTTAAAGAAAATGAATCCAATGAAACAAAAGATTAAATATTAAGGATTCGTATTTCAGCTATTCCATGTCCAAAAATACCTTATAAATAATCACAGTGGAGTAAAATTCAAGAATGATCATAACATGGATACAATCAAAGCTAGTATCCAGAATAGATATTTTGGACGAAAAGAAGAAAATTTCATTTTTCGGTGAATAGTGCCGAATTCGTGAATAGTGTCGTATACGTGAATAGTAACTCCGACATGAAAAGTTCTACATTTGATAAATATTTCTAACCAATATTTCGGCATAATGATATTAAAGAAATAATATCATTTTCGAATAAAATAACATCTCTTACCTCGTAAAGACAATACTTCTAGTTGAAATACTGGATATAGGCTATGACTTGAACTTGCACCGTATAGCAACACTCAAAGTATTAAAATACTCACAAGAATATACTCAATATATCGAGAGAGAAAGAGAGAAATCTTTAGTTTCTGGTGTAATTTTTAATTCTAACCTAAGCACCCTATTTATAGGAAAATGCTTAGAACACCAAAGCAGAAAATTTAATAAATTAATAATATATTTATATAAATTTTCAAGCCAACCGTAGAAAATCTGAAATCAACCCATTCAACACACATGTGGAACACACCATAATGCAAAAAACGTTTTTGTTATTTAAAAAATTTTAAACTTCCAAAAATTAATTATTTCGGAATTCTGGAACTTCAATAATTCATAATAAATAGCCCTTTTATTAGAAAATTCGAATCTCGCGATTTTTTATAGGAAATTCAATTCTCTACAATTTCACAGAAGAAAGTTTTTCCAAATTCCAAACACAAATTGATCGAAATCTACAAACGGGCGATTCTACAGGCTATAATCAAATTTCAGTCAAGAAATGGGCCCACAGACATGTTTAACATGTTTTAAATAACTTTTACAACAAAAATACTCTTCCTCATCATATACTCATATATCCCATATTCATTGTAAAAATATCATCTTTATTATATTATAATAATATAATAAAATATTATTTTATCAGAAAAGATAAAATATCAATTTTCAACAATTGTCACTTTAAAAATTTTTTTCATCTATATCCACATAAAATCAATATTTTCCTCATCATATAAATTAATAATTAATTATTCATAAATAATATTACAGAATCACAATAATGACAACCAGGCCGTTCCCAAGAAAGAGGGGGCTTTTCAACAAGGATTTCTCCTTACTGGTGCGCAATTAGGTGACCAAACCTCTCCTTAAACAGAACTTTCTAGACATTGCCAATAATATTATCTAATTATATTATTCAAATAATATGAATTATTGCTCCGATAATGGAAAATACTGTGTAGTGACAATTATTGAAACAAAAGTAATATAAAATATCAACGCAACAATTATTGAATCAATAAAATAAAATACTGAATTGTAATTACTTTAACAATTATTGAGTAGTGCCTTCTTACGTAAGAATCAATAATTGGTGCAATACCGTGTGCTACTGTGCAACATCGCGTATTACTGTGCTTTAACCACAGAATATTCCAACAGTATTAACGGTAACAACTACGCCGTTATTTATAAACAACTTATACTTGTCGTTTTCTTCATCCAATCGCGTTCCGTTATGGGGCCCACAAAAGGCTGCGCCGTCGTACGAATATTCCTCGACAGTAAGAATATTCCACGACCAAATGAATATTTCCCGACAATAATTAATATTTTATAACCACTTGTTTATTTGAAATATTTGCGCATTTTATCCATAACTAACCATATTAATCAAATTAATCCTTACTATTTCAAAATAATAAATAAAAAAAATCAATTTTATTTATAATAAGTTGGGGTCTTACAATTACTATAGCAATAATTGAGTATAACTGAGTGACTTCTCACGTAAGCATCAATAATCAATGTCGTGTGCTACTATGCAACCTCACGTATTACTGTACTTTTACCACTGAGTATTTCAACAGTTTAACGGTAAAACTTTCGTCGTTATTTTATAAAAAGATATTTATGTCGTTTTCTAACTCCGACAATTATTCTGTTGTGGGGTCCACCAATGATGGTGTCGTCATATAAATATTCTCCGACAAAAGGAATATTTTCTGACCAAACGAATATTTCCCGACACAACAAATATTTTATATCAACTTGCTTACTTTGTAAAATTTTCACATATTACCCTTAACTTTAACCCTTTATCAATTTAAACATTTATTAAATAGAATAATAATTATAAAAAAATTGAATACTTGATCTTAAAAAAATTATAAAAAATTTAAAAATTGAATTTCATAAAATTCGGGGTCTTACAATCATGATCTTCGACATACATTTTGGTGGAGCAATATGAAGAGAGAGATCACGGAGTTTATCTCGAGGTGTTTAACTTGTCAACGTGTAAAGGCGGAGCATCAAGTGCCAAAGGGTCCATTGCAACCACTTGAGATTCTAAAATAAAAATGAGAACACATCACCATGGATTTCGTTACGGGTCTTTCCAAGATTTCTCAAGGCATAGATGCGATTTGGGTTATTGTTGGTAGATTAACCAAGTCAGCTCATTTCTTGCCGATACGGGAGACTTATTTCCTTGAACGTCTTGCTCATATGTACGTGAATGAGATTGTGAGATTGCATGGCATGTCAGTATCCATAGTTTCGGATCGTGACCCAAGATTCACTTCACGATTTTGGGTTAGCTTGCAGAAAGCTATGGGCACAGATTTTTGATTCAGTTCGGCATACCATTCTCAAACGGACGGGCAATCAGAATGGATTATTCAAACTCTTGAAGATCTATTAAGACTTTGTATCCTAGATTTCAAAGGGAGTTGGGATAAAAACCTACCATTAGTGAAATTCTCCTACAACAACAGTTATCAGGCAAGTATATGTGTGGCTCCATTCGAAGCATTGTATAGACGAAAGTGTCACTCTTCAGTATGTTGGGATGAGGTGGGAGAAGCAACGTTGTTGGGACCGAAATTGGTACGTATGACTACAGAAAAGATCCAAATAATCCGACAACGTATACAAACTACACAAGATCGACAAAAGAGTTATGCAGATCTTCATCGAAAGGACGTGAAATTTAATATTGAGGATCATGTATTGTTACGTATTGCTCCATAGAAGGGAGTTACAAGATTTAGGAAGAGAGGAAAGCTCAATCCACGATTTGTTGGTCCATTTGAGATTCTTGACCGAATAGGAAATGTGGCCTATAGACTCGCATTACCTCCAAGCATGTCTCGTGTTCATAATGTGTTTCACATATATGTGCTTCGTAAATATGTGAAAGACCCGAACTACATTATTGAGTTAGAACCAGACGAGATAGCCGGAGATTTAACGTATAAGGAGGTACCTGACAAGATCTTGGATAGGAAAGAGCATGTCCTACGCACAAAGGTTATACCTCAAGTCAAAGTTTTATGGAGGAACCATGCTATTGAGGAAATGACCTGGGAGTTAGAATCAGAAATGAAAATGAGGTACCCTTATCTTTTCGAAACACCAGGTACGTACGTCAATTTCGAGGAAGAAATTGCTTAAGGAGGGGAGGTTGTAAGACCCCAACTTTTTATAAATAAAATCGAATTTCTTCTAATTATTATTGTGAATAATAAGGTGTTAATTTGATATAATGCTTTGGTTATGGGTGAAATTTGTAAATTTTATAAAATAAGCAAGTGGTTATAAAATATTCATTGTTGTCGGGGAATATTCGTTTGGTCATGGAATATTCTTACAGTCGAGAATATTCGTACGATGGCGCAGCCATTTGTGGGCCCCATAACGGAAAATAGTCAGATAAAGAAAACGACAAGTTTTAGTTTTTATAAATAACGGCGTAATTGTTACCGTTAAAACTGTTGAAATACCAGTGGTTAAAATACAATAATACGCGTGGTTGCACAGTAGCACACGATATTGCACAGTATTTTTGAATTATTGATTCTTACGTAAGAAGGCACTACTCATTAATTGTTACAGTAATTACTGTTCAATATTTTATTTTATTTTATTTTATTGATTCAATAATTGCTACGTTGATATTTTATATTATTGTTGTTTCAATAATTGTCACTGCACAGTATTTCCCATTATCAGATCAATAATTTATATTATTTGAATAATATTATTAGATAGCATTATTGACAATGTCTAAGAAAGTTCTGTCTAGGAAAGGGGTTTGGTCACCCAATTGTGCGCCAATAAGGAGAAATCCTTATCGGAAAGTCCATTCTTTCCTGGGAACGACCTAGTTGTCATAATTATGATTCTGTAATATTATTTGTGAATAATTAATTATTAATTTATATGATAAGGAAATATATATTTTTATATGGATATAAATAAAGGAATTAATGTTGAGGTATTTTATTCAGTATTTTGTCAGAATAGAGGTATCAAAAATCACCCGTATGTGGATTTCAGACATTTTTTATTTGAAATTTGGAAAAATTTTCTTCTATAAAGTTGTAGAGAATTTAATTTCCTATGAAATAGACATGAGATTCGAATTTTTCTGATAAATGAGCTATTTATTATAAATTATTGAAGTTTCGAAAATAAATATTTTTATTTAAATTATGGGTGAGACCCACTTTTGTTTTTTGTGAAAATATGTGCTGAGAATTTTTCAAAGAAGGCATGCTCAGCTTGTTCAAAAGGGGCGTGCGTAGAAGGGAAAAAAAATATATTTTATTAATTTAGTCTATTTTGGCGTTCTGGTATTTTTATTATAAATATGTGCTTAGGTTAGAATTAAAAATCACACCAAAAATATAAGTTTTCTCTCTCTATATTATCGAGCATATTTTTGTGAGTATTTTGATACTTTGAAAGTTGCTATTAAGTGCAAATTTCTTTCAGCACTATATTCAAAATTTCAGTCAGAAGTATTGTTCTTTTGAGGTAAGGGATGCTATTTTCTTCGTAAATGATATTATTTCATTCAATATCATTACGCCGAAATATTGATATAAATTTTATTCTGGAATTTTTACCTTTTTGTGTCAGGGTTACTATTTACAAATGCGGTACTATTCACAGAAAAATAGTATTTTCTCTTCTTTATCCAAGATGTCTATTATAGTTACCATCTTTAATTGTATCCATGTTTTGATCTTCATTCTTGAATTTTACTTCACTATGATTTATTATAGAGCGTTTTTGAACTTGGATTATCTAAAGTATGAATACCTATTCTTTGTCCTTTTATCTCACTGAATTCATTCTTTTAAAATATTTTTCATCATTTTCAGTCCTAAATGATGATATAACTGTATATCTTTGGCCCGTAGTGCAAAGATGAATGATTACCTGATGAATATTTTTGGCCTGTAGTGCAGAGATGAATAGGTGTTGAAATGAACATGACCAACTGGTGATACAGATGAATATCTTTGGCCCGTAGTGCAAATATGAATATTTGATTCAAGATGTATATTGATTGATGTTATATGGATAAAATATTGATGATGAAATTTTAAATTCATAGATGATAGTAGATTTCGTTCTCTACTTAACTCTACTAATGAATTGTTATTTTCGCTGCGAATATTGATCTAAAACTGATTGTCCATTATATTTTATCTGATTTGTTCTCACCCTTTTTCTTTTAGTTCCATTTTTCTTCTCAGGAGGTAAGAATATAGCAGGAACTAGCCGGGGTATGGAGTGATGGTTCTAGAAAGTTGTTTTACCAGTCCTCACTATTTTTATAAAATAGTGTATCAATAATTGTAATGAGGACCTATTTGAGTTTGAATACTGTCTAGAAGACAATATTTGTATTTAAAGTCACAGTATATGTAACGACCCCAAAATAGGTTCATTCCACCCAACCCATTCTGAGTCGTCAAATACATGGTACAGAAAACAACTACAACTTTATTACAACAATTGTCGTGCAAAATACAACAACACATATGTTGTGAGTTTGGATATAAATATATACCAAATGTGACTCATGTTCCAACCGTGGACATCACCTCACAATAACACCTTACATAAAGGTATAGTCAAAAACTGTTTTAGAAATTAGAATCTTTGGGAAGTGCTCAAGGAAACCTTCGTACATGGGAGGCCACGCGTCTAGGTTATGATAGATATCATATGGCCACAGAATTATCCTTGGTTGACCCAATAGACCCCAAAGAAAAACGAGAAGATTACTATCATATTCTTCCCAATGGTGAGTCTTCTCTTGACTTATCATTATCTCCACTGTCTCTAATTGAGAATTATACTTCAAACAAACACCAAGATTATATAGGTAGTGCTCATAGATATACTCAGCAAGTGGATGAGCACATCCCTGTCTTATGATGACACGAGGTTGTATGTCATTAGACATCTTGTATGATAGTGACAAAACACCCTTCCAACGTTGGGTTCGCCTCACCCTATTTTCTTCACCAAATATAACTACTAAATGATGACCACCGTTCTATTCTCTTGTTACCCCCGCTCGACCCAGCTACACTCTTATTACCTGAAAGGAATTGTGAAGCAAAAGGGTGAGCACAACTAGCTCAGTAAAGAATATCATGACTAAAGATAATTCAATTATCAATAGCCTTCATCAACAATAAATCAGAGATTTAGAACATATGGTAAATGATAAAAATTTCAACCATAGTTGCAGCGGAACGAGCAATCCATTAGAAGAGTCAAATAGACTATAAAGTCTATTATCTTCTCCATGTTAAAAATCCACCAACAATATTTTATCCATGTAACATCACTCAACAGTTCCTTTCCACAATCATATGAATAACTCATAATCATAATTGTGACTATAAATTTTTCTTCGCACCCAGGACGAAGAATATTTTCATCACCTGTCTTTACCTGAAACATCAAAGATCATGGTTATACCAAATCACAGTTCCTGTTTATAATCATACTAACAAATTCATCTTTGCACTACGGGCCAAAGATATTCATCAACAAACCATCTTTGCACTACGGGCCAAAGATATTCATCAACAAACCATCTTTGCACTACGGGCCAAAGATATTCAACAACAGTTCATCTTTGCACTACAGGCCAAAGATATTCATCAACAATTCATATTTGCACTACAGGCCAAATATATTCATATCTCAAAGAAATATATAATCATTTCAGAATTTATATAAACAATAATTATAACCATGTTGATCAATTCACCTTTGCACTTAAGCTTAAGATATTCAATTATAAATTCAATGGTCATGATCATACCAGTCACAATTCAACTTTGCACTACAGGCCAAAGAGAACCCTAGTCATGATCATACCAATAATCTACCCATCTTTACACTCCAGTGAAAGAGAATTTTAACATCAGGGTTATAAAAATGTTATATATGATGATAAAAATAATATGATCAACATATAGTTTTAATCTCAAGAGTAATATTCGTAACTCATGAATAGTAAATCGTGAATAGTAACTCATGAATAGTAACCCCGACACAAAAGATAGAAATTCCACAATAAAATCCATACCAATATTTCGGTATAATGATATTGAAAGAATAACATTACTTAAATTTATAAACAATTTATTTTAATTGTTTACACTTTACTAATTAATGCATTTAATCATCATAAAATGCCAACTCTTACAATTTCATCATCAATAACCAAAACCCTCATCAAAAATCTGCATATACCTCATATAGGATTCTCAAGCCATAAAATCCTATTTTCTAATTTTCTTTCTTCACAAAACATATTTAATTCATTTACTCATAACTAGACCATTTTCATGAAAAATACCAAATCAGTTCCAAAAATATTTCTTTTCTGGGATTTAGCATAATATAGTCCCATAGTGAACATATATTTTTCTCAGAATTTTTAAAAGTCATTTACTATTTTTCATATGGCCAAAATAGCCGAATATTTAGACATTTATCAAAAATTGTACTTTTGTCTAAAAATTCTGAAATTTACAGAGTATACTTCTATCATATACATGTACTCCCAATAAAAATTTCATCAATTTTGGAGTTAACCACAAGGAATTATAAGCAGTTACTTTTAAAATAGTCTTTTCTCATAAAATTCATAACTCTCAATCTATACATCCAAAAATCACCATTTTTGGACACAATCAATAAAACTCATCAAAATATCATTTCAAATTTTTCCAGAATTTTTGAAGTTCAGAAAAATTACGAAACTGAAAATCATAACAACCCTTAAAATCCCTTACTATCCCTTACTATCCCTTACTATCCCTTACTATCCCTTACCTCAAAAGAGCAGTACTTCTGACTGGATATCGGATATGATGCTGAAGGAAACTTGCACTGATGAATAGCAACTCACCAAGTATCTAAAACTCACAAAATATGCTTCATAATATAGAGAGAGAAAGAGAGAAAGCTTATGTTTCTGGTGTGATTTTCAATTCTAACTTAGCCCTCTATTTATAGGAAAATTTTGGTAGGTTTGACCTGCAACCTGATGGCTTTACCTGCTACTATTCCCACCCACCACATTTGAAATATAATTCAGCACATTTCTTCACCAACCACAAGTGGGGCCCACCAATTCTAGAATTTTCCACCAAAATGATAAACTCCGAAAATTCAACAATTTCTGAACCAGTCATCTCGTAAAATTCATAATAAATCATACGTTCATTTTTAACGGTTCAAAATTTGTGGGCATATACTCAACTTATATATGTATAACATATCCAAAAATTACCACGATCCAACGGTCGGATTAAAAATTATAACCCCCGCAAAATATCTCAAAAACCCTGATTTTTAATACCTCCATTCCGACAAAAATACTGATAAAAACCTCAACATTAACTCCTTCATTTTTAACCACAAAAATATATCCCTCATTTATATCCACATAAAATAAATATTTCCTTATCATATGAATCAATAATTAATTATTCACAAATAATATTACAGAATCACATTTATGACAACCAGGCCGTTCCCAGGAAAGAGGGGGCTTTCCAATAAGAATTTCTCCTTACTGGCGCGCAATTAGATGACCAAACCTCTCCTTAGACAGAACTTTCTAGACATTGCCAATAATGCTATCTAATAATATTATTCAAATAATATGAATTATTGATCTGATAATGGGAAATACTGTGCAGCAACAATTATTGAACAACAATAATATAAAATTTCAACGTAGCAATTATTGAATCAATAAAATAAAATATTGAACAGTAATTACTGTAACAATTATTGAGTAGTGCCTTCTTACGTAAGAATCAATAATTTCAAAAATACTATGCAATACCGTGTGCTACTGTGCAATAACGCGTATTACTGTATTTTAACCACCGGGTATTCCAACAGTATTAACGGTAACAACTACGCCGTTATTTGTAAAAACTCAAATTTATCGTTTTCTTCATCCGACAGTTATTCGTTATGGGGCCCACAAATAGCTGCGCCGTCGTACGAATATTCCCCGACAGAAAAAATATTCCACGACCAAACGAATATTCCCCGACAACAATGATTATTTTATAACCACTTGCTTATTTTGAAAAAAATTCATATTTCACCCATAACTTTAACTTTTTATCAATTTAACCATTTACTGAATAGTAATTATAAGAAAAATTGAATACTTTTATTTCATAAAATTCGGGGTCTTACAATCTCCCCTCCTTATGAAATTTCGTCCTCGAAATTTGCGTACCTGGTATTTCGAAGAGTTGAGAATACCTTGCTTTCATTTCAGATTCCATCTTTCCTGTCATCATGATTTCTCCATTGCTCATCTCCTGTATTTCAGATATCATTCTAGAATACAGCTTCAAAACAAGGTTAATTTAACAAATTAACATATCACATAATATCCCGATATTATGACTGACCAACAAATAAGCTTAGGTAGGACACACTAGCGAAGGATTTACTCATCTCTCCCCTCCTAGTTCTATTTCCCGATCTCCGCCAGGGATCATATCCCTAAGCTCTGATACCAAAATGTAACGACCCCAAAATAGGTTCATTCCACCCAACCCATTCTGAGTCGTCAAATACATGGTACAGAAAACAACTACAACTTTATTACAACAATTGTCGTGCAAAATACAACAACACATATGTTGTGAGTTTGGATATAAATATATACCAAATGTGACTCATGTTCCAACCGTGGACATCACCTCACAATAACACCTTACATAAAGGTATAGTCAAAAACTGTTTTAGAAATTAGAATCTTTGGGAAGTGCTCAAGGAAACCTTCGTACATGGGAGGCCACGCGTCTAGGTTATGATAGATATCATATGGCCACAGAATTATCCTTGGTTGACCCAATAGACCCCAAAGAAAAACGAGAAGATTACTATCATATTCTTCCCAATGGTGAGTCTTCTCTTGACTTATCATTATCTCCACTGTCTCTAATTGAGAATTATACTTCAAACAAACACCAAGATTATATAGGTAGTGCTCATAGATATACTCAGCAAGTGGATGAGCACATCCCTGTCTTATGATGACACGAGGTTGTATGTCATTAGACATCTTGTATGATAGTGACAAAACACCCTTCCAACGTTGGGTTCGCCTCACCCTATTTTCTTCACCAAATATAACTACTAAATGATGACCACCGTTCTATTCCTTGTTACCCCCGCTCGACCCAGCTACACTCTTATTACCTGAAAGGAATTGTGAAGCAAAAGGGTGAGCACAACTAGCTCAGTAAAGAATATCATGACTAAAGATAATTCAATTATCAATAGCCTTCATCAACAATAAATCAGAGATTTAGAACATATGGTAAATGATAAAAATTTCAACCATAGTTGCAGCGGAACGAGCAATCCATTAGAAGAGTCAAATAGACTATAAAGTCTATTATCTTCTCCATGTTAAAAATCCACCAACAATATTTTATCCATGTAACATCACTCAACAGTTCCTTTCCACAATCATATGAATAACTCATAATCATAATTGTGACTATAAATTTTTCTTCGCACCCAGGACGAAGAATATTTTCATCACCTGTCTTTACCTGAAACATCAAAGATCATGGTTATACCAAATCACAGTTCCTGTTTATAATCATACTAACAAATTCATCTTTGCACTACGGGCCAAAGATATTCATCAACAAACCATCTTTGCACTACGGGCCAAAGATATTCATCAACAAACCATCTTTGCACTACGGCCAAAGATATTCATCAACAGTTCATCTTTGCACTACAGGCCAAAGATATTCATCAACAATTCATATTTGCACTACAGGCCAAATATATTCATATCTCAAAGAAATATATAATCATTTCAGAATTTATATAAACAATAATTATAACCATGTTGATCAATTCACCTTTGCACTTAAGCTTAAGATATTCAATTATAAATTCAATGGTCATGATCATACCAGTCACAATTCAACTTTGCACTACAGGCCAAAGAGAACCCTAGTCATGATCATACCAATAATCTACCCATCTTTACACTCCAGTGAAAGAGAATTTCAACATCAGGGTTATAAAAATGTTATATATGATGATAAAAATAATATGATCAACATATAGTTTTAATCTCAAGAGTAATATTCGTAACTCATGAATAGTAAATCGTGAATAGTAACTCATGAATAGTAACCCCGACACAAAAGATAGAAATTCCACAATAAAATCCATACCAATATTTCGGTATAATGATATTGAAAGAATAACATTACTTAAATTTATAAACAATTTATTTTAATTGTTTACACTTTACTAATTAATGCATTTAATCATCATAAAATGCCAACTCTTACAATTTCATCATCAATAACCAAAACCCTCATCAAAAATCTGCATATACCTCATATAGGATTCTCAAGCCATAAAATCCTATTTTCCAATTTTTTTCTTCACAAAACATATTTAATTCATTTACTCATAACTAGACCATTTTCATGAAAAATACCAAATCAGTTCCAAAAATATTTCTTTTCTGGGATTTAGCATAATATAGTCCCATAGTGAACATATATTTTTCTCAGAATTTTTAAAAGTCATTTACTATTTTTCATATGGCCAAAATAGCCGAATATTTAGACATTTATCAAAAATTGTACTTTTGTCTAAAAATTATGAAATTTACAGAGTATACTTCTATCATATACATGTACTCCCAATAAAAATTTCATCAATTTTGGAGTTAACCACAAGGAATTATAAGCAGTTACTTTTAAAATAGTCTTTTCTCATAAAATTCATAACTCTCAATCTATACATCCAAAAATCACCATTTTTGGACACAATCAATAAAACTCATCAAAATATCATTTCAAATTTTTCCAGAATTTTTGAAGTTCAGAAAAATTACGAAACTGAAAATCATAACAACCCTTAAAATCCCTTACTATCCCTTACTATCCCTTACTATCCCTTACTATCCCTTACCTCAAAAGAGCAGTACTTCTGACTGGATATCGGATATGATGCTGAAGGAAACTTGCACTGATGAATAGCAACTCACCAAGTATCTAAAACTCACAAAATATGCTTCATAATATAGAGAGAGAAAGAGAGAAAGCTTATGTTTCTGGTGTGATTTTCAATTCTAACTTAGCCCTCTATTTATAGGAAAATTTTGGTAGGTTTGACCTGCAACCTGATGGCTTTACCTGCTACTATTCCCACCCACCACATTTGAAATATAATTCAGCACATTTCTTCACCAACCACAAGTGGGGCCCACCAATTCTAGAATTTTCCACCAAAATGATAAACTCCGAAAATTCAACAATTTCTGAACCAGTCATCTCGTAAAATTCATAATAAATCATACGTTCATTTTTAACGGTTCAAAATTTGTGGGCATATACTCAACTTATATATGTATAACATATCCAAAAATTACCACGATCCAACGGTCGGATTAAAAATTATAACCCCCGCAAAATATCTCAAAAACCCTGATTTTTAATACCTCCATTCCGACAAAAATACTGATAAAAACCTCAACATTAACTCCTTCATTTTTAACCACAAAAATATATCCCTCATTTATATCCACATAAAATAAATATTTCCTTATCATATGAATCAATAATTAATTATTCACAAATAATATTACAGAATCACATTTATGACAACCAGGCCGTTCCCAGGAAAGAGGGGGCTTTCCAATAAGAATTTCTCCTTACTGGCGCGCAATTAGATGACCAAACCTCTCCTTAGACAGAACTTTCTAGACATTGCCAATAATGCTATCTAATAATATTATTCAAATAATATGAATTATTGATCTGATAATGGGAAATACTGTGCAGCAACAATTATTGAACAACAATAATATAAAATTTCAACGTAGCAATTATTGAATCAATAAAATAAAATATTGAACAGTAATTACTGTAACAATTATTGAGTAGTGCCTTCTTACGTAAGAATCAATAATTTCAAAAATACTATGCAATACCGTGTGCTACTGTGCAATAACGCGTATTACTGTATTTTAACCACCGGTATTCCAACAGTGTTAACGGTAACAACTACGCCGTTATTTGTAAAAACTTAAATTTGTCGTTTTCTTCATCCGACAGTTATTCGTTATGGGGCCCACAAATGGCTGCGCCGTCGTACGAATATTCTCCGACAGAAAGAATATTCCACGACCAAACGAATATTCTCCGACAACAATGATTATTTTATAACCACTTGCTTATTTTGAAAAAAATTCACATTTCACCCATAACTTTAACTTTTTATCAATTTAACCATTTACTAAATAGTAATTATAAGAAAAATTGAATACTTTTATTTCATAAAATTCGGAGTCTTACAGTATATGTGTTGTCGTATTTTGCATGACAATTGTAATAATGAAGTTGTAGTTATTTATGTACCTTGTATATGGCGATTCAGAATGGGTGATGTATACCTATTTTGGGGGGTGTCACATTATTCCTCTGAAAAAATTCAAAATTATTGTAAATTTATTTAATATTACTTAATATAATAGTTAATATTGTAAAAAAAATAAATATAAATTACTTCATTCAGCAGTCATTCAGCCAAAAAAATTACACTTGACCATTTAGCCCAAAAATCTGACCGATTAAGTCATTCAGATATTTTTTATTCAAAACAAACATATTAAATGACTGACCAATTCAGACATTTAACTCCATTCAGCTCTAAACAAACACCCCATAAGTTGGTATATTTTTTATTTTCATTTTATTTGTTGAAAATAAGTTTGAGAAATGCATGTATAGTTGAGCTCAAAACTTGATATTTCAACTAAATTAGAATTTTAAATTAATTTTAGCAATATAAATTAAATTACTCATAATTAGATGAACCATTTTTAGGGAAAGGAGTTCTAACATAGTCCCTATAATTTGAAAATGAGAGTAACTCAATAGTGAGTTACGAAGTGAAAACAGATTCCACTATCTAATAATACAGTTTGTAATGGACCTTAATTCAAGTCTCCTAGTTCAATGTCTTTATTTTTTAAGTAATGATTTTTTTTCTTTTACATTTTTTTTAATAAAAAAATTCAGAAGTTTAAACTCTTTTAAAAATACTAGCACTCGATAGCATAAAATAGGCATTAATTGGTCTTGGCCCGCGGGCCGGCCCGACCCAGCCCGTACGCCACGGGGCGGGCCTTGGGCTGCAGATTTTTAGCCCAACAAAATTCGGACCTTTTTGGCCCGCCCGTTTTTGGCCCGGCCCGCCATTCGCCCGGCCCGTTTAGGCTTGACCCGCCTGTTTGTCAAGTCTAATTGTTATGAATTAACTAGATAATTTAATTAAAATATAATAATTTAAATTTTATCATTAAATAGACTAGCACATAATGAGATACCAAATCCCTTCCTTCAAGTGTTTGGACCATTAGATATTTGTGTCCAAAAAATTACTAAGGTTATGTTTGTTTCCAAGAATTATATGTGAGATAAGATTATTAATCTCAAGACCATGTTTGTTCGTAAAGATTATAATGCATGGGATTATAATCCCAAGAATATTAATCTTAGGATTAAATAGTCCTAGTCACTATTTTTTTAATGAGATTATTCATGGGATAACTTAAAATAATCCCATATTATGTTTATTTTTTCCCGAATTAATTAAAGGATTGAATTAAAAAATATTATTTGGACTATTATACCATTACAAATAATAACATATCTTAAACTTATTTATACATCAAAAAATGATGAACAATTAATTAGAAACTTTATAATAAGTGGTTATATTATTCAATGATCACCGAAAAAAACTTACCCCCACCCCTATCGCCCATCACCCCATCCCTACTGTAAGACCCCGAATTTTATGAAATAAAAGTATTCAATTTTTCTTATAATTACAATTCAGTAAATGGTTAAATTGATAAAAAGTTAAAGTTATGGGTGAAATGTGAAAATTTTTTAAAATACACAAGTGGTTATAAAATAATCATTGTTGTCGGGGAATATTCGTTTGGTCGTAGAATATTCTTTCTATCGAGGAATATTCGTACGACGGCGCAGCTATTTGTGGGCCCCATAACAGAATAACTGTCAGGTGAAGAAAACGACAAATTTAAGTTTTTACAAATAACGGCGTAGTTGTTACCGTTAACACTGTTGGAATACCCGGTGATTAAAATACAGTAATACGCGTTATTGCACAGTAGCACACGGTATTGCACAGTATTTTTAAAATTATTGATTCTTACGTAAGAAGGCACTACTCAATAATTGTTACAGTAATTACTGTTCAATATTTTATTTTATTGATTCAATAATTGCTACGTTGAAATTTTGTATTATTGTTGTTCAATAATTGTTGCTGCACAGTATTTCCCATTATCAGATCAATAATTCATATTATTTGAATAGTATTATTAGATAGCATTATTGGCAATGTCTAGAAAGTTCTGTCTAAGGAGAGGTTTGGTCATCTAATTGCGCGCCAGTAAGGAGAAATCCTTATTGGAAAGCCCCCTCTTTCCTGGGAACGGCCTGGTTGTCATAAATGTGATTCTGTAATATTATTTGTGAATAATTAATTATTGATTCATATGATAAGAAAATATTTATTTTATGTGGATATAAATGAGGGATATATTTTTGTGGTTAAAAAATGAAGGAGTTAATGTTGAGATTTTTATCCGTATTTTTGTCGGAATGGAGGTATTAAAAATCAGGGTTTTTGAGATATTTTGCGGGGGTTATAATTTTTAATCCGACCGTTGGATCGTGGTAATTTTTGGATATGTTATACATATATAAGTTGAGTATATGTCCATAAATTTTGAACCGTTAAAAATGAACGTATGATTTGTTATGAATTTTAAGAGGTGGCTGATTCAGAAATCAGGTTATAAATTATTTTTGGTAGAAAATTCTAGAATTGGTGGGCCCCACTTGTGGTTGGTGAAAAAATATGCTGAATTATATTTTAAATGTGGTTGGTGGGAATAGTAGCAGGTAAAGCCATCAGGTTGCAGGTCAAACCTACCAAAATTTTCCTATAAATAGAGGGCTAAGTTAGAATTAAAAATCACACCAGAAACATAAGCTTTCTCTCTTTCTCTCTCTAGATTATTGAGTGTATTTTGTGAGTATTTAAATACTTGGTGAGTTGCTATTCATCAGTGCGAGTTTCCTTCAGCGTCATATCCGATATCCAATCAGAAATACTGCTCTTTTGAGGTAAGGGATAGTAAGGGATAGTAAGGATTGTTATGATTTTCAGTTTCGTAATTTTTCTGAACTTCAAAAATTCTGGAAAAATTTGAAACGATATTTTGATGAGTTTTCTTGATTGTGTCCAAAAATGGTGATTTTTGGACGTATAGATTGAGAGTTATGAATTTTATGAGAAAAGACTATTTTAAAAATAACCGCTTATAATTCCTTGTGGTTAACTCCAAAATTGATGAAATTTTTATTGAGGGTACATGTATATGATAGAAGTATACTCTGTAAATTTCAGAATTTTTAGACAAAAGTACAATTTTTGATAAATATCTAAATATTCGGTTGTTTTGGCTATATGAAAAATAGTAAATGACTTTTAAAAATTCTGAGAAAAATATATGTTCACTATGTGACTATATTATGCTAAATCCCAGAAAAGAAATATTTTTGAAACTGATTTGGTATTTTTCATGAAAATAGTCTAATTATGAGTAAATGAATTAAATATGTTTTGTGAAGAAAGAAAATTGAAAAATAGGATTTTATGGCTTGAGAATCCTATATGAGGTATATGCAGATTTTTGATGAGGGTTTTGGTTATTGATGATGAAATTGTAAGAGTTGGCATTTTATGATGATTAAATGCATTAATTAGTAAAGTGTAAACAATTAAAATAAATTGTTTATAAATTTAAGTAATATTATTCTTTCAATATCATTATACCGAAATATTGGTATGAATTTTATTGTAGAATTTCTATCTTTTGTGTCGGGGTTACTATTCATGAGTTACGAATATTACTCTTGAGATTAAAACTATATGTTGATCATATTATTTTTATCATCATATATAATATTTTTATAACCCTGATGTTGAAATTCTCTTTCACTGGAGTGTAAAGATGGGTAGATTATTGGTATGATCATGACTAGGGTTCTCTTTGGCCTGTAGTGCAAAGTTGAATTGTGACTGGTATGATCATGACCATTAAATTTATAATTGAATATCTTAAGCTTAAGTGCAAATGTGAATTGATCAACATGGTTATAATTATTGTTTATATAAATTCTGAAATGATTATATATTTCTTTGAGATATGAATATATTTGGCCTGTAGTGCAAATATGAATTGTTGATGAATATCTTTGGCATGTAGTGCAAAGATGGCCTGTTGATGAATATTTTTGGCCTGTAGTGCAAAGATGAACAGTTGTTGAATATCTTTGGCCCGTAGTGCAAAGATGGTTTGTTGATGAATATCTTTGGCCCGAAGTGCAAAGATGGATTTGTTAGTATGATTATAAACAGGAACTGTGATTTGGTATAACCATGATCTTTGATGTTTCAGGTAAAGACAGGTGATGAAAATATTCTTTGTCCTGGGTGCGAAGAAAAATTTATAGTCACAATTATGATTATGAGTTATTCATATGATTGTGGAAAGGAACTCTTGAGTGATGTTACATGGATAAAATATTGTTGGTGGACTTTTAACATGGAGAAGATAATAGACTTTATAGTCTATTTGACTCTTCTAATGGATTGCTCGTTCCGCTGCAACTATGGTTGAAATTTTTATCATTTACCATATGTTCTAAATCTCTGATTTATTGTTGATGAAGGCTATTGATAATTGAATTATCTTTAGTCATGATATTCTTTACTGAGCTAGTTGTGCTCACCCTTTTGCTTCACAATTCCTTTCAGGTAATAAGAGTGTAGCTGGGTCGAGCGGGGGTAACAAGGGAATAGAACGGTGGTCATCATTTAGTAGTTATATTTGGTGAAGAAAATAGGGTGAGGCGAACCCAACGTTAGAAGGGTGTTTTGTCACTATCATACAAGATGTCTAATGACATACAACCTCGTGTCATCATAAGACAGGGTTGTGCTCATCCACTTGCTGAGTATATCTATGAGCACTACCTATATAATCTTGGTGTTTGTTTGAAGTATAATTCTCAATTAGAGACAGTGGAGATAATGATAAGTCAAGAGAAGACTCACCATTGGGAAGAATATGATAGTAATCTTCTCATTTTTTTTGGGGTCTATTGGGTCAACCAAGAATAATTTTGTGGCCATATGATATCTATCATAACCTAGACGCGTGGACTCCCATGTACGAAGGTTTCCTTGAGCACTTTCCAAAGATTCTAATTTTTAAAACAGTTTTTGACTATACCTTTATGTAAGGTGTCATTGTGAGGTGATGTCCACGGTTGGAACATGAGTCACATTTGGTATATATTTGTATCCAAACTCACAGCATATGTGTTGTTATATTTTTGCACGATAATTGTTGTAATAAAGTTACAGTTATTTTCTGTACCATGTATTTGGCGACTCAGAATAGGTTGGATGGAATGGACCTATTTTGGGGTCGTTACACCTACCTTCCACTCACACCAAAAAAAATAATATTTACTGATTATGTAAAATTCCCACACCAAACCCCTACGCTCACCCCACCCCACACAACACCACCCCACCTCACCCCACCCCCACTCTTACCCCCTGCCCTTGCCCCTACCCCATACCTGCACCCCCACCCCCCTAAAGCCCTGCCCACCCCCCATGCCCTAAACCCCTACTCCACCCCCACCCTTACCCTACTCTACCCTACCCATACCCCTACCCCACACCCACTACCACCCATACCCCTCCCCTACCCCACCCTACCATACTCTCTAAACCCTACCCCCATCCTTACCCCCACCCCGTCCCCTACCCTTATGTTAGAGTTTGTGCCCTAGAGGACAATTATTTGATATAATTGCTTAACATTTTAATATTATATTTGATTGAATAAATGAATGATTTTATTATGGTTTTATTTACTGCGTTATATAAATGTTAACATAATAAAATTTCTTAGAATAGTGATACAAATTATATAGTTTCAAGTATGTGACTTGAACATGAGATTATGTAATTACAATTAGTATCATTGCTCTTAAATGTCCCTAGTCGAGTATCATTGTTGATGGGACAACAATGATGCATGGAGACTAGTATGTGGATTGACTGATGACCAAATCTCATTGGTCATAAATATATGAGATTTTAACTTAATGCATAGGTACGTGTTAGAGAACGATGTATTGGACAAACCCACCTTGAGAATTCTATGTGGAGCATTATGCGAAGTGTCATTAGCGATTCTCATAGTGACAATGATTTAATGATCCTTTGACCTGAAATTACTATATTACTACACGAGAATTTATGTGCTTTGATATCATCAAAGGTCACCTTTAATAGGGTGGACTATAAAGGTGATTATTGGGTACATCATGAATCGTGTGAGGAATATGAGTGATCTAGATGGAATTTAACCCTCCTATGTATTAGGGGTGATATTCATAGGTCTTTCGATTGAGTAGGACTATAAAATGCATGGCCATGCTCAAATAGTGATTTGTTTCATATAGTCTACTTATTGATCAAGAAAAACTCAGATTAAATTATGAAGAGTATGACACATTCCATGACTCGAGTTTAATCTAGGATATTAAGGTTAAAAGAATTAAATTACATTGAAACATTGGTCATGAAAAGGTTGCATCAAATCATCGATCTTATTATTACTTGGGTAGCAATGATGCATTACTAGATGGCGCTCACTGTTTATAATTTTATAATATAATTTTAAAATTATTGTCAACGTAATAATAACCTATCGGGTCACACACATAAAATGTAATTAAAAGAGAATTAATTTAAATTGTAAAGATTTAAATATGTCAATATGATTGATAGTATTTAAATTACACACATATATATGATATATAGCAGCCATTTAAGGAATATATCATAACCTTACAAACCCTACCCGCTCTTAGAGAGAGACTAAAGAGAAAACCTTTGAAAAAAAATACTGATCCTTTGGTGGCTAGTACCACAACACCCTTTTATTGCAGAATCGTGAGACGGTTCGCGGGCGTTCATGTGGATACCGTAGAGACGTTGTACATTTGGATTGCGTTGGAGATTCGATCGCATCAATTCCAGTTTCATAATCGGTATAATCTCTTACACACTGAATTAATTTCTATTTCGCATGGATCCTGTTTGGGTTTCGAATTTTGTTTTGTTCAATTTATTTTCCGCTGTGCATTGCTTTGATGTGTCGAAACCCTACACCTTAACCCCTACACCCCACCCCTACCCATTCCCCCACCCACCCATAATCCCACTCTCGCCCCTACCCCCTAAACCCTTACCCTACCCTACCCCTAAACCCACCCCTTACCTTTACCCCCTACCCCTCCCTTACCCTTACCCTCTACCCTACCCCACCTCTACCCCTACCACTACCCCATCCTACCCCCTACCCCTACCCCCACCCCATACCCCTACCCCCTCCTCAAAAAAAATAATATTTACTAATTATGTATACACCTCCACTCTCGCCCAATCCAAAAAAAAATAATATTTACTGATTATGTATATATTTCCACTCGCCCATCCTCCCTGTGAAGCCCCCAAAATAGGTATACAACACCCATTCTGAGTCGTCAAAATATATAGTACAGAAAAAACTACAACTTTATTAATACAACATAAAAACTGTGAGTTTAAATATAAATATTGTCATCTAGACAATATCCACATTCAAATAAGTCCTCATTACAATTATTGATACATTATTTTACAAAAATAGTGAGAACTACTAAAACGACTTTCTAGAACCTTCATTCCATTCCCCGACTAGTACTCGCTACATTCTCGCCTCTTGAGAAGAAAAATGGAACAAAAAGAAAAAGGGTGAGCTCAACTAGCCCAGTAAAGAATATTATGACTAAGATAATATAGAACAAATTATCGTTAGTCTTCAACAGGAAAAAATTTAATAGAATACAATAGACAACAAGTTTTAAATCAATATTCACAGCGAAAATAATAATTCATTAGAAAAGTTAAGTAGAGAGTAAAATCTACTATCTTCTATATATGAATTTAAAAGTTCATCGTCGATATTTTATCCCTGTAACATCAATCAATATTTATCTGGAATTAAATATTCATCTTTGCACTACAGGCCAAAGATATTCATCAGTTGGTCATGTTCATCCAAACACCTGCTCATCTTTGCACTACGGGCCAAAGATATTCGTCAGAAATCATTCATCTTTGCACTACAGGCCAAAGATATTTAGTAATATCATCATTTAGGACTGAGGATGATGAAAAATATTTTAAAGGAAACAAATCCAGTGAAACAAAATAACAAATATTAAAGATTCATATTTCGATTTATCCATGTCAAAAAATACCTCATAAGTAATCATAATGGAGTAAAATTCAAGAATAATCAAAACATGGATACAATCAAAGCTAGTATCCATAATAGATATTTTGGACGAAAAACGAAAATTTAATTTTTTTGTGAATAGTGCCGTATTCGTGAATAGTGTTGTATACGTGAATAGTACCGTATACGTGAATAGTAATCCCGACACAAAAAGTTTTAAATTTGATAAAAATTCAGATCAATATTTCGGCATAATGATATTGGAAGAAATAATATCATTAATATAAAAAAATAATATCCCTTACCTCGAAAAGACAGTACTTCTGACTGAAATACTGGATACATAGCTGAAGGGAACTTGCACCGTATAGCAACACTCAAAGTCTTAAAATACTCACAAGAATACGCTCGATAATATAGAGAGAGAAAGAGAGAGAAAACTTGTGTTTCTGGTGTGATTTTCAATTCTAACCTAAGCACCCTATTTATAGAAAAATGCTTAGAACACCAAAGCAGAAAATTTAATAAAATATTATTATTTATAATAACAATTCCTATGGATACCTTTGAATCTGAATTCAGCAATTGAACACATGCAAATGAGGCACACAAAATGTAAAAAAACATTTTTGTTAATATAAATATTTAAAACTTCTAAAAATCAATTATTTCGAAACTTTAGAACTTCAATAATTCATAATAAATAGCCCTTTTGTTAGAAAAATTCGAACCACATGCCTTTTCATAGAAAATTTCATTATCTACAACTTTGCAGAAGAAAGTTTTTCCAAATTCTAAATAGAAATTGACCGAAATCCACAAACGGGCGATTCTATAGGCTATAATCAAATTTCAGTCAAGAAATGGGCCCACGGACATGTTTAACATGTTTTAAATAACTTTTGTAACAAAAATACTCTTCCTCCTCATATACTCATATATCTCACATTCATTGTAAAAATATCATCATTATTATATTCTAATAATATAATAAAATATTATTTTATCAAAAAAGATAAAATATCGATTTTCAACAATTGTCACTTTAAAAATTTTCTCCATCTATATCTACATAAAATGAATATTTTCTTCATCATATAAATCAATAATTAATTATTCACAAATAATATTACAGAATCACAATACTGACAACCAGACAGTTCCCAAGAAAGAGGGGGCTTTCCAATAAAGATTTCTCCTTACTGGCGCGCAATTAGGTGACCAAACCTTTCCTTAGACAGAATTTTTTAGACATTGTCAATAATGTTATCTAATAATATTATTCAGATAATATGCATTATTGTTTCAATAATGGAAAGTACTGTGTAATGACAATTATTAAAACAATAGTAATATAAAATATCAACGTAGCAATTATTGAATCAATAAAATAAAATACTGAACAGTAATTACTGTAACAATTATTGAGTAGTGCTTTCTTACGTAAGAATCAATAATTGGTGCAATACCGTGTGCTACTGTGCAACAACAAGTATTACTGTGTTTTAACCACCGGGTATTCCAACAGTATTAACGGTAACAACTACGTCGTTATTTATAAAAAACTTATACTTGTCGTTTTCTTCATCCAATCACTTTGCGTTATGGGGCCCACAAAAGACTGCGCCGTCGTATGAATATTCTCCGACAGGAATAATATTCCACGACCAAACGAATATTCCCCGACAACAATGAATATTTTATAACCACTTGCTTATTTAAAATATTTGCGCATTTTACTCATAACTAACCTCATTAATCAATTCAACCCTTACTATTTCAAAATAATAAATAGAGAAAATTAAATTTCATTTATTAATAATTTGGGGTCTTACACTCTCCCTCCGAGCCCCCACCCGCCACCCGCACCCGCACCCCCACCCTTCACCAAAAAAAAATAATATTCAGTGATTATATATATACCCTATCCTCCACTCTTCCCACCCCCAAACCTCCCTCCCAATTTTTTTTAATAATATTTAGTCTTTATACCAGTAAGTTTTAAGTTGTTAATAATAATAATAAAAGAAATTATAGGATATGATATTCATTTTAGAAAAAGATCGAGGTTAATTTTGTCAAGCAATTTTTAATTCCAAATGATAAGGATTAATAATACCAGGTAGAATATAATATTAAATAATCCCTCATCTTAAGCTATTTTATAATCCCAGTATTAATAGTCCCAAGTTCAAATTTAAAAACAAGCAAGACACTTGAGATTAATAGTCATATCTCAAGTGTAGTCCTTACAAACAAACATACCCCAAGTGTTTTGTTTGTTTTCAAAATTTTTAACTTGGGACTATTAATCTAGAGATTATAAAATGAGTTAATAATGTTGAGATTATAATTATAATCTCTAGATTATAATTTTAAGATTAATAGTATTGCCATTATAATATTTCTAAACAAACATAGCCTAGGAGAAATAACTCATGTCTTGCACTAGTGTTTGGTGAGTGGGATTTCTGGATCAAATCCATATTCACCATTCAGAAGATCATTATGGTGTTTTACTTATTGTCAAGGAAAGCTGCTTCTTCTTTCCAAGGACCCAAGCTAATAGTGGAAAACTGCTTTTGTAAATTTCATTGTTACAATCTTGATATTTCGTACAAATAAAGGATAAATTTTAAAAACAATATATTTGAATGAATAATAATAATAGTTTGATGACCCGTGCAAAGAACAGATAAACTTAAAAACTATATGTCAGACAAATGGAGTAATTTTGAATTAAATGTTGAAGTTAAAATTTGTACCAACTATGACATTTTTTTTACCAATCGCTTGTGAACAAGATTCGTAACAATTTGGCCAAATTTCGAGTCTAAATTAGATCATAATGTACCAAGATTCAATATTGCAATGTTTCAATATTATTTTTTTGGGATTATCGTACACATTAAAATATGAGATTGGGGTGTTACAATACTTCCATTTAAATACCCGATATTCTTGTCAAGTCGAACACTCAGCCACATATCCCCGTCAAATAAAAGATATTGAAGAGTGATGGACTTTTCTTGAGTAGGCTATTGGTAAATCAAACGAGAGTATATTGAAGAGAGTAGTTTGTCGGTTAGAAGAAGTGATGTGATGGACTCGAAAATTCAAGGAGTTTGGCGTCGATATGGATGAGGATATCGTGCGTCAAGGGGGAAATTATTGAGGTATCGTACGATAATAAAGTTTACATTTAAATACGTATAAAAAGACTTGATATATATATGTTCTAAAGAATCATAGATCTAATAACTTAACCTCTAAAATTAGAATGTGGTAATAAAGAAGCGTATATTAGTCTACCATATTTTCAGCAAAGCCAAACACAACATAATCCTAATGCTGAGAAAATAAAGCAATTCTATAAGAGCATCAAAAGTATTACTATCCTAAATTAAAAATGTGGGTGAGGTAATTTTGAATTGAATATTTAAGTTAAAATTTGTAGCTACTGTGACTTTTTTCTATCCAATCACTTGTGAAGAACATTTGTAATAAATTTAGGCCAAATTAACTTTGAGTATGAATTAGATTACAATTACAATGCATTAGTTTTAATATTTCACTATTTTAATAGTATTTTTTGAACCATTTTATATATTAAAATGTGAGATTGAAGTGTTATAATCTCTTTCATTAAAATACTCAGTATTCTTGTTAAACCGAACACGCATCCACATATAATTCAAAATTTTTGTTTCACTAGTCATTAACTCTTTTCTTGAATTCTCTTGATAAATCAAATAAGAGACATTGAAGAGTGATGGACTTTAGGAAGCTCTTGATAAGTCAAACAAGAGTATATTGAAGAGAGTAACTCATGTATCGTGGAATAATAAAATTTCATATATAAATACAAGGGGAAAGACTTGGTACATATATGCTCTAAGAATCATAGACTTAATGAGTTAATCTTTCGGGTCAAAATGTGATTAGAGAGAAACGTATATGGGTATTGTTTGTCAAAATTTATATTAGCAAGATACGTAAGTATACGCAGTCCACAAGTAATATAATGATAAGTAGAGTATTGTCCCTCGGAGAAAACAAACTACAATTTATTCTAACAACTATCAATTTTGTATTAACTCAATTTTAGTAAACAACTGATTAAGATTGTAAATTTTATAAAGACAAATAATTAACTAAATGAAAACTAATTACCACAAGGTTGAAATCATATTTAGGAGACTTAAGACTACAACTTCACTTAATACTTCACTTAGATCAATACACTTCATGTTAAGTTATGCTAGTTCTACCGGATTGTTAATCGAGAACACATCAATATTTATGACAATCTCTCGACGTACCATAAACGAATCAACTTAAATCCACAAATGATAGAATTAAGGTGAACACACCAGTTAACTAATTCACTATATCTCTATGTGAATAACAATTAAAAAGGATTTAAAGCACATGTTCTCTATCAGATAATATGCAGTGAATATGTATATCTCTATCCTAAACACAAATTATGAGTTCATCGCCATGCAAAAAACACAATCACATGCTATTATGATTAGATCTACACCTATAATCCATTTCTCAAGTTCATATAAATTATAACGGTAATTACTGGCCAGATAATTAAGCAATTAAACGCAAATCATAGTTGTGACGCCCCCAAAATAGGTATACACCACTCATTCTAAATCGCCAAATATATGGTACAAAATAAAAATACAAACTTAATTATACAATATAAGCTGAGAGTTTTTACACGAATATTTTTTAATAGACAGTATTCAAACTCAAATGGAGTCCTCATTATAATTATTATCACTCTATTTTATAACATAGTGAGGACTATTACAGCCACCATCTCGGATCGTCATTCCATTCCCCGACTAGTTCCGGCTACGTTCTCATTTTCTGAAGAGAACAATGAAAGCAAAAGGGTGAGCTCAACTAGACTAGTAAGAAATATTACGACTAAGATAATGCAGAATAAATTATCGTTAGCCTTCAACAGTGTTAAACTAATAAACAACAAGTTTAACTGCAGCGGAACAAGCAATACATTAGAAGAGTCAACTAGAGCATGATATCTACCATCTTCTATAATTTAAAAAGTTTATCAATAATTTTATCGCTGAGACTCAGCTTAATAAATAGTATCACAACTACGAATTATCCATGCACTACGGGACAAGGATATTCGTGTTTTTACCAATGGTCATGATCATATCAGCAACTGTCCATCAAGGCACTACGGGCCAATGAGGACTTTTACCACATCATTTATAAAATTACGGGTCATGATTATACTGAATGATCTCTGGTCATAATCATACCAATCAACAGTCCATCTATGCACGTAAGCCAAAGATGACTTTCATCACAATAGAAGCATGAGGATGATGACAATGATATAAGAATTCAATTAAAAGAAAGCAAATGATAAATTTTTAAAGATTTATAACTTAATTTATCCAGAATTCAATAATGTCCAAAATGTCAACATGATACTGCTTTGTAGAGTAAAATTCAAGAATAATACTATATAAAAAATGATTTGGACAGTAAAAAAATTAATTTTTATCATGAATAGTACCCCGGGTGAATAGTACTCGGGTGAATAGTACTCCGTGAATAGTACTTTGTGAATAGTACCCGTAAATAGTAATTTATGAATAGTACTAGGGAATAATACCTGTGAATAGTACTTTATAAATAGCACTTTTTGAATAGTATCCTGTGAATAGTATTCCTGCATGAAAAGATCAATAATTATCAAGAATACTCAGAATAACATTTTCATGAAAAGATACTGGATGAAGCTCAAGGATATTCTACTAATTTCACGGAGTATAGAAGCAATACTTTAACAGAATGAGTGTAGAATTAGGAATACGAAACGAAATAATATTACTCACATACTACAGAGTATAGAAGAAAATATTATTTCTTACGAATAATGAACAAAAATAATACTGGATACTGGAATAGTGAAGTAGCAGACTACTCTTCTTCTTTCTCTCTATAGCTTCTCTCTCTATAATTACTCTTGTGAGTCTTAGTGAATTGGTGATAATGAAAAAAGAATGAGCTTCTATTTATAGGAAAACATAGTTTCTATAATTACACATTTTGGGGCTCGAATTATTACAGTATAGTACCTTCATATTTTCTTCTATTTTTAATTTAGTCAAACAAGTATTATCAAACTTGCACCACCTACCCTAATAGTACATGCATGTGAATTAATAGTTCTATTCATGTGAATAAATAGTTATATGCATGTGAACTAATAGCAATTAATTACTCATTTATCCGATTAATTACTCGATTGATCAATATAACCTCCAGAAATTAATTATTATCGAAATAAATGTCGATTTTCACTAACACTAATAATCCCAACACAATAAAAATATCAATATCATCTTTAATTAACACGAACTTATTCGTCATTAATATTATAACTTATAATATTTATCAACCAGATCATTCTAAGAAAAGAGGGGGCTTTCCGATAAGATTTTCTCCCTATTAGCAAGCAATTAGGTGACCAAGCCTCTACTCGACAGAGCTTTCTAGACATCGTCAATATTGTAAATAATAATATGAATAACTTTGTCATCTCAATTATTGATTTAATAATATAAAATATTATACAAATAATACTGTGACAGTAATTGAATCAATAATATGAGAGATATTATGCAACAATTACTGTAGCAATAATTGAGTATAACTGAGTGACTTCTCACGTAAGCATCAATAATCAATACCGTGTGCTACTATGCAACCACGCGTATTACTGTACTTTTACTACTGGGTGGTTCAACAGTTTAATAGTAAAATTTTTGCCGTTATTTTTATAAAAAGATATTTTTATCGTTTTCTAACTACGACAATACTTCCGTTGTGGGGTCCACTAATGATTGTGTCGTCGTACGAATATTCTCTGTTAAAACGAATATTCCCCGACCAATCGAATATTTTATAACAATTTGCTTACTTTGTAAAATTTGTAAATATTACTCACAACTATAACCTTATATCAAATTCACACCATAATATTCAAAAATATATTTCAAGAAAAATTAATCTTTATTCATAAAAGTTGGAGTCTTACAATAGTAGACAATTCCATAATAGATAACATTAGTTAGCAAGGAAGTATATCAATAAAAGCTACACAATAAGATCCGTTGTAGCCTTAAAAGAGTTTAGTTCATTGTCATTAAATTAAAATCCATAATTGATTAAAGCATTCAAAATATAAACGTAGAAGATAGGGAAACAAAATAAAAACTGGTTTGTAATATTTCTTCTCTTCTCAACTTCTGCCTTGAATTCTTCGTGTTATCCCAGTTGCTTCAATTCTCCAAAGATCAATTCCAATCTAGGGTTTTGCATAAAAGATATAATCAATTTTTCTAAATTGAATAAAAATAGCTATTTATAGCTTATGTCTTAATTCCTAGTCAAACTATGAAATCCAAGTCAAGATACAACTCAATTGCACATTTAAGTGAAAAGTCAAAGTCTAGTCAATCTTCTAAGTGGCACGGTCGCGCTGCTTTTGAGCTAAATTTAGGGGTGACCGCGCTGGTATGACAGAGAGCAAAAAACCAAGTCTGAAGTGTGGCGCGGCTGCGCTGCACCCTAGTTCATTTTGGGTGCGACCGCACTGCTTTGTGATATGCAATTTTCTGATCTTTTCAACATCGCTTCCATCCAAAAGCCACCAAAACAGTTCCCAAGCATATAATCTACACAAAAAAATCTAAAATGCATGAAAAACAACTTAAAATCACAGGAATAAATAAAAATTCAAGTTAATTGATACATGATTCGCAGGTATGGAACCTACTCATCAGGTATGCGATATTTTCAACAAAGTTGAGTCCTTGCTATTAAATTTATGATGGTAGGACACTATTATAGTGATTTATTTATTTTATTTCACAAAAAATAATCTCATTTATAAATAATAATAATAATAATAATAATAATAATAATAATAATAATAATAATAATAAAAGGAAGTATAACTTATGAGAAAATATTTTTAAAATAAAAAATTGTCAAAGATCATCATATTTGATTCGAATATCTACAATCTCAATGAGTTACAAGTAGGGATAGCAATCGTGTCGTGTTAAGCGAATTCATGTCATGTCAAGTTATATACTAAATAGGTCAACACTAACGTTGTCCGTTTAATTATTTGTGTTAATATACTCAACACTTGTTCTAACTCGTTTATTAATCGTATTAATGTGTTAACCCTTTTAAGCTGTTAACTATATAAATTAAAAAATTTAAATAAAAAAACAACATTCACTTATTTATTAAATAGTAATGTAATTTATTCATGACAATAATATTTATTTAACAAAATGCAAGAAAATGATAAACGACGACGAGTGTATTGCATCAAATTTATGTGAGTAAATTACATCATAGAAGTTGGTAAAAATGGATCTGATAAATGAATGAACTGTAGGAGAAAAGGATGAGAGTTTCTCATTTAATAAGAGTTAAGTAAGGAAAAGGGGAAGCTTGTAACCTGGGAACTGTAAATAGTGGGATGAGAAGAAGTTTTAATTCTCACATAAATTTGATGCAATTCACTGTTGTAGGTTGTAATAGCCTGAAAATTGTTGTTTTCGAAAATGAAAATGAATTTTTTTAGATTGATTAGTTTTAATTTTTAAGTTAGATTATTATAATTCAAGTGAATTATATAGATAATTTTATGTTTTATTGGCTTAACTAATGTGTATTGGTGTGTTAGTGTGTGTGTGTTCTTGGTGTGTTTGAATTTGTATGTGTGTTCTTGGTGTGTTAGTGTGTGTTAATTATTTTAATATTTATTAATTTTATTTTATTTCTTAAAATGAAATTATATTCTGTTGAGACAAATGAATTGATTTACTATATAGCTATATGATTTCTTTCTGTCTATTGTTAGTGGTTGAATGATGATGATGTTTATAAATTAAAATTAAATCATTTAACAAAACTAATATACTAATTTGTATTATCAAAATTAATGTCTTTTAATATTTTTTTGGGGTAAATGAATTTATTTAGTACAAAACTTAATCATTGGAAAAATATAATAGTTAGGCATATGGTGTTTGGGTGGTTATGAGTTTAAGATTTCAAATTTGAGGTTTTTGGTTTGAATCTTGGGAGAACCGTGTTTTTTGGCAATTAATTGAAAAAAGTACACGTAAGCGGTGCCACACGTGCCACGTAGGCAAACGTAGGCAAGTCAACACACATGTGGCACCTAGGAGCTCAATATCTAAATTTTCAAACAAAATGGAGCTCAATTTGCGTTGACCAAATGAAAGGGGCTAAATAACAAAATCACCTAAAGTTCAGGGCAACCCATGCATTTTATCCGATTTGTATATAGCGCGATTACGTAATCAAATCATATAAACATAGCGGAAGCGCGATAAAAACGGAATTTAAAATTTTTATACAAACCATCACTATGATCATGCTTTATGCTTAATTATCAATTAACAGAAAAGAGAAGGAGATCAGATTCATACCCTTGTAAAAACTAGTTTTCTCATGTACTAGTTAACCTTCAATTTCTTTTCACGTTCAACTTGAATCCACCGGGTTTGATTTCTTTCTTTGATCAACGTTAACTATCCAAGGGTTTGTCATCTAGAGGTGATCCACCAAAGAAGAACAAGTTTTTAAGAAGATGGGTGTTTGACAAAACTCTAAATTTTATCTCAATAAAATTATGTGTAATTTCCCAACTTTTGGAATAAAGTGTATATCTTTAATCCATAATAAGACCTTATTTATAGATATAGGTAAGGGTGTAAACGAACCGAATCGATTCGAGTATTGAGTTGTTCAGATTTAGTTCACAAAATTTATCGAGTATAAAATAAGATTTGATTGAGGCTCATTTAGCTATCGAATCGAGCACGATTCTGAATCGAGCCCGAGCAATTTAGACTTTTCCAACGAATATGATCCGAGTATCAATAAAAAATTATAATTTGAGAAGGTTCAAGTAACTTATTGAACTTTAAAATGTGCTCATATTTGACTTATTTATATTTTGAGTCGAGTTCGAATCAAACTTTTAGTCGAGTGAGTACAAATCGAGCCCGAACTGTTTGCTCATTTTACAACCTTAGATATAGGCAACCCTCCTAGACCATTTAGAATAGGGTTTTGATTTAATTAATTAGGCTCTTAATCCAATTAAAAATAATTGAGAGTGCCTTTATTAATTAATTCTCAAACCCTTTAAGAATTAACTTAATAATAATAGTAATAACAATAATAAGACTCTTCTTATTAATTTATATTTAATATTTCTAAAATATTAAATAATAAATATTAAGCTATTTAATTTATTTTATCACCATAGATTAAATTAAATACACTTAACTTATTATTACGATTATGTCATTTTCTTTTTAAATAAATATCTTTCTTTTATGGTGTGCCCCCTTAGGTTCTCCATATTAAACCAGTTGTGAATAAATCAATTAGAACACTTTTTTATTTATTTAAATAAATAATATTTATTCTACAATAAGGATAACTCTCCTTAGCGATCAACGACTTTTCAGATAATATAGATTTCAACATTAATCATAAAAAAATATTTGAGTAAATAGTTACCGTACAATTCAATCATTCCACTATACAGTGTCTCAGTTAAATATAAGAAATTGAATTACAGTCAAGTTTTATTTTATTTAATTATATGTATTTCGATTTACAAATGCATAACTCCAAATAATACAAATTAGAAACTCATTTCTAATTTCATTCCATATTGTCCAAGGATTACTGAGTTGTCATTTATCAAATCACATATATAGGATATTCTCTCCTTTACTAGAAGCGGTAGATTCTTTATTGATCATTCATTATCTCTATATATAACCTATTAGACTCAAATATATCCTTTGATATACCCTAAGGATTTAAGGGACATGTCAAAGTATAACTTATCAAGATACTATAATGATCTCAAATTTAAGGATCACTTGTACTACTATCACTTCAAGAATTCCCATTGATAGTAAAACTCTACTAGGTATTCTTTAGCGAGCTACGTTCAATGAATTTATTCTCCAATAAGCACCTACATACTTGCTTTAGTGTCTCAACACAAATTAATGATCATGAGATCAATCATCCTTATTCAATGAGCAAACAACGTATGTATCAATCTATCCGAATTCACTAATCCTTTTTTTAGTAATCCAATGATTGAGAACATTTTAGTTTTTAAGTTATTTAAAAATTTAGATCTCATTAGCATGATCTCATCATAATTCTAAAAATATTGCTTAAAATTGTGAGTTTATCACATATTAAATAATAACACCATGTAGATAATTAAATGGCTTTCATAAATAAATATTGTTATTAATAAATAAATAAGATTGTTTACAAATTATATGATTTATCATCAAATATGATTGATTTGTATGCATACTACTTTTATATTACACATTCTTTCAAGTTATATCCAATACACCATATTTTAATAATTTTAGATGATATAATTGAAATCAACCCCGATCAATCAATTTATAATATTGAACAATATAGTTGTTTCAAAAATAAAAGTAATCCAATACATTTTTATTATTTAATGAACATGTGGATATTTTATTAAAATTTCAATAGTTGAATTTTTTTAACTATTAACTGTAAAATTGTTTTTTATAATTATAATTTTTTGTAAAAATAATCTTAATATCATCAACTATTTATTAATATTTTTATAATTGTTAATAAAATTACTAAGATGAAATAATTAATATATTTAGATGAAATTAAAGGAAATGTGTAATGGAGGGAGCTAAATCTGTAAATATTAATTTTCATTTAAAGACACGACTAAATAGAGAAAATGTCGTTATAAATATATAATAATAAAATATCAAAAAAAATTGATGTGAAATTTCCAACTAAATACTCCATAGCTAGCGTGTATAACTTGTCCGCCACAGTCTCCTCTTTCTCTCTCCTCGCCGTTTAAAAATCTTCCCGTCTGTTTTTTTCCCGCATATTTTAGCCAACAATCTGCCAATAAAATACAACTCACTCCCACTCACACACTTTTAAGTGTGGGATCCCTCTTTCTTTTAATCCTCCTCCCAATACCCCCACCAACACCGCGCCGCCGCCACCGCCGCCAATGCTGCCATACAAAACCCTCCAAGACGCGGAAAACGCCGTCGGCCGAACCCTAACGGCAGCTGAAACCCTATGGTTCAATTACTCCGCTACCAAATCTGACTATTTTCTCTACTGCCACAACATCCTCTTCCTCTTCCTCATCTTCTCTCTTGTTCCCCTGTACTATATCCTCATTGAAATCATCTACAAAGACACCCAATTTTACAAAATTCAACCCAAAATCAAGCTCTCTTACTCCGATTCATTCGGATGCTACAAGGACGTCATGCGTATGTTCATACTTGTCGTCGGCCCTCTCCAACTTGTCTCATATCCTTCAATCCATGTAATTAAACTAATTATAGATCACTAATTAGCTTAATTTCTGCCAATTTTTGTTTTGGGGATCTAATTGATACGGTTTGATTTTGTCTTGTGATTTGCAGATGATTGGGATTAGGACGAGTTTACCCTTGCCGTCCATATATGAAATTGTAGCCCAATTGGCCGTGTATTTTGTTGTGGAGGATTATACGAACTATTGGATCCATAGGATTCTGCATTGCAAATGGGGGTATGACAAAATTCATAAGGTTCACCATGAATACACGGCCCCGATAGGGTTTGCGGCGCCGTACGCGCATTGGGCGGAGGTTTTGATCCTCGGGATTCCCTCCTTTCTCGGGCCCGCCATGGTTCCGGGGCATATGATTACGTTCTGGTTGTGGATTGCGATGAGACAGATTGAGGCTATTGAGACTCACAGTGGGTACGCATGCTTTGTTAAACCCTACTTTTCTTTTAAGATTTGCTTTACTTAACAAGTGTCATTTTCTTGCTTTAGCTAATTTTGACCAGATGATGTGTGCCAAATTACATGCACTTTTGTTTTCTGTTCATAAAGTGAATTTAATTGGTGGGATCAGTAACAGTGGATTAGGACTCGTGAGAGTGTTTTTGCCTCTTAATTGTTTTATGTCTTGTTTTCTTTATTTCTTTGAGGGGTAATAAAACAAATTGAGATCCTGGTACGAGAATGAAATTGGTCAGCTGAAATCATTTTTTGTGTCAATGCTCAACCCACCTTGTTTTCTGGAGAACTACTTGAACTTTTGAATTAGGTCAGTCATTTCCAGAAAATGTCACAAGCTGTTTATAATGAAATTGTTTTTCTGAATTTTTTCCAATTGAAGCAAATGGAAGCCTCAAATTTTATTTTTTCCCCGTTTTTTATGGGCATGTAAGTTTTTGTATTGTATTGGTTTCAACTTCATTGAAGACTGTTTTCTTTACTCAGAGATTTGTGCATATGTTGGAAATTTTATAATTCCCCTTTATTGGATTATATACTCTGAAATTTAGTTTTTTGATTGGGAATGGGGTACATCTTCTTACGAGGCTGCAGTTTAAAGGATTTGGGAATTCTCCTGCTGATTAATGAACCCAAATGCATAAATACGCACGGTTATACATGTATAATTGTATAATCCAATCTGAACCTGCATGATCGAATAAAACAAAAGACTAAAGTTCATTCTGTTTTAAAGTTGTGGAGAAGGAAAGTGGAGTTTATTTCGTTTTTTTGGCCCGCGGTTCTTTTTTTCGACATGACTGTTCAGTAAAGGAAAAGGGGGGTGGGGTGGGGTGGGGGGGGGGGAGTGTGTGTAGAGAGAAATGGCTAAGAATTTTATTATGTGTGTGCAGAAATGGCTAAGAATTTGTTTGTGTCCTTCGAATTATCTGTCCCCACGCCCAACCATATTCACTTGATTCCTCATTTCAGAGGTTATTATTTGTCACCTTTCTGGTATATAATTAGTTGTTAATACTCTTCGGAAAAGGAGAGGGAGGAGGGTGGAAACTGACCCCATGCCTTTTGGAGTTTCTTCAGTCAAATGTATTAACTGGTGGTATGTAGTATAAATTTTGCTGAGCTTCATCTTCCAAGTCTAGCAATTTTCAGGAAGTAGTTTGTATATCTAATAAAAAGTATTACGTTCTTTTTTTTTGGTTGGAAGGGAGAGCTGCTGTGTATTGATTGTATAATCATGTTAAGCACACACTCTCTCATATGTACACAAAGTGATCTTAAATGTGTTGAAATTGGACCACCATTAGTGTTTAATGACATGTATGGGTACAATGTTTATCTTGATTTTTGGTCAGTATACATTGGTCACAAAAGTAAACTTATCTTGATTACATTGTAGAGAGATATGTTGTTTTACTTGCTGCTTATTATAGGAATTTAATGTAATTTGGGTGAATGAGAATTTCATGAGAGAAACTTCTAATGGTGACTTGAAGAATTCCTAGGTGGTCTTAAAATCCTAATTACTAGAACCATATGAAGACATTAGATTCTAAATACATCATTTACAAAATTGAACTTTGATCCCTTTGATTACTGAAACACTGGAAATATTTGTTGCTACTCACTGGCAGCTCAAGTCATTAATTAAATTTAAATTGATTTTTGTTTTTAATAGTGCAAAATGTAACTAAGGACATGGCCTCTATTAGTAGTGAGTGGAGGAGAGCAATTGGCAATATCATATGCTGAGCAGGGTTTTGCTTAATTCATTTCTTTTTTACTCACATTTGTCATTTTTCTCCTTTGTTTTTATTTTTAACTTTTTATATTTGTGTGTATGTATTTCCATTCTTTTATTTTATTTTTTTGTTCTTTTCTTGTTTCCTCTGTTTTTTCCCTCTTTTTTATCCTTTCCTTTTCTCGTAGTATGTCATATTGGATTCATTTTTAGGTTACCCCAGCTTGTCTGGGGTAAAAGGCATTGTTGAGTTGAGTAATTGTTCAAAATATTGTGTTTTCTCCAACTTTATTGTATTCCCCTTTCATTGTTATTTTATTTTTCTATTTTTTTATTAGCAAATTTTCAATTATTTCATTAAGATAGTAATTTTTTCTCCTTAAGTTCATATAGGAATTGAATATATCATTATGCATGTATGACTTGGGTAAAATTTACTAATGAAGAAGCGTATCCCCATCTCTCTGGACGGGCATATACAATTTGTAAGATAAATGGATACAAATTGTAGCCGTCTCACTTCATCGCATTACCAATTTTGGCACTAGTGAAAAGCATCTAGTAATGGCAATTGTCGGAAAAAGATAAGCTCCATGCTGAAATAGCTGGGAACTTGGGATAAAAGTGGATATGCATTACACCTCTTCTTATTAAAGGAAATTTAAATATGTACTCAAATTTAGTGTTTCTCCAAAATTCATAGGCTCCCTGCCTGACGAAACTGAGAATGATATGTTGAGTGGAAACTTTATTTTGTAGCTCGCGAATACTTTTGGTTGTCTTTTCTCTTTATTCACTTTGGTATCTAGCTGTACTCCGCAAAAAAAAGTATGCATTCTTTTTTCTTTTCCTCCCCCTTCCTGTTTATATATTCTCCTTGTTTATCCTTTAAATTAAACTTGACGTTCTTGTTGTCTACAAACAGGTATGAGTTCCCTTGGACTCTGACAAAATATATTCCGTTTTACGGTGGCGCGGACTACCACGATTATCATCATTATGTTGGTGGACAAAGCCAGAGCAACTTCTCTTCGGTGTTCACTTACTGTGATTACATCTATGGAACTGACAAGGTTAGTGCACATTTCAGTTTTATTGGTATATTATTTGTTTGACATGAACATTTATGCTAATGTTGTAATGCTTCTTGCTTGATCTCAATAGGGTTACCGGTATCAAAAGAGACTCCTTAGCCAGGTAACACCACCACTTTTCTTTAACCATTGAACACTGGTTACCATTTCTTCCTCATCTACTATTTGTAATGGGTTAGGGATGCACGCCTAGAATAGGTATGCATGGCCATGACCGACTTATAACCGGTTCAATTCTTGTTGTCCTTGTATATATGGGTAGAGCAATAGTGAATTTAGGAAATTTCTGGACATTACCATAGGATTACATAAATTTAGCTAATGCTTCATTTTGATTACTTTAGCTATCCCATACCATGTAACCAAACAAAGGTTATCCAGGATTACCGATTATGTAAACCAAAATAATGTTATCCCATAGACACATACTATTAGTGAAGGTATTAAAAGCCATGTTGCAATGAGGTTTTTGATCGAGCCCTTGTAGTATATATTTGATACAATTTGTAATTTTTTTTCCCCTTGGGGTAAACTTTATATGGTTGCTTGTGGTTAGTCATGTGGACCACTTGAAGTTAAAGAAGTGGAAGAGACTTTTGCACCTTTTCATGTATTTCATTTAGTTTGTGGTAAACTGGAAACACTCTACCAAGTTGGCTATCATTTGCTGTCCACATTTTTTCTAACCATTCCTTTCTTGTTTTAATCAAGTTGAAAGAGGGAACGAAAAGCAATGGTGAACAAATTCAAGCCCCGCACATCTCTGCTCTAAATCTTAAATCTGACTAGCTCGTGCGTGGGACTTGAGAATCCTTCTCCAGATTGTTGATATCAGTGGTATGCTTCTCACTTGTGTGGACTCTCTGAAATGTTGGCTTCAAGCTGAAATCATTTGTTGTAGTTTCACCTACTACTACGCTAGCCTAGCCTGGTAATATAGGAAGCTTGGAACTAGTTTTTTTTTTTTAGAAATTGTGATGTTTAGTTTGGGAGGACTTTGAATATTCAGTGTCATAGTGTGGAATCTAGACTTGTGTTATTTGTCAGTATGCTCAAAAATCAAACTGTATCTATGCGTCTCACTGCAGATTTAACTACTGCTTTCCTGAAATATTGAAATATCCTCCACGTATGATGCGACGAGTTTTTATAAATCTTTTCAACTGTAAAAATGAAAAAGAAGAAGTAATTTTTGGACAAGGGTTTTGGACTTGTAATTTGGTCAATCTAGTGATTTCCGTCCGACTGCTTACGTGGATATAGAGCATATAAGTAAATTCACAACTCATTTTCCAGTTCAGATCTAATGCTTGAAGAATTTTTAATTTCTCATCCTGGACCTGGATGGTCATGGTGGTGATAGATATTAATCAATCAATTTCTCCGATTTATTTATGTCCTCGGCGCCGACAGAACAGAACAGAACAGAACAGAACAGTGTTAAAGTGAGAGAATGAGAGGATAGATAGATAGATAGATAGATTGAGAAAATGCTTGCTTGATTTTGTTTTGAGAATCCGCATTATTTTTTAATATTTTCGCATATTAAATTTACTTTTTAACTAGTATAAATTTTTTATTAAAAAAAAGGGTTTCACATACGATTGGTTTAATTAAATTAGTTTTTTTTTTTTGCTGTTAATTTTCAAGTAGTAAGTTTTAGATTTAGTATGAAGTGCGGGTCCCACATTTACACATAGTTAATTCGAATTAGTCTCTTAAGATAAGACATGTCTATATTTTACTGTCTGTTATGTAGAAACAAATCTAGTACAAAACTATAAATGAGAAAAGATATATATATATATATATAACAAATTAATAATAATATTTTCTAAGAACTAGAGAGGATTTTGATTAATTTTTGGTCGTTTAATAATGCCATTTTACCGTTGGCCCAACTAATTAATAATTAATTAACTAATTAAAAAATATTATAAGAATCTTGAACTCAAGTTCTTAACATTATAACGCCTTTCTTTTATCCAATTAAATCAATTTGTTTATTAACTATATAAATAACATATAATATATTTAATATATACTTTTAGATAATAAGAATATGTAACATCCCTCCTTTATTCTGTTGAGATATACTTGGTATACTATACTTATACAGTTATACTAGCTACCAATTGTAATATACTAATGGACTACAAAGTATTTAGTACAAACGTTACTTGTTGCTTTAAAAATAATGATATCGGTATAGACAAATTGACATGTTGCTCAAATTGTATATTCAAACTAGGAACGTATGCAAGGCACGGACTATATACGGTCCGAATTTTAAGTTCATTCTTTATCTAACTCATCTGAGCTCACACCTTTTTAGCGATGGATCCGACGATGGTTCGGCCATACAACCGTCGTCTATACTTTTAGTGACGCTATATGTTGTCTGTCGCTAAAAGTATATACGACGGTTGTATGACCGAACCATCGCCGGATCCGTCGTTAAAGGAGAGTGAGCTCAAGTGAATTGGATAAGTGATGAGCTTAAGATCCGGACTATATATATATATATATATATATATATATATATATATATATATATATATATATATATATGTTAACGCCAAGTTTCGTCGGCACGTTCAATCACAGAATCCACGCGCTTGAACCTACACAATAACAGATCACACACAAAACTTGACGGCTTGTACCGCCGGGGGATAGCTCCGGTGTGAGAATAAGTACAGGTCGTTCATAAGGTTTAACAATGGAGGCTTAAGGTTTAACAATGGAGGCTTAAGTATTTAGTGCTTAAAGATGTATTATCTCTTAATCGTAGTAAGCTTTGTATTTATAACATTTCTCACTTCTTAGAATCCCTTTTCTAGTCGGAATAGGACTCCTAAATATGACAATTACCATAATTTGGGTCCAACACAATCTCTTTAAAAGGTGGAAGTGTAATTCAATCCAAACAGAGTTACCTTATTCAAATATGGTTAGGACTAGAATCCTCAACAATTTAAACGCCTTATGACTCCGACTCTGTACATGTGACAACCAACTATACAGGCTTAATCCAACTGAGCTCACAATCCGGTCTGGGTTTCGGCCCAAATGACTCGAAGGCCCAACCCCGAACACCATATGCCAGATTAGGGTCCCGGCCCAAGGGACTCGGATTCCCGAACCTGAATATCACCAATCTGGATAGAACTCCGGGCCAGAGGACTCGGATGCCCGAACCCGAACACCTTTAGCATCTCCGAGGGTTTCGGCCCATTGGGCTTATAATCCCCTACTGGTGTCAGGTAGGGGTGAGCATGGTGCGGTTTGGTGCGGTTTGAAGTCCAAACCGCACCCGAAACCGCTTAGGTGCGGTTTGAAAAATTCAAAACCGCACCCGAAACCGCTTGTGATTGGTGCGGTTCGGTTTTAAAGTGTGCGGTTCAGTTTTAATTGGTGCGATTTCGGTTCCAAAACCAATTGAAACAGCAAAAAATTTTAAGCATTCAATAAAATTTAATATAAAACTTACATCGAGCCATTAACTTAGTGACAAAGTCGACAATGAGAATTATATCAAGCATACTTTAAAACTAAAATATGCGCTATATAAAACAACGGAGACTATTCGATAATAAGCAAGAATGTTTATCTAGTTCCCCAAAAATTAAAAGTATATACTGAAGATAGAATAAAATATATTGCAGGGAGGACTAAAAATAATCTATTAGACTATTACAATTATAGCATTGACATTAACCAATACATCAAGTGCTCGAGCCCCTCAACTATAAGCCCCTCCAATAACGCATCAAACAAATTCAAAATTTCAAAACCCAATTGCTTAATTTTTGACTTTATAACCTCTAACATCTTCTTTCAATTGGTGAAAAAATGACAATGCAAGACTGGGGTTTTCTCTGAGCGTGTTCAAGTGAAAAGTAACTTTAGAATTTACTAGAGATAATACATACATACACACACATGGTGCGGTTTCGGTTTTATGCGATTTGGTTTTGGCTAGTAACCAAACCGGAACTTTAAATTTGGTTATTCAACCCACCTAAAACCGCCACATACGCCGGAACCGTTGGTGCGATTTTAATTGGTGCGGTTCGTGCGATTTTTGGTGCTGTTTCGGTTCCAATTTGGTTACTTGTTCAGCCCTAGTGTCAGGCCTTCAGCCCCCATGGAGGTCGATAAAACGCTCTCGAACAATATATATTTATTTAAAACAATTTAATTATAAGTTTCTCTTTTAGATTATATAAAAATGGGATCACGAGTGATATTTTTATAAATAAAAAGAAAACAAGTGAGATCACTCTCTTTTAATATATTTTTATTTTTTTAAAAAAAATATTCAAAACGACGTAATTTTAATAAAGATATATTATTTAAGAGATATGTTTTAGACATGTTATATATATATATAGTACACATGCGTGCTATGGTGACGGATTTTTTGACTATAGAAATAGACCAAAATATTTATGAATCTAAAAAAATTATCGTCATAATTACTACACAACTGTATATATATATTTTGCTATATATATATTGTTCAAATTAATATATATACCATACAAGTGCATTCTTGTAGTTGTTAAGCCGAGAATGAGTTTTCGTTGGGGTTAAGATAAGAAAAGAATAATATTATAGTTTGGGATACCAAATTCAATAAATTGTTACCAAAGGAAATGAGGTTTAAGTATATTTCTTCAAATGCGCTGCACAAGTCAGTCTGTCGACCATAATATTAAAAAATAATAATAATAATAAACAACTACTAAATCAGTTTTGATGAGAAGATCAAACGACCAAAATAGCTTATCAATTCAACTACTAAGGTTGTATTTGTTTATATCTGTATGGGCAGATCTATTTTAGGCCAACGGGGTCAATTAATTTTATTAAATTTTTAGGAGTTAATTTTTAATTTAATTTTGATTTTATAAAGTGTTTAATAAAAATAAAAAGTTTAGATTAAAAGACCATTAAATATCTTAAATTTCTACTAACACAAACACTCCACACTTTTATATTGTTTAGTAACTTATATTGAACATGATATTTTTGTATCTATTGAAATGAGATTATCATTATGATAGTTTCAAACAATGAAATATCGAAAAATGTTATTATAAATATTATTTAGTTTTGTAATTTATTTTAGAGGACACAAGAAGTGTCTCTTATAAAATAACAGTGTTTTAAAAAATTATAAAATATCATTTTATATATAACATAAGATCGATGATTCGAAGTGTATTCAATTACATAAAATAATATCAATTTTATATGATAATTCACACAATTATTTGTAATATCTCTCGCATTCTGACTCCTTTATTTTATTGTATTTTATTTTTTTTTAATAAATTTTTGTTTTAAAAAAATTGACCCCACTGAACTAATAGGCTGAATCCGCCCCTGTGACGCCCCCAAAATTAGGTATACATCACCCATCTTGGGTCGTCAGATACATAGTACAGAATACAAATACAACTGATTAATACATCTGTCGTGTACAACACGACAAAACATAAACTGTGAGTTTGAATACAAATATTATCTTCTAAAGAGTATTCATACTCAAAAGGAGTCCTCATTACATTTATTAACACACCATTACATAGAATAGTGAGGACTACTAACTAATACTATCATTCGGACCATCACTCCGTACCCCGACTTGTCCCAGCTACGTTCTCATTTCCTGAAGAGAACAGTGAAAGAAAGGGTGAGCTCAACTAGCCCAGTAAGAAATATTATGACTAAGATAATGCAGAATAAATTATCATTAGCCTTCAACAATGTTAAACTGATAAAATATAATAGACATCAAGTTTAACTGTAGCGGAACAAGCAATCCATTAAAAGAGTCAAGTAGAAAATAAACTCTACTATCTTTTATGATTTAAAAAGTTTTTCAACACTGTAATCGCTGAGACTCAGCTTAATAAAATAATCCACATCATCGAATCACCCCTGCACTACGGCCAAGGATATTCGTATATTCATTAATGGTCATGATCATGCCAACAACTGTCCATCAATGCACTACGGGCCAATGAGGACTTTTACCACATCATTTGTAACATTACGGTCATGATTATACCGAATAATCCCTGGTCATAATCATACCAAGTCCATCTATGCAATACAGGCCACAGATGACTTTCAACATTTTATAAACATGAGGATGATGACAATGATATAAGAATTCAATAAAACAAGTTCAAGAATTAATTTATCCAGGAATTAACAACGTCCAAATTGTCAACATGATACTGCATTGTGGAGTAAAATTCAAGAATGCTTAGAAGAATATTTTCTTGAAAAGATATTGGATGAAACGCAACTATCAAGGATATTCCACAAATTTCATGGAGTATAGAAGTCAAAACTTAACCAACTGAGTATAATAAAGAATGGAATAACAAAAGAAATCACCATGCATGCGATAGACCGCACAGACAGGTTATTCCAACAGAATAATAAATAATGGAACCAGGTCCGGCGTAAACGCACAGACAGGATATTCCGACAGAATAATAAATAATGGAACCAGGTCCGGTGTAAAACACACAGACAGGATATTCCAACAGAATAATAATAAAACGGAACCAGGTCCGGTGTAAAACACACAGACAGGATGTTCCAACAGAATAATAAACGGAACCAGGTCCGGTGTAAAACACACAGACAGGATGTTCCAACAGAATAATAGAAGAATGTCACCAAGTATAGGGTAGACCGCGTATACTGGTTATTCCAACAGAATAATAACAAATGGAATAACAGAAGTTCTCTTCATGAATATAAAAGAAATAATATTCCCTACCTTAAAAGAACTGGATATTGGAAAAGTGATGTAGCAGAATACTTTTATTCTCTCTCTCTTATTCTCTCTATACTTTCTCTCTCTATAGCTTGAATGAATTCGTGAAAAATAATGAAGCCCTAGGCCTCTATTTATAGAAAAACTGAGGGTGACTCTTGGTCCTAACGAAGGGTCAAATGACTCTTGGTCTTAACGAAGGGTCAAATGACTCTTGGTAATATTGAAGGGACAACTACTATTGACGAAAGTAATTACTATTGACCAAGGTAAATACTATTGCCGAAGGTAATTACTATTGACCAAGGTAAATACTATTGACGAAGGTAATTACTATTGACCAAGGTAAATACTATTGACGAAGGTAATTACTATTGACTAAGGTAAATACTATTGACGACGGTAATTACTATTGACGACGGTAATTACTATTGACGACGGTAATTACTATTGACGAAGAGACTCTTAGATGAAGACATATGGCCCCCCATAAAATAACCAAACTTACCACAACGTCTCAATAATATAACATATTATACAGATGATACTATGACAATAATTTAAGAGATATGATGCAGCAATTACTGTAGCAATAATTGAGTATAGCTGAGTGACTTCTCACGTAAGCATCAATAATCAATACCGTGTGCTACTATGCAACCACGCGTATTACTGTACTTTTACTACCGAGTAGTTCAACAGTTTTAACGGTTTTAACGGTAACACCTCAGCTGTTATTTTTATAGAAAGATAATTCTGTCGTTTTCTCAATCCGACAATAATTCCGTTGTGGGGTCCACCAATGATTGTGCCGTCGTACGAATATTCCCCGACAAAAAGAATATTCTCCGACCAAACGAATATTTTATAACAACTTGCTTACTTTGCAAAATTTATAAATATTACCCACAACTATAACATTATATCAAATTAACTCCATAATATATCAAAAATGATATTTATAGAAAATTCATCTTTATTTATAAAAATTGGGGTCTTACAGCCCCAACATCTGAATACTTCTTAATGGATTTGTCTCTGATTCGGTCAGAGACAAATTTTGTTTGGTAATTTTTTTTTATCTCTTAATATCTTTTAATCGGTAAGATATAAAATTAAATTTATATTATTCAAAGATAGATCTGAACTAAATTGATTATTTTTTAGATAAAAATGACCTCTTCAAATGTTACAAAATTTCTATTGTATCCCTCAAATTTTCCATCTCCCATCTCCACGTCTTTCACCTTCAGCTCCACTTTCTCTGCATCTACTCCATCTCGGATGACTTTAACTTCCGATTGAATCTCATCCAAACAAGCCATCCTCCGCCCACCTTCCCCTCACGCACGCCCTTCCACCTTGTTTTCAATTTCCACCCACGTGCTTCTTTCTTCCCTCTTATATGAACCTAATATTTCTACTTCCCCTGTAGATAGATATAGAATCTAGAATTCTAGATCCCCAATTCTCCCCTCCTGACCAAATTATAATATGGCGCTTGTCCGTGAACGCTGCCAGCTCAATCTCCGCCTCCCTTTACCGGATTCCTCTGAACGCCGCCCTCAATTCCCCTTACCCTTCTCGCCAACCACCAGTTCCACAGCCGCCGCCTTCAGTTTCGCTGATTTGGAGAAAATCCAAGTCACTGGAGTTTCGGAATTTTATTGAGTGTTATTTTTACAGAGAGAATCGAGCAAAAGGTGGTCGGCTTCTCAATTGATGTCTCATCCTTTTGTGGTAAATCATAGTAAGAAATTTGAGAATTGAACTGGCTGGAATTTGTTACCGGCGACGGAATCCGATGGCATCCTTTAGAACAGATATCACGTAAGAGAGTAAAAAATGTGAAATAAAAAATAGTTCGAGGGTAATATGGTAAAATACTATTATTAAGACATTTTGAAAAAATTAATTATCAAATAATATTTTTTCCATTCAAATACAATTCTATTCAGATTTTTTATATTTTTTAATTGTCTAAACTGTTCAAATTTTATATTTAATTTTATTAAACACAGCCTCAATCGGTTTATCTAACCAAGATTGTCCCCATTTTGATAATTAAAGGTTAATTTCACATTTTTATTTTATCTCTTCAAGATGGTACAAGGTGTGCAATAAGATAACTATCAATAAATTGTAAGATCATATTGGACAATCAAGATGAAATCAATATTTTTATAAAATATTTGATTCATGACCTATGTCTTTTTTGACACTAGTTGTTTAGGAAAATGATATTTTTGTATGTAATTTTGATATTTATACACGTGTTCTTTTCACATAAAAGTGAAATTCACCATACTCTCTTGTCAGAGAAGACTGTGAAAAATAGTGTTCCCAATAAATATTATTTATGTTTGATACAACTGAAGTAGTTTGTTAGAATAACAACTTCTTCACCTGATTGTAAGATTAAGGTTCCAAAAATCATAAGTTAGGAGGTTTGATTTTCACTAGTTCAATATGAACAATTAATAATTGGTCTGGATTGTTTAACACTAGCTCAAGAAAATTTTCATTTTTAATCCAATGATTCGATTCAATTCAATTCATTTCATTTCATTTCATTTCATTTCCTTTTTTGTTTATCAACCCACATGTACAAGAAGGCATAAAAGGAAAGCCAAAATTTAGCTCACAATAAAAAATCCTTTAAATGTATAATTTTAAATTGCTAAAAATACCGAGGAGTGGAAAAGCAAGAAGAAAGAAACAACAAAAAAGGTTCTCATTGTCCCCACAACAAGACCCCAATAACATTAAAGAAAAAGTATGAAAACATACACAAAAAAAGCAAGTATGACCAACCCACAACCTCAAACACCTCGTGAGTTTCATTCTCCCGTCTCCCCTCAACTTTGATGAGTTTCTCATGCTCAACCCAAAATTCACATACTTGATTTTAGTAAAGCCAAAACAATAAATCAATTATTTTCTATGAGCAAAAGTCATAGTTAGGATTTTGCCATTCAATCAATTGTTGTTCGGTTACTCAATATTTTTTTTTAAAAAATAAATAAAATATTATTAAAATATATTAAATAAGAGTCTCAATGGTCCAATTAAACAGTTAGATTAAGAACTTTTAAAACTAAAGTTAATGTTATCGATCGACATGTTGATTTAATAATATCTATTTTTGAAAAAGTATATCTGATTCGATAAGAAATAAAATGAACCCATGGTCGAGAATTTAATGTATTCTCTATTTATAAGTTTCGTTTTTAGCAAGGACATGCTTCATTTCTTATTTGATGAGTTTATTCGCATCAAAGGCTAAACATTTTTATCAATTTATCCTTGGTTGTCACCATGGGAGCCATTCTTGTTTAGAACTTTCTATTCAATATTTGGTGGAAGAAGGAAGCGTACAAGACAACAAACAAGCGCGTGAATTAAGGTTTTGTTAGAATAACACAACCCACAGTACTACCAACACATTTGTTTCCCCCATTTCTCTCTCCAAAGAAAACTCCATCAAAACTTTCTTCTTTCAGTCTCTCCACCCAATTCCAATCACTCAGAAACTTCCCTTCAAAAACCTTTTAGCAAAAAGTGAAGATAACCCACCACCACTTAACCCCTCATTCCACCCCTATATCACCGGAGTCCGCCATGGACCGCCGGTATTTCTCCAAATTCCGGCCGCCGCCCACTACCTCCCCCGCTGAATGCTCACCAATCACTTACAACAATCCCACAAAACATCTCAGTATAACCCCTCAAGATATCTAAAACTTTCCCTTTTTGCACTTGTACCCTCAATTCAGCTGCTTATAAATTATAATCACACATTTTTCTTGTTTATTACTAGTTGCTGCAATGGCGGGTTCAAATAACAAAACCAACACAGCCAACACAGCAACTCAGCAACCCGTTGAGTCAAACTCGGCGCTAGTTTCCACAGAGGAGCTGGCAGCAAAAGGAGTGCACAAAAGGTATGAAGGATTGGTAATGGTACGGGCCAAAGCCATTACAGGGAAAGGGTCTTGGTACTGGGCTCACCTTGAGCCCATTCTTGTTCACAATTCGGATACGGGTTTACCCAAAGCGGTCAAGCTCCGGTGTTCGCTTTGTGATTCCATTTTCTCAGCTTCAAACCCGTCAAGAACTGCTTCAGAGCATCTCAAAAGAGGCAATTGCCCCAATTTTAGTTCGGTTCCAAAACCCATTTCATCTATTTCTCCAATTTCCCCATCGGCCTCCACTCCGTCACCGGCCCATGTCCAGGCCCAGGCCCAATCCCCAGCCCCACTTAGTTTAGCTTCGCCGCAGCACCACAATAGCCGGAAACGTAATTCTAGTTTTTCCGGCGGACGTGCTGGTGGAGGTGGTAGTGGCCGCGGAGGAGGCGGTGGGAGTAATTCTTTAACATACCAAGTTCAGCCGCTGTCTATTGTTGATGCTTCAAGATTTTCAGTTGAGGTTGCGTATTCGCCGGTGGCGGCTGCTGCCAGTGGTGGTGGTGGTGGAGGTGGGATTTATGGGCAGCAGCAGCATCATCATTTGGTGTTGTCAGGTGGGAAAGAAGATTTGGGTGCATTAGCTATGTTTGAGGATAGTGTAAAGAAGCTAAAGAGTCCAAAAGCCTCACCTGGTTTAAGTTTAAGTAAGGTTCAAATTGATTCAGCTCTTGATTTTCTTGCTGATTGGGCTTATGAGTGTTGTGGGTCAGTCTCATTTTCATGTTTAGAGCATCCTAAGTTCAAGGCATTTCTTCGCCAAGTTGGATTGCCACCGGTTTCACGACGAGAATTGGCTGGGGAAAGATTGGATGCTAAATATGCAGAAGCTAAGGCAGAGTCTGAAGCTAAAATCCGTGACGCAATGTTCTTTCAGATTGCGTCTGATGGATGGAAATCAAAGAATTATGGACTTGTTGGGGAGGAAAATTTGGTTAATTTGGCTTTGAATCTTCCCAATGGGACTAGTGTGTTTCGCAGGGCAGTTTTTACTAGTGGGTATGTGCCTTCTAAGTATGCTGAGGAGGTTTTATGGGAGGCAATTTCGGATATTTGTGGGAATAATGTGCAACAGTGTGTAGGTATAGTTTCTGACAAGTTTAAGTCCAAGGCATTGAAGAATTTAGAGAATCAGCATCATTGGATGGTTAACCTTTCTTGTCAGTTTCAAGGGTTCAATAGTTTGATTAAGGACTTAATCAAGGAACTTCCATTATTCAAGAATGTGACTGAGAATTGTTCAAAACTAGCTAATTTTGTTAATGATAGATCTCAAATTCGAAATAGTTTTCACAAGTATCAGTTGCAGGAATATGGTCATGCCGGGCTATTAAGAGTGCCTTTTCGTGGTTATGAAAGATTGGATTTTGGACCTGTCTACACTATGGTGGAAGACGTACTGAGCTCTGCTAGGGCTCTTCAGTTGGTGTTGCTCGATGAATCGTATAAGATAGTGTCTATGGAAGAGCCACTTGCACGAGATATTGAGGAGATGATGAGGAATCCCCATTTTTGGAATGAATTGGAAGCAGTGCATTCCTTAGTGAAACTGATCAAAGGAATGACTCAGGAAATAGAATTGGAGAGGCCTCGTGTGGGGCAATGCCTTCCACTTTGGGAAGAGCTTAGAGTAAAAGTGAGGGACTGGTGTTCAAAATTTCATGTTAGTGAAGGACCTGTAGAAAGAGTGATTGAAAGGAGGTTCAAAAAAAATTATCATCCAGCTTGGGCTGCTGCATTTATACTTGATCCACTATATCTGATTAGGGATGCTAGCGGGAAGTACTTACCCCCATTCAAATGCTTGACACCCGAACAAGAGAAGGATGTGGACAAGCTTATAACGAGGCTTGTTTCTAGGGAGGAGGCTCACATTGCACTAATGGAACTTATGAAATGGAGAACAGAAGGGCTTGATCCGGTATATGCCCAAGCTGTACAGTTGAAGCAGAGAGACCCCATTACAGGAAAGATGAAAATTGCCAATCCCCAGAGTAGCAGGCTTGTGTGGGAAACTTACCTTAGTGAGTTCAAGTTACTGGGGAAAGTTGCAGTAAGGCTTATCTTTCTTCATGCAACTTCATTTGGGTTTAAGTGCAACTTGTCTTTCTTGAGATGGGCGAGTTCCAATGCACATTCGAGGGCAGGAATGGACAGGGCTCAGAAACTGATATTTATTGCTGCCCATTCAAAGTTCGAGAGGCGGGACTTTTCTCATGATGAAGATAAGGATGCAGACCTCTTCACCATGGCAAATGGTGAGGATGATGTGCTAAATGAGGTTTTTGTTGATGCATCCTCTGTGTAGCATTCCTCCTCCTACTCCCTTTCCCCACCTAATTTTTCCCTACTGTAGAATTTTAAATTGGAGGATTTTTTTCCTTTTCATAATTTGTTTCCTCTACTTGGTACTTGTTTAATTAATCTTTAGAAGATTTAAAGGTGGGAGAGAGGAAACACCAGAAGGGAACATTCTAAATACAGTTGCTGAGCAAATGCTCATCTCTTTGAATTATGTGTTTGTTGATAATCTTCTTGTTTGTAAAGACAAAAATGCAGTTGAACAGAAGTTGGAAGACGAGAAAAATGTTGTAACATTTTTGTTCCTTCGGTTATTTGGAGTGAATAATAATTATATATATAAAAAACTTGTTTTTCGCTTCCTTTTCGTGAAGAACATACTCTGGACTGCACTTTTGAAGAGTTTATTGAATTAAACTTGTTGATCAACATCTATCGAACCTTTATTAGTGTTTATTTTTCTCATCAACGTGGAATACGGATGAAATGTCTCTCCCTTCATCATGCTTGGAATTATGAAGTGATGTTCTCCTGTCATTGTTCTTCTATATTTGGATTCAGCATAGCTTCAACAGCACGATTTACAATCGATCACTCTTTAGATGATTGCTGTAGGTTTAGAATTTGACAAGTTGCTAAGTAAACCAACTTTCCATGTGTACTCCACCTTTTGACAGTTCAAGCTATCAATATTCTATTATATTCAAGTTTTAGTTAACTCATTCCAAAGTTCAGTTGGCATCTTTGTAGTTGTACAACTTTTGTGCATTCCTTGCTCAGCTCAAGATTAGACTTCTGTCAGATCAATTTTTTGAGCATTCTGTAGTTTCCTACGTTACAAACGTTGTCAATATCCCTATATGGTCCTTTTTTCAGCTCTTGATTTAATGTCCTGTATGAAACCGTGGGAGAGTTATAAGAAGATTTTCTTCGTGTTTGGTTCCCTTAGTTGTGGATACAAGGCCTTTGCATACTTTCTACTATCCATATTCAAAGAAACCTGTAAACTATTTTTGTTTGTTAAGCTTTCACGAGGAGCTATACTAACCATGCTTTGGGTTTGGCATTTTACTGATCTATTTGAGCTGTCTACCAAGTTATTCTTAACTGAACTGTTTTATTTCTGCTCAAAGGAAACTATTGCAAAAGGTCAAGTTCTGTCTGCTGATAACTTTACTCTAAGACATAAATAATTGTTGAATTTGTTAGTTGACTGCAGAATGTTTGATACATTTTGATGCTAATTATTTTTTGTATGGCACTTATATATCTAAACAAAAATAAAATTGTTTGGCAGTATGACTCATCATTTTATTTATTTGTTTGCAGAGCTATTTGAGCATGATATTGTTGAACTGGCAAGGCCATCATAAGATGATTGGTTGGTACTAGAGTTTGCAAGGTCTTGAACAAAGAGGATTTTGCATAAAGTTCCAAAAATGGGCATGACTGGAATTTTTCACGTCAAAGCTATTTTTCAGCAACGAACTAGAGGTTGCAGGAACGTGTTTTGTTGATTACAAACCAGATTTTGCTAATTGCAACGGGGATCAAGAAAACCTCGAAAGGATATGGGAGATGATCTTTTATTGGCTCCACTTTTGTTATTGCTATCTCGTGGTATCTGTTGTTTTTGAGAGAGTGGAGCCCCGTCAATAAATAAGTGGAAGTCTATCTTAAAATTTTGGTTGTTATGGAGAGAGAAAAGGGACCTCAAGTTAAATAATCTTTCGATAACTTCTCTTTAAAACATTCCGAAGCCTGTGATGTTCATGCAGAGTCATTTGATGATGTTCCTCATGATTGCAAAAAAGGTTGTTAGAGGACCCGGAGCAGATGAAATACTGTCGGCATTTAGCAAAACATAAGATGCTTGATAGCGATTTGGCAGCGCATTTGAATTAATTTTGATGCTTCCAGACAGCTCAGAGAGGGAAAAGCTACAATTAGCAGGTAATGGTCCTACTTTAATTCATGTTTATTCCTGTTTTATTTTTTAATAATGTATTTATCATACATGAAAATTGTTATGAAGCTGATTACTTATTATACAATCCTCCTTTGTGTTCATGTATATATATTTGTACATAAGATCCCTTATCTTTGTATTTATCCCCTGCAGTTTTGCGAAATGATATGGAAAAAAAAAAGTTTTGTGTGAAGAACAATGGAAGTTTAGATAAATGTTTTTCTTATAGCAAAAAATGCATTATATTCTTCCTTTAATATTTGCTACTTTGCTTTGTCAACTGCAAGTAATCTTTCACATCGTTAGGCCTGGTGTAATTTTGATTTCTTTGTTTCTAACACGTGTTTATGGTTTGCACATCACTATAACAATTAATGCACTTGCATTGGATGCCTGCTTTCGATAACAAAAGTTTAAGGTATGTATGATTATCAAAATCAATTGAAGGTGTAGGGGAAAAAAACGAAATTAGGCAAGTAAAAATACATACATGCAAGTAGAATTATTAGGGTGAGTTATTGAGAGGTTAAAATAGTACTATTCCAATAACGGAAAGTTATGGGTGTTTATTTTTGAACCTGTTGTTAGTAAGTCCAGTAGATACAAGAAAAAAAGGGTCATGATCTCTTATTATCATCATACAATTCTCATACACCATTTGATACTTGGTGTAGCAACCCTGGCCCTACCACTAGTCCTGAATAAGTCTCGATTCACTTTCGTAGAGTACTAATTGGGTCATTTTAACCCTGATAAAAAGCATGAATACTGGTACGTCAGACGGGGATACGAAAATTCGTCAAATCTTAAAAGAAGAGAATTTGGGTTTTGGAGGATTCGACACATATTTTATATAAAAAAATGTAGAGAATAAAACAACATAACAACAGTTCACTACATGCTCATCCAAAAGTCATGACAAGTTAACGGTGCCGTTACATGTTCCGATGCGGGGTTGTTGTATTTTTATTACACATTCTCTCTCTCTCTCTCACACACACACACACACACAAATACACACTTGATGTATTTGCTGATTCACTTACCCACCACAAGAAAAAGTGGAAGGGGAAAAATGAAACTCAATGGTTATTGTTCACTTTTTTCTGGTGGGGGAAATGAGTAGAAAGGGATTATAGTATATAGACACAAGTAGTAGAGAGTATTAAGCTTAGCCAACTTTTGTTTTGGGGTCAAATTGGTGATCTAGTGGAGAGACATGGATTCTTGTCGGCAGGGGTTGGTTACACTGTTTGTCAGCTTAGTAAACTGACTGCTCACCAGTTTTCTAAATAGTAGAAGAAGAAGAGTATGCAATGCATTATATTTCCTATACAATATGCTCTACTCCACTACTCATGTTTTATTTTTTGTAAAAGGAAAAGTTGGTATAATGATTAGACTACATTTGCTCATTCTACCAGAATCTTTTTCTCATCCAATGCTCCCATATATCCTGTCACCTGGAAAAATATCTCCCTTTTTTGTTATTTTTTTTTTCAATTTATAAAATGAGTTTACCCCAACAGTTCAGTAATTTTACTTTATGGGTTGTACTTTTTTTTTCTCGGCTCCCGAACAAGACTTTCAATAATAGCCTTTTGCCCCGAACAAGACTCAAGACTTTCGAGTTTACGACGGATCTCAAGTTATTCCTTAAATCACTCGCTGAGTCGAGCGACGGGATTTTACGGGTTGTACTTTGTGCATTAAGAAATGTACTTAATATTTACGTTTTGTACCATTATAAATACACGAAGAAGTACACCATTATAAATACGCCAAGAAGTATAATACTGTTGACTATTTTATTTTTGGTCCACTTTAAATTTTGCACAGGTTCCCTCCAGTGATTGCTGATGCAGATAAAGAAGAAGTAGCAATCAAAAGAAAACCATCCAATTTTTTATTATTTTTTTATAAAAAGGGTACTCCTCGCGTTTTAAAATTAAAAATACATCGTAATAATGGTGGCATGTTAATGCAGATTTAATTAAAAAGTAAAATTAATGACATGTTAAGAATTATATATCGCTTTATAGTTTTTATTATATTTAATTTTAGAACGAAAAAAATAAAATAAAAAATAAATATATTTTTAATTTTAAAACGGAGAGAATAAAAATATACCACTTTGATTAAGACATTTTACGCAGTAGACACTTTGTTAATGCTGCCTATGTAGTAGATACTTTTACTTCTTTTTTAGACACTTTGTACTACTGTTGGCTCACATGACAATTTCCTATTCTATTTCTATACCACTGGCCACTGGTGTGAGTTGTTGTTACCCTTTGTAATTTACACAAAAAGTCTCTCCTTTCTGTTTTCTTCACCAAACCCCATTTTTATATTTATTATTATATGATTCCTTTTCTAGTATTTTGTTGATTATTATCAATACAGTTGTGGTGGGTCCAACTCCAACCATGTATTATTTATACCCAACTAATATTTATCTGTATGCGTTAAACTGTTAAACTTTTAAGGCTATGTTTATTTATAAAGATTATATCAAGATTTATTTTTTTCATTTTTTAATATAAATCGTTTTAGAGAAATATTTATGTTCTTTAATATAAATCATTTTAGAATTTTAAGTAAATATTAATTATTTAGTTTTTAATATTACCCTAATTATTAAATGTAACTTTGGTTTTTTTATTATTTTCTGTCTAATAATTAACAATTTCTTCTTCCAATACAAGGGTAATATAGACAATTGATATTATAGTTAATGTTATACAATTATTTCCTTCATACTTGTGCACAACTTTAAAACGACATATATTAAGGAACGAAGAGAATATAAAATAATGTAATAGTCTAGGATTAATAGTCTTGATATTATAATCTTATAAATTATAATCCCGAGATTATAATATTTGTAAACAAATATAGCCTTGGAATTACTTTTTTTACATGGGATTCTCCCTGCGACACTCAAAATTATGTGTAAATATTAATTTTTTAATATTATTTTTGTTTTAACAGTGAACCTAATGACATATATATGTATTTTATGTGGATGCAGCTCGTGATTTATTAAGACCATAAGCAGAAGAAAAAGAAAGAAAGATTAATTTGAATTTATGGCTAAGTAAGTTTGGTATATTTTTTAATCAGTTGATTAATATAGTAATTATACGCAGATTGAGAAATAATTTTTTTGTGTGTGTCAATACTATATTAATTGATTGATCAACATACGACACCAATTAAACGATTAAAATCAGGTACGAGCTTGATTGATTTAATGAGAATCAAACAAAGTTAAAAAGAAAGAGAGAAAAACATGGCTGCATAGTTTGTGAATAGGCTAGTTAATCATTTTGCTCCCCAACCTCAAGCCAAGCCAAGCCAAGCCAAGCCAAGCCAAAAAAAAGAAGAAGAGAAAAATGAAATATCTATCTCAATGATAATGTATTAAGGGCCAAGTGACGACTTAGCAGTAAAATTAGTGGGCTTTGGTATATATAATTATTAGATTAGTGTTATTATTAAATTTGTTGTACGATTTTGGGCCACCACCAAAAGATTAATCATATACCTACACCACCTCCTACTCTAGCTCATCATATCTTTGGATTTAATACTATACCAAGCAATAGGGGTACCATACAAAATTCTTTCTATATAAAATATTGTATTTGCATACAAAAATGTCAAATTATTTGTAAAAAAGTACTAGAAAATATTGCATTTGTATAGAAAAATTACAACCATTCTTTTTTCTTTTTGTTACAAGTTTTTGTATAAGTATTTAGTCTACGTCCATATCATTATTATCTAGTTCATGATCCCTTTAGCTTAAATCGAATCCGATTACTAATTTATAATGAAATAAATTTCATGGTAAGTTGATCAATTGATCAATACAGTACTGATACGCAAAGAAAGAGATCACATCTATCCCGTCTGTATGTCGACATTGTATTCCTATTTATACTTTGACAAGATATCAAACGGGTGCATGTGGGTTGTCCTATCGACGAGGAATCCAAAGATCTCACAATTTTTTTGAGGTCAAAATCAAGGATATTAGACATAAACCTGGCTGCTAAATATATCAAGGATGTTATGCTAGGTGAAATTGGTCAACTTTTCTGTCAAAAAATTCAAGCTTCACAATTATTTTTCCTTTTTGATATAATTAATGTATTTGGACCACTTATACGATGGCCAATTGTATATAAACGACACCATGCATTTTCTTCCATTAATCTCCCTATACATAATTGTTAATTGTTTATGTATATAGTGGACGGTTAAGATTTTAAAATAACTTCATGTAATGCTATTTTCTTAATGATATTTATTTTGTCATTTTAAGTATACTACAAAATACACCCACTCTTGAAATTTAGAAAATAATATACATGAAAATAACATAAATTTCTATTTCAATCAATGGTACATTTGTGTTTTCTTTTTCTTTTTTTTATTATAAAAAAAACTCTTCTTTCTATAGGAGATTGATGAAACTATCTCCCGATAACTAAAAAGTGCAGCATGCCTAAATCTAATTGGGGTTCACAGTGGTGGAGGAACTGGATCGGAAAAAAAAGAGATTCTAACAAATTGAAAGGATCTTCTGAACCATCCAGAGATTCTTTAGATTCCATTAATAATGAAGATTCGGAATACCACACATTGATCAATCAAAGAGAGATTCAACAACTAAAAGAAAGATCGATTTTTTGAGATCTTTCCTTTCTTCAAACGAAACGAACAGAGATAGAATCAAATCGATTCCCAAAATGTCTTTCTGTATATTCCAAATAGTAAAAATGATTGGCATTTTGCCATACTCAATATATAACACAAAATGATTGGCATTTGGCAGCTCCTTTAATTTAATTTTTTAAAATGAGTATCAGTTAGAACTTAACTTCCATAGACACCATACCAAATCATTGCCATCATTTCTTACACTTATATCACCTGATGAATAATGCCCAATAACTTTTACTATGATAAAAATATATAGTTCCACACGTTTCTAGATTTTGCAATTTCTTATTGTTCATTAGTCCACTTGAACATTCACTATATGATGGTAAAACTTTTTATTTGTTTAATGTGCTATAAAGTTGACAAATATGGTGATTTCTTTTTGCTTCTTTTTAGGGTTAATTATATATATTAGTTGTTACTTCTCCATAAATCTTTTGAGCAATTTATTTAGATGTCAAAACTAGGCCCTTTTTAAATGTTTCCCCCCCCCCCACCCCACCCCCTTATTTCTTATGGAGCAATAATATCTTGATGACAAAAAATTAAATACAAAATGACGTGTATAGTAATAGTTAGTTATAATAATTGGACCCACTCATGTATGCTGAAGCATCCGTTAATTATAATTCGACACATCATGCCATATTGTCACCGTATCTTGTGACCTTCATGACAAATTCATTAATTTAATAAAATTACAATTATGGTTCCTCTGGCTTAGAGGAAAATACTCATTTTCCCAAAGAAAATTCAATTTTTATATAATTCTTATACCAATAAAAAATTGGAATATGGTGGGAGTGCATGTATTTCCCACTCAATTGGTTTGGCTCCAAGTTGAGGCATGTGCATGATACATTCATATTTTCAATTTTTAATTCAGGAAACTTTATGTATTTAATTAAAAAGGGAGTATTTACTAACTACATAACTTGGTGATACTATAATGCTATATATATACACACACACGTATGCCTACATACATTTGGTCCACATTGGCTTGTTTCATCTACATGGCTCATTTCCTTGTGTTATACGATTGACAATATTACAATAATTAAGAAAAAACAAAGAGAAGATACGACTATAATGGGGACCATAGTGTCACTCAAATATAATATTTGAGGGGCTAAGAGACCAGCAATAAAAATCTAATATATTTGTTGGACTGCATACCATGCTTTAATTAATATGATTTTATTGGTGATAAATTTGACAGTAAAAAAAATCTCATTTTCTATTGGCAAATAAAATTAAAATATTCTGCTACATTACTTTAAAATTATTGTATCAAATATCATTATTTCAAAAAATTTATCACCAATAAAGCCAGAGGAACCATAAAATACCATCACTTGGACATGCTCAAAATACTAAAACTCAAAAAAAAGGTGTTACTAATAAAAAATGAAAGGAAAACATGGGCAAGTACAATGTTTTCTCATCTGTGAAGTCATCTGCTGGTCTGATGTGTTATACACAGTAAATCAGGATTGTCTCCGTAAAAAAAAACTAAGGACCTAGGACTACTGGCTACCCAGATTGTTTTAATGAACCAAAAATATCGTATTATACCATATTTCTTTTCCAACAATTTACATCAAATGTTAAATAATCAAACTATATTTGAACTAGTAGTAGATACAAAAGGGAAAGCAAGCCTGAGAGCAATTGCTTTTCCAGCTTAATAAATAACTCATCTCTAAATCTGGAGATCATCCAATGAGAGCTCATTTGCTGTCATCAGCTTCAGCTTCTGCAACAACACATCAACCGGACACCGATGTAGAGAGGAATATAAATTTCATTGAAAAATAGAAATAACTACTGTATGAATTGCTATCAATATAAAAATGCAATGCATTATAGATAACATATCCTAATGCCTACTATTTTAAAAACCCAAAAGGTTGAAATGCGGGAAGCTTTCCAGAAGAAAAAATGTTCACACACCGTGATAAATTGTGGAGGATCGTCAATACTAGAGGAGCCTAAAACAATCTCCCTCTTCAACTTCGTCGTTAACTTGTGACAAACCCGCAGCTGAGAAAAATTTACCACTTAAAACCTCTATATGCCATAGAAGTCAGCCATACAGTTTCAGAGATGAAATACTGAGTATCAATTAATACCTCAGATCGAGTTGCTCCACCCACGATGAAAACAAAAATGCGTTGGCCCATTTTCTTGAAATCACTAGATGCATGCCTCAAAATTGAATCACTAGCAGAAAAGGCACTCATAAAGGATTAAGAATGGAACTAAAAAATTGCAGAGAGAAAATTGATACCAGCCATGGGGACGAAAGATAAAGTTACTCTTATAAATTCCATTTTAACTATAACTGAGTTGATTGGTTACATTTTTTGGAAATTATGGCAGTGAGTGAAACCTACAAATGGTCCTTCTGAGGCATGAAAATTCAGGGTAAGGTGGAGTATTTGATCCAACAAAGAAAAACTGCAACAAGCATACCTTGAATACCCATCATCAGAGCTTCGAGGCCTAGCCCATGTTGCCGTGCGTCTTGATCTCATTGAATGAGCAACTGGAGGTTGACCTACTTTTGTTGATGCAGCCTGTGAGGTCCCGTGGAAAGTTGGACTTGGGTCATTCATACAAGAGTAATCATTCTTCGGTAATTCACCTTTGCTAAGTTTTTCAATTAGTTCCTGAAAAATGAGATGCACCAAGTAACAATTCCTTCAGCAGAATCTTAACTAGATATGGCAACAGGTCACCAGCTAACTTACTCTATTCCTAAGCATCACATAAGTTCAATATAGGTTGATGATCCTAAATGCAAAATGCAAAATTTTTAAGTCAGTAGTCATTAACCAAAATAATTGTTAAATGATGAACTATATATGTTTAGCCCATGAACCCCAAGAATGTCACTTTGTCCAGTTTTTTACCATCATCTAACAAATTAGTTCCATTCTATTGATGAGAAGACATGAGATCTATTACCCCCCCCCCCTCCCAAAAAAAAATAAAAATAAAAAGAAGAGAGGCTCATATGCATCTGTCTTTCTATCGTTCATCCTTTGTGTTACAATGTTATGAGTATACAATTGATTCCTTTCACTATTTGCTATATGATTTTTACAGGTATTATAAAATAAATCAGCGATATTTTTTAAGAAATAAGTTGCATATCAATACACACAAATCAGATGTAAACTACTCTTCAGATAAGTCGAGAACAATAATTATTCTAGGCCATGGGGGTATTGACCAGTACCATCACATTTTTATTGTCTCTAACTCATGCTCCATTATGGATAGCAAACGAGGGAAACAATAAGAAACCCATAACTAGGTCAAATCATTGATTGAAAGCTATAAACACAAGGATATCTGTGCAGATCATTAAATAAATACGGCAAAGGGTTTTTATACCATCCAACAAGACATCATACTGCCAACATAAAATTGTTGAACGCAAATTATGGTCCTTAGCTTGCCTAAACTCACATGAGAAAATTATCCCATCCAGATTGATTTTGCGAAGGCATAACACATTTTTAGGCAGCTATATGTGTATTGTCAATAATTATAATTGTGTTTCTGTGACATTTGGCTTTTCCCATCTGAAATCTGATGAAAAAGCCCAACACATTCTTGGACAGCCAAATGTCATTTTGACACAGTTATATGACGATACACCTCCTTGGCCCGGTCTTAGATTGGGGTCTAGTCAACACCGAGGGTATTAAATATTCAAGTTACCCCCACCATAGATCATAGCATATGCAACTCTAAATTCTGTAATTGGAAAATCGTAACACTTTGAGGCCAATGGCACTGAGATAAAATTGTATCCCCCACCCCGCCCCGCCCCGCCCCGCCCCGCCCCGCCCCTAACCCTGACATAAAAGGAGAAAGAACAAAGATAAAAATCACTCTTCACAAATCTATTCTAACAACTAAGATGCTGGAATAACAAGAAACCTGAGACCCTAGGGCCTCCATTCGAGATCCATATTTCTGGTCCATATAAAAATCAGAATCGCAGATTCTATAAAGCTACGTAGCATGAATATATATAAGGAATAAAATACAACAGAACAAATACAAATCAATATGAAAAATTCTGAAATGGGATGTGGGTAACTAAAGGACATGAACACATATGTCCACACTGCCCCACACAATTATCTATATGGGCTGGTGTATATATTTATGTAAGAATAAATAATCATTGTAATGATATTACTAGTTTTCAGTTTCCAATTTTAGTAGTAAATTCAATATGAGAAGCTTGGCGCTTAACTGAGAAGATCTTTTGTTTAAATTCAACATAATTCATGGCCTTGAGCTCACACATCTCATGACAGGCAAACTCATAAGTGTTCAGGAATACAAGAATCCTCTAACATGTGTTTGAAGGAAATGTCAATATCCAACATAATTATAACGTCGGGACAAAGTACCTGTTCTCCAAACGTGTGTCCATGCTAGTCAGATGGTATAATGTAATATGTGGCTTACCTCTATCATAGGGTAAAAGCGTGATAGTTGCCATGTCACTTCTTCACCGGTACGATCTTTTCTTAAAGCATGCTTTTTCTAAATTAAAATTATGCAGAAAAGAAAAGGCCAGTTTATTGTTAGGGAGTGGAGTTCATTAAACATGAAAGCAATTTTTACCAGTAAGATCATGCTTACCTTGTGAACATCAAACTTTAGGGCAAAGGGTCCAATTGAGCTTTTCTTCGTATCTGATGATCCCTCAAGCAACCTCATATTGTAAACAGCACTCATGTCATCATGGGGTAACCTTGCCAACTATAAGAAATAATAAAAGAAAGAAAGAGAATTACATATCAAGCGAACCAAATAAGATACACTGTTGCGTGCTAAGCATGATCCTACTTACACTCATTTGGAAGATGGATTACGGGAGCTTTCTAAGTTTTTAATGTGAATATTGCATATAACATTGCAGGTTAGTGCAGATATTTTTCACATATATGTAGAAATATATTTAGTTATTCATTTTTGCTAATCTATATGTAAAAATATTTGTAATAAGAAACATTTTACTTTTTGAAATGATACTCAAAGAGAAAGAAACTATAAAGTAAGTTGAAATCGGGAAACCTCACGTGTTCAAAAATAAAAGTTACAATCTGATATAATTATGTACAGTATAAATAGATAAATATATACGCGAGCGCGCACACTACAAACATACGAGGACTGATCGGTCCAGATCACCACAAAAATAAAAATATTAACACATTCCTAAAGCATCTTTGCATCCTTTTCCCCTCTAAAACCTCTGAATCATATAAGCAGTAAATCCTCCGCCAAGGCGGGACACACCTACTCCTCCCTTAACACTCCAAAAATCGAGTTTGGCAAATCCCAAGCAACAGGAAAATTCAAAAGTAAATGATAGTGTGTCTCACATATCTGCGTATACGTAATACGTATTTGAAGATATAGATTGTGGGGTTTGCGCAGCTCATAAAAATCATTAGTATTCAGCCTTTGTAAAACAGAGATAAATAAATGCCATGATTTTGGATGGAACCTTTGCCTTACAAATGACAAAAGCCAAGGGAAACTAAACTCAAGAACGAGACAAGAAAGACAAATAGCTCTTACAAAAAATAATACCACAAGAGCTGGTGCCTAAATTCGTTTATCAAGAGAGGTAAGAATTTGTATCGGATTCAACTGACACCAACTCACGAGTATCCGAATCAGAGAGATTTCTAAAGAAATGAAAGTCCTAAGACAATCACCATCACCAACTATAAAACACAAACGGGAACATTATGCAAAGTGGTTATGAGAAAAAATTGATTATACTTATAGTGCATAAAACTCGTGACACTTGCATTGTTTATATGTGAGAATATAAAAAGGAGTGGAGGGAGTCAAATAGAGATACCTCCATCAATTTTGAAATTTTGTCGCCCTCAAACTTCTCAGGGTGAACTGCGGCATAAATCATCAATAGACGCAACTTATTTTCACGTGTCACATCCTGCATACCAAAAAAGTAAATTCATATATATACGTAAAGATACCAGATTTACACACATTTATTTTGAAAAGTAAATTTCTTACCGGCTTTGTTCGCAAAAAGTTGATAACTTCCTTAGTTCCTGCATCACCAAAAACAAGATCTTGCTGTAGCTGACCCAATTCTTTAAGCCCCAACTCCCTGATAATTTTGTTAATCTTAGCAGCAATCTGCATAAATTAAGTCGTTGCCAATCTTTCAGTAATGCATACAGATTTCCTTGATGACAACTCATTAATTAACAGTGTTCTAAAAATCCCAGCCTAGGTCCGATTAATCTCTGCCTAGGCGCTAGATAGTCCTCTACTGCCTTTATTTTGCTAGGCGCCAATCAGACCTTTACTTTGAAACTCTACAATTGGTAAATGAATTTGTGAAGCCTTAAAATATTATTTTTTTGGTAATGTTTCATGCAAAATTTAAAAAATTACATATATTATATGTTTTGTATAGTATAATAAGTATATACAATAGAGAAATAATAAATAAATTTGTCAAGCCTTAAAATAAGTATATACAATAGGTAAATGAATTTGTGAAGCCTTCAAATATTATTTTTTTGGTAATGTTTCATGCAAAATTTAAAAAAATTACATTTACTATATGTTTTGTATAGTATAATAAGTATATACAATAGAAAATTAATAAATGAGATCACCTAAAAAATGCCTAGTCACCCCCTCCGCCGCCTAAGTCTGCCTAACGATTTTTAGAACACTGTTAATTAGTATGTACATATAAATCAAGCAAATCTTGTTGTCTGAGTTAAATTGGTTGAAGAAGGTGGTATGAAGCACTTTCTGTCTGACAAGAAATAATAGTGTTCTTTTTCTAAGCTTGAGCTATGGGAAGGAAAATTCAAATGAAGTGGGAAATCTCTAGCAACATGCACCACTAGCAGAGCATTTCAACTCTAGGTAAAAACTGGTCTAGTAATTGCACTAATTATTAGGTTATCCTAAATAACATGAATTTTCATATTCTAACTGACACTTCACATCTTAAAGCTTGTACTTGTTGCTTTTTGTTGTGACGCACAACAAGGATTATAAGGGATTAGGGAAGGGATAAAGGAGGAAGAACTAAGGAGAATGGGGAAGAACTATGCCTAACACAAAACCTCAATCTCAAATTAATATTCAACTCTCAATATTGAATATATTCCAACGAAGGGGACAGTATGACACTTCATAGAAAATGCATAAAACCCTAATTTTAATACAACTTAGGACACCTAAATTAATAAGGAAATGAACTCTTAATTACTACCTACTATAATTAAAAGATACATGTTATCTAACTAAAAATAACCTAATTACAAATAATTTATCCATAAATAATAATTAATAATAATCCTTCGCACTGTCCGGAAGTTTTCATCTCCTGTTCCGCATCATGTTAAACCTCTTGGTAATTTTTGATATTCCTCTGATCCCCTCTCTTCTCTAATGAAATAATTCTTTTATCCACAAAAATGAATAATTTGGCTTTAATATCATTACACTACTAAAAATGTCATACATATGTTCTAATAATGTGAGAGATCATATTTTCAGTAAATCATCCAGGCAGAATAACATGCAGCAAAGATGAGGGAAAATGGACATGGCAATAGGAAACACAAACATTCACCTTAGAAAAGTGCAACTTAAAGCAACACTCAATTACATTGAGAAAAAAAATCACATGTTAAAGACTAATTAGTCAAATAGGGTTTTCCCTTCACAGAAAACAAAAGTGGCTGCACTGTAGATACTTCATGCAAAAACTAAATGCTAAATAAAACATTATCTTTCTCAGCAACATTCCATCATTGATCAGAAATGCAGTTAAAAATTGTTTTCATTAGTAATATAAAGAGATGTACTTCATCTTTAAAATAAAAAATAAAATACAGACTCACATCTACATGGAGTGATAGCTTGTCAATTTGTTCACTGTATTGTGGCAAAGCTTGAACCATTTTTTGCAAATCACGTGTGGACAATTCACCGCCATCTCTACAAAAAAGGGAAGGGGAAAAACTGAGTAAAAAAACACAGGTTAAGAGGGTAACTAACACACAAATCAGATGATAAACAGACATGAGAAGACACATAGCTTAAAGTCCCACATTGGCATAAAAATTTGTTCCACAAAAAGAGCCCTCTTTTTAGTGATAGTCGTATAAAATGACACAATATCTCAAGTTAATCATATAATTTCATTATCATGCCATCGTTACTAACTAAAAACATTTTGTTTTTTGGGGTGAATACTGAACAAAATACCTCCTTAATAATTGCAACTTTAACAAATGAGACCCTTTTGCGGAAAGTTTAAAACACAAAAATAGAACTGCAAAAATTTGACAAAAAAGTAAATGCGTATAAATTTACATAGCCAGCTGAAAGTTCAGATCTGATAAAAGAATGAGAAAACAAAAAATAGATGGATATACAATATTATCAGTAATTCTTTTTTTACTGAAATTAACTACTATACAAGAACAAAATGCCTTGCTCCCAATTTATGTTGTAACAACCTGGGTCAATCCCGAGTCCGAATAAAATCAAACTGTACCAAGTCAGAAGGCTCAAATCCACTGCCCTAATAGTATATTATTAGGTCATCTTAGCCCACCACAAGCCCATGCAAAAGGTCATGATTTAAGTTACTATTGCTAGTAACTTGGGACCTTATATACATATCAAATTAACCCACGTGTTCTGATATGGGTGTGGGGTGTTTCATAGATGCTAAAGAATAAAGTTAAAATATAATATCTAATTGTGATGGCAGCGCTTCTAAAAGAAGATATTCGTGTGTCTTACAGTGTTGAACATGACTAATAAAAATAGGAGGCAGTATACAGCTGATGCAGTTGCCAGGCATAGAAAAAGGGTCTACTTAACTAAATGCATTCAAATTCTGACATGTGTACACCCTGAACAGAGAAAATATTAAAGGTTGTAGATCAAAAGTTAAAACTAAAGAATTTTATTTGGACATCCAGGATGCTCTCATATGAAATTTAAGGTAAAGGCTCTCAGGAATGAAATACTCTTGTATGTAAAAGAAATCTAGATATTGGTTATTGCATATCATAATCTATCAGAAGCATAGTTCTACTGTAGCCCGCAGATGCAATGATCAACAGATTCAACACCATTACATTAAACACATCTTCCCTTTGCAAATGACTATAATGAAGAGATAGACTACTTCACTGCTAGTGGAGAACTAGATTGTACTATGAAACCTACCAAAAAATATCATTTTATAGCATTTTCATGTATTCTGATGTAAGAAATGGAAATTTTTCGAGAAAGCATAGCCCATACTAACCTTGAACCTTGGTGGATTTGTGCAGCTTTATTCTTTGACACGAAGCTTGTCATCTTCTCATGCAACCGTTCACTAGCCTAACAACGTAATCTTGGATCAAAGAGAATTTATTTATGACATCATATTCACAGCTAAAAATTATGTAGATGTTTGAGACATACATCTGCTATATGTGCATGGCGAAGCTCTAGCCATATAGGATCATGATCCTCTAAAAGGACATCTTTCTTCTCAGGAAGACCACCTGTTTTGCTTGGAACCTATGGAGTATAATTACTTGATATAGAGTAGCCCAAGAAAACCAAACACATATTGAGCAATTAAAACATAATATAACAACTCACCTCGTGCACATATTTATTTCCCTCCATATTAAGTAAATCATGGCACATGGCATCATATGTCCATTCATGTATGATAGGTGCAATCTGGTTTTCAACAGAAGCATCTTAGAATAAAATAAATAAAGATGACATGCCATACACATACTATAACCAGAAACTGCATCTAAATACCTGGTCTATTGATCTATCCAGGATGAGCAACTCACATGTCTCTGTTTGTGGGAAGTTTGGGAGGTTAGCTTTATATTTCATAAGGCAATTCCAAACCCCCGCAGCAAGCTTTGTTGGGACTAAATCACGAAATGTTGTCATTGTGTTAGGATCAAGGGATTTGGCCGCACGGTAGCGTACGAAAGGAAATTCCTGAAGAAGCCAAGTTTATACAGGTTTAATATATTACTGAAACATTAAAAATCAGGATTACGAAGCTCAACTACATACCCGCAATGAAGCAAAAACTGTAGCAATGCGTGTGGCCATCACAGTCAAGCATTCATCTCCTTTGCGAGAAGTCTCCTCATCACCAAAAAGTTCCTCTAAAGCTCTCTCATTATCAGTTATAAAACCCTATAGGATTAAAATTGAGAAACCATGATATACAATAAATAAAGACTTGTAAGCAGAAAAAACAACATATGAAGCTGAAAATTACAAATTGCATAAATATATTAATCAAGCCTATCAATCCTATAATTCCATCTTTTCATTATGTAGGTGGATATGACAAAAATGCAATATATCGAAATCTCAACATTCCAATTAAAGAAATCAAGGTACTGTATAAATAAGTCATATATGCATGACAGAAGCAGCATCACATACCTGGCTATCTATGGCAAAGTACTCCAAGTTCATCTGCACGTTTCCCACCCTAAATCAGAAATTTTGTATAATCTACTCCAACTAGAAATCACCAAGAAGTTGAACAGAAAAAAAACTATTTGAAATAAAAAAAAACCATCACCTCTCTCAATGCCCCTATTCGAGATAATACACTTGTGTCCCTCTTGATGTAATTAACCAATTCTCGTGGAATAGGTGAACTGAAAAAGACAAATGCCCTGAAAGCAAAAGAAAACAGAAAAGGCATAATAACCTCAAGAAACTGAATTAGACCTTCAATAAATGAAATAACATGCAACAGTAAGATGGAAAATAGATCATTAACATACTTTTTGTACAGAGGCGATTTTCCAGCCATATCAGACAAGAACATGACAACGCTGCAATGCAATAAAAGAAGCATATTGAGAGAGAGAGAGATAATGGTTTATCTAGTTCATTTATTCCATCCATGCACCTGTAAAAGGAGATACAGGGTATAGAGCACTTTTTTTTATACATGAAATGCAATATCCTATTAGAATTTGGTAAGATGCAATATTTAAACAAGTATATATAAATAAAATGTAATCAAACAGTTTCACGTATACACAGCTATTCAAGAGAAATTTTAGCAAGAACCACATGCTTCCCCTAGTACCAAATCAATGATAAGATATTTATAATCAATGCTTACAAACCAAACGGCACCCAATATAACAGAAGAAAAAGAAACACGTAAAAAATATCGAAAATGAAAGTCAAAACAAGAAAATCAGAAAAAATATTACTTCTCTTTTGTTGGCTGCATGAAGTATATGGCATGCATGGAGGGCAATGGCTGCCTTCGCTTGTATATGTCTTCCACCACTGCAGAAAAATGTAAGGAATGGTGACTTCTTGATACAAACAATACAGAAACTTGAAAGTGAGACAGTGATGAGGTTTTTGTTACCACGTTATTTAATTTTAAAAGGAAAAAAGATATATATAAATACATCCGTACTATCCTAAACTACATCTGCTTATTAACAAAAAATTAGATTTGGCCACTGAATCTCTTTAGGAAAACCTAATCAGATTCTTTTCCTTGAATTTTTTTGTCTTTTGGGGGAGAGGTGGGTTTGAGTTCTCAGCTTGGAGATATGTCATCAGCATCTATAATTTTGACAATTTGTTTTCACATTAATACTTATGAAAGTCATTGTTTCCCACGCTTTACACCTTGCCTAAAGGAAAAGTTGACTTGGATAACAGTTGAGGTAAATAAAACATCAAGAAAACACCCAGGATATAGCTTATCCAAGATAAATAACCTAATACAGAGTTAATAGCATGAAAAGGTTGTGGTAAGCCATGCCTGCATAAGCATGAAGTAACCAAATCATAGGTACCACTTTTACAACAAACTATGGCCAAACAAATAAATTAACAACAGAAAAATGAAAGACAGAGTTAATAGCATGAAAAGGTTGTGGTAAGCCATGCCTGCATAAGCATGAAGTAACCAAATCATAGGTACCACTTTTACAACAAACTATGGCCAAACAAATAAATCAACAACAGAAAAATGAAAGACAAGAACTAAGATTTACGTGGAAACCCAAATTGGGAAAAACTATTGGCGATGCACAAGATATTACTATATCAAATTGTGAAGATACTCTCACACGCAAAACCCAAATACACGAACTGTTTCTCTCAGAAGGCGGCTACAAAACCGAGAAAGAAAATAATACATAAACCCCAGCTATAATAACGTTTTATATACAACTGGGCTAAAAAACATAGTAGGCCCAAATAACATATCAGGTCCATAGTCAAACTTCAGCCTATCAGCCTAAACCTCATCTTTCTTTTCCATTGGGTCGCCGCAAAATGTTTTCCGGTCAGGTCAAATGTCAGTACCCGAACTGAAATTCGAGACACACACAACACCCACAACCCATACCTATTGACACGTGCAATTTAGCTACTGCCATCAATTTACCAAGATTCTCAAAAGCTAGTTTAATTGAAAGCTCCTTTGTGCAAGTTTTAGTTTCAAATATTAATATCAAATTCATTCCACACATTTTTAGGTTTATTTTGATAAGTTCATTCCGCACATTTTTTGTTCTTCCTCTTCTGTGGTAATAATTTATCTAACATATAGTTAAAGATGCAAAGCTCTAACTTATCTAAAAGGAAAGAAACAAATCCCTAAAGCTCTATAATCTGGACAGAAAATGATCCCTTGACCTCATACCTCTGTAACTATACATAAAGGTTACATAAAGAATATTTATTTAGGGCAAATAAATTGTATAGGCTTCACCTTAAAGCCTCAACAATAAGATTACCAATAGCATATTTATCATGCTCCATCATCAATTACGATTATCAAGGTCAATTGATTCACGAGATACAGATGACATATGTTCGGGGGTCAAAAATCTTATTAGGAAAAGCAAGTTTCAAATGACACTAATAAGATTGCATCAGAAGGAAAAAAAAACTTGACATACTAAAACAAATACAGAAGCAAGAGCCTTAATATTATCCCCGACCTCATGCTATTACATGAAGTATTAAAAGCAACACCATGAAGCATGTCATGTATCGTTATGTAAACTAGTTTTTGTACCACAAAAATTAGAAACTATATGAATGGAAAAGAAAAAACAAAATGAATCAGCATGGATTTTGCATGTGTTACATTCTTTGTTAAGTATAGCCCTATCAATTTCATAAAGACCAACATATGGGAAATTAAATTTTACTGGGACTGGCCTTTCATGTCTTACATGAAACTCCTTCTTCTGTGATATCTGCCATCTTGCATGAATACGACATTATTTTAATAGTAACTTTGTCCATGATGAGTACCTAGAAGTAAAAAAGGTAGAAACTAGACATGTTCAGCACTGAAGACTACCAAGTGAAAATAGAACAATTTCTATTAAGCTAACAAAGTACGACATGTAATGAGAAGAACAAAAAAATTTAGATGGATAATTAAAAGTTAAAACTGATGCAGCATTAGCTGAAGACACAATTTTATACATCACATGCATTGATTTATTACAGAAAGTAAATAACAAAGCAACCAACTTCTTATAGAAAGAAATTTTGTTAATAATGATCAGTAACTTCAACAAGAATCAAGGAATAATGACTTCTTTCTATTAGACCAGAAAATTATCCTGGACACAAAGACACAACAGGCATATATAGAAAAACAAGCCTTATTCTACAAATAAAAGCACATGCCATTGTAACCTCTGGAATAAGGCACAAACCAGGGTTAAGTTGCCATGTTCTGCCCTATTTCTGCACTTCAAAGATTAAATTTCTAAACCCTCTGTAATCCCAAGGAGTGGGAGATATGGCAGAGGCATTGAGGAATAACCTCAAGTCGCTGGTTCCAATCCCCATTATTGGGATCAAACTTACCTATCAAAGAAGTTGTTCTAAAGTTCTAAACCCTCTGTACATGTGTACTGTATACTAAACACACATAACATATAGATCAGAAGATGGCTAAAGTACATATATAGATCAAAGAAGATTTGAGTTCTAGCACCAAGATACAAGGAAAACAGCTGTCAAAGAATATTCAAAATTAAATTGATCAGCTATTCAACTATTCTTGGTCTAAAAGATTTTGCAAAGTCCGGTAATCGGTAAAAGTACTAAACCATAATAATCCAATTAAGTTCTGTTCCATCTATCTTCAAAAAGGGAATATATCCAGGGAGGCTATCAGCACCGCAAAAGCAAAAAATTGATACTAGTTTTATACATATAAAATATTCAACAACCATACTGGAAGGCCAAAGGCCTTAATGAAAATTGAGTAACCCTAGTATTTCATTTGCTATATTTGATGTTTCTAGACTTGAAGTGCACATGGCATATAGGTGGTTAAGACCATGTTAGCAAGGAGCAAGTTAAAGGTTCATGTTAGTTTCTATAATTGTTGTAGTTTAAGGAGGAGCATGTAATGTGAGGAAAATCTGAAATGCTTTGAAAAAATGGCTTAGTTCATTATCTATCCCAGCTTTCTATCTTCTCAAAGTTCTCTCAATCTCTTAGCAATTTCATCCTAAATTCCTCATTTCTTTTTCTACTGTTCTTCACTGAATCCATCACTAATCACTACCATTCTTTCACTAAAATATATTGTTTTTCAACAAATCCTATTACTAACTTCATTGGTTAGTTAATCTCGCTATTTTATATTCGCATCAAGTCAAGCCACTAGTGTTTGGCTTGATACATACACATGCATGTTATGTTGTGGAACTAAATTTCATTAGCCTAGTGTTGGCTATTATATTGATCTAGCAATAAGTATAGTAAAAGGGGAAGCATAAAGTTGTACAATTATTAAATATAAGATTTTTGTGTTCTATATATATCAAAACAGCTCAATCGAATTCAGTGCTCAAATTTCAGATAAAACAACTGACTATTTAGTACTAACTAATTCAGTAACTTTAAGTCATTAGCAAGTACATTTTTCAGTACTTAATTTCTTCTCTTTTGTTCTTTTTTTAGTAAAAGTACTTAATTTTCAACCTGAGGTAAGACTAGCTTTACTCCGTATAATAACTTAACTTAGCTTGGAGTTTAAAATCAACACAGTTGACTAACTACAACATTGAATAGAGATCAACATCCCTGATTTAACAACCAACTGTAAATGATACCCGTAATGCAAGTTACTAATACCTTCCAAGTTGATTTTGAGTCCCCTGTTTTGGTAGATCGAAGCATTTCATACAATAATCCTGCAGTGTAAATAAAAATATATGATAGAAGCCCATCAAGAAAATTATCTGTTGATTTATAAAAAGTGATACGAAGATGACCAATTCCTTAACACATACAAAAAAGATATAAATCAGAATCAAGGACCAATTTGGATAGCGTTTTTATTTTTAAAATATGTTTTATAATTGCATTATAACATCGTTTCAGTTTTCTGGTTTTGATGAAGTGTATATGAAACTCCCCACTTAGATTCACATTATAGAAGAATCTAGTGTCTTCTGCTATGTTCAAATCGAAATAAGAAACTACGGGTCCAAAATTATTACGAAAAATACAAAAGTTGGTTTTTGTAGTAGTATTTATTATGCATTTCAGATTGGAAAAAAACGTATTTTTTTTCCTCCCAGTTTTTCCATAATTTGGCTATGAAAAACTTAAAGAATTGATGAACAAACACGTACATACTTTTAGATAACTAACATTGAAAAACCAAGAACAAAAACTTTTTATGGAAACAGGAAATAGGCATGCTAACGAAACAAACCATCAATTCTTATTAAGAACTTCAGATGTAATATATATATAAAGAAAGAGAGGCATAATCAATACTTGCAGGGTTACAGAATTATAGTCATAACCAATTTACATATCAAGAAGTTATGAACTAAGAATTTAAAAAACTTCTAATACTTTTTTGGGAATTGATATTTCCACAAGTCTCCTCTCACATAAATAGTAAATAGGACCCACATCTATGTGAGTAAGATCTTGTGGAAATATCAAAATTCCCTTGTGGAAATAACAATTCCCTACTTGTTTCAATTTGATATATATACAAAATTTAGTATAAAGTTAACTCCTGAGCCCCGTGTATATGAAAAATTCAAGCAAAAATGTTCTGCAGTACACAGAACCCCCATGTTTTAACTGAGAAATAGCCCAGGCCCTCTCATCAAAGTATCAACAGTTTCTTTCCCTCCATATCATCCACAATAAGCAGTCAGAAATCGTGTCTGATAAAGCACGACTTCTCTTAGAGACTCATACCCCTTCAATACCACCAACAACTCAACTGCTGAACTAAGCATCACCCAAGTGCACACCCCATACAGAAAATACCATCAACCAAAGAATACAAACAACATCAAAATGTAAGAGAAAATGGTCGGCCAGCTCCCAATCCTTACTACACATGCAGTATTGCTTCACCACAAACATACCCCTCCGCCATGATGGATCTTGTCCACATACTTCCAAGAGTTTTTACCCATGTAAAAGAAGCCACCTTACAAAGTATCTAAACCCTCCAAATAATTTTCCATGGACAGGTCAACTCCGCTCAACACCCACAAGGACTCCAGTAGTATGACGTCAGATAAAATATACCATTGCTACCCCCTGTCCATCTCATAGAATAGAATCTGCCTGCATTTTGAACTGACCAACCACTCCCACAACCAGCAAAAGTTGCTCCACCTCCTCCAGCTCCAAATCTTGAAAATTTATGCCTAAATTTTGGTTGACATGACACTTGCCCACCCCACCCATAACTGAGATATAATAATCCACAATCGCATCCCTATCAACCGCCAAAGAAAACAAGTTTGGGAAGCGCACCCCAAAGCCTTCGAACCAATCCACATATCCTCCCATAAGACCATCCCAGTCGCAAATATGGTGTTCTGGACAAAGACATCCCAAACTCGGGAAACTACTTTCCACAAACCAGCCCCAAAAGGCAGCCGTGGTTCCTTGGTGATCCAACCTCCATGCTCCGCCCCAAATCTTGTCCTCACCTTCCTTTTCCACAACAGGTCTTCCTCAAACACAAATCGCCACAACCAATTGTGGTGGGGGTTGGGGGAATGGGACAATAATAATTCTGACAAACAATTTTCTCACAAATCTCAATCAATTGATTATTATCCTCAAACGACAGTCAACGTATACATGTCCAGAACCATGACAACTGTAACACCTAGACGAAGGATTTTTACCAACTTGAGATGAAACTGAAGCACATTAAGTATGCTAGTAACTACAAGACTTGCACATGATTTCTCAATCAGCCTGCTTAAATATGTTCGCACCTAGGTTAGGTTGGAACTATAGGTCTAACAGAAGTTGTCATCTTCATATTATCCTTTATTTGGGTTGCAACTTGAACAACATAATCCATAAGCAAGGATTTTCCCAAGACTACACCTGCATTCTCCAAATCCAACCCTCGACAATACGGAGATATTAAAATTCTTCAACCCAAGGAAACTTGGACTGTGCAGCCAACTGTAGAGAAAAGAAGTGACGTTATTTCACACTTACTCCCTTGTTCCTAGAGACGAACCCAGCAAGCCCGACCCATCTCAACTCAACTAAGGCCCTGTTTGTTTGGGTCTAAATAAGGCTAAATGGCTCTGAATCTGAGCGATTCAGCCATTCAGACTGTTTGATTATCATTTTTAAATATCTGAATGGTCCAATTTCTTCTGACCGAATAAGCCACAATTTTCAGGCTGCCAGTCATCTGAATGGATTTTTACTAATGTTGCCCCCAAACCCACAACAAGATCGTGATTGAAATAAAATTTCAACCGCAAAGTCTGATTCGTTCGAATACTCTCTCTACCACAAGTTGTTTTGGCACTTTCATTCCCTCTGATTGAGGAGGGTTTTAGGAAATTTTTGGCAGATCTGATGGAAATGGAGGTGGTGTTAAGAAAAGGGTTTTTGAAGTGGGTTTTGAGGGATAGTGTTTGGGATAATGGGGGTTTGGAGGAGGGGATTGTGAAAGAGGATTGCTTCCATGGTGGATGAGGAGAGAGATTGGTTCGTTCAGTGAGCTTTTGAGGTTGTGAGCTTTTTTATCTTATCAGTTGGGATAGGTTAGCATGCTACCAATTTGTTTTCCTCTAACAATTACAGATAAAGAATATGGGCCAAGTTGAACTATAAAAGAATTTTCTTTTATTAAGTATGTGTACACACAAATATATATATATATATATATATATATATATATATATTACATTGTGTTATTTTATATTACTAGAAAAAAATGAGATCATGGTTTATGTTTTATGGACTAGATTGAATTTATTTTCATGTCCAATATTTTGTTTCTATCCATCTTTTTCTTTTTTCCTTTTTTTCTTTTCTTTTTTAATTTATTGCAAGTATAAAGTACAATTGAGTTCTTTTGTATAGTGAAACCCATTGTAATTAGTTTACAATGATAAAATAGTAAAACTTTGTTATTCAGATGTTTCAGACATATCAATTATCAAACAACTTTTTTCATTCGGATTCAGATTACTCAGATTCAGATTCAGCTCACTCAGATTCAAATTCATTCAGTTTTTATCAAACACCCCCTAAAGCCGCTCAAGAAAAGCTCTTTTGCCCATTTATTTAAACGGGCCAAGCTTCAACAATGTGATGTCAAACTCAAGCCTGACTTGTTTAGGACCGCCTCGAGTAAGTTCGACTAAGTTCGACTTGTTAACATTTAATTAATTATTTTTTCTTACTTAATAAAAAAGTTAAAAGAGCATATCCTTTTTAATTTTGCTTTAACAAAGAATACTCTCATTAATTTGCTTATACAATTCACAGAAATATTCAAAACTATGCTTCAAAGTCATGATCACCAGTGAAATCTCCAACATGTAATTTAACTCCTCTATTACTCTGCATTCAAAAGCATGTAGATTTATCCAAAGATTCACCCCATGTTGTTGCAAGGGTACCATATTTATAGGTTCTTTTCCATTATATGCACATTCCATAAGTTTTTATGCAAGTGTTGCAATGGACTCTTGAACATTTGTTACATTAGCTGCAAGTGCTTTGATGGAATATTCAAATATTTTAAGGGTGTTCATCTTATATAAGCATCAACTTTGTGTTTACTTCACTGGCATTTACCATGATTCCTTCAAATAACAAAATATGTACCTTTCTTCTTTTTTTCCTTTTTCTTTCCTTTGCCGATTCTAGGGGACCTTTGAAAGAAATAACCAAAATTATGCCTAACTTGTATTTAGTGAAAATTAAGGGGTTGGAATGTAAACAGTTGAAACTGAAGGGAAAATAAGTCAACTTTTAATGAAATAGAGGGACAAAATAGTAATCTATAGCAATAATAAAAAGAAAAAGAATAGGCAGTAGTATTTTAGATCTTTGTTTGGTTCAAAGAGTAGAGGTAGGCTTTGCGAGTAGCAACGACTGCTGGAGGCGGCAACAACAACCAAGGCTGGAGGCGGCACTACCGCACTGCAAGCAGTTCTTCTTCATCTCTATTTTTTTCTTTTATTCTTCGGTTGGCTGCAGTTAGGGGAAACGATTATGGATTTGTATGGCTAGCAGTTATGATTCACAACTGTAGTTGGTGCAAAGGCATCCAATGTCGTGATTAGTAGGTTTGATAGCGAGCAAGAGTGAGGTCGGCGTCCAAGTAGTCTTGTTCTCTTTCATTTTTTTGGCCGTGATGGATTGGATTGGTAACTAAGGTACTGGCTTGATCGGTGATCTAGGGGTTGAGTTTGTGATTGTTCATACAGTGCAAACCCATTCGACCACATTTCATACATTCTGCTAATTGAATTTTTAATCCATTTAATGGTTTAATTTCTTCCATATCTGAATTTATTTTGTATGGGTACTAGCATTGCCAATAGAAAAGATTTGTGTTTCTCCATTGTTCCACTCGCCTTAAAAAGCTTTGATGTTGGCTTTGATTTTCAGATTTAGTTTAATAAGCTTTGAATTTAGTTTTACGAGTTAATTTTGTGAGATTGTTTTGGGCAATATCCACTTACTCTGGCTCACATAGTATAGATACTTACGTTTATAGAATCGAGCCCCCATTAAGGTTTTCTATGTCCTTAGACATTGATTACTACATGGATCAACTCTCATATTGCTCTGCTAACCTAAAAAATTGTTTACAGATTGTTGAGAGGTTGATTTCGATAGTACTCTCCTGCCAAAATTTCGTCGAATTTACATTGATTAGATGGGATAAATTAATTGGAGATGCAAATGAAGCAAAGAGATGGAATGGAAGATGAAGACCAAAAACTTCAAACCCCCACAACCCAATTACAAGATTTTTGTTTAACCTGACCTAAGTTATGTGGTTTTTTTTTTGTTAAATTGTAAGGAAAATTAAATTTTAACAAAATGAAAACGCCTACGGGTAAAATAGCCACTTTATGCAATCTTTGAGTTGGGTAATTTGAAAGTCGTGTGAGTAGTATAGTGACCAAAGAACCAATTTAACATAATATTTTATTGTTTACGTGTTTCTTGGAACAATTTAATGATTTGTGTTTGCACGAACTAATAAGTAGGATAGAAATCCTAGAGCTATCACCTGGCCTCATAACCACATACGTAAATGTGTTTATTTTTTAAAGATTAGTGGTGACGTGATATTTTTTTGTGTAAATATTGAGTAATCTCAATATTATCATAAATTAAATTATTTAAATACAATTTTTAAAATTTTATTTTAACATCATCGGCTTCCAAAATATTTTATATTGGTCCAATCATGTCTCACAAGCTCGTGCTACATCAAATTGCCCTATCAGGATATATTAAACTTCTCAAATTCCATAACACCCAGACCACCCTAGCTAACCTTCTCGCACCCTACCAATTGATATTTACTACCCTCATCATTACCTCGCTACAAAAAATCTCTGACCAAAATCTCCAATCGATTTGCATCGGAACCGAAAGATGTACCAATAACAAAAAACGAGAGTAGGCTTTATTAAGTATTCCTAATCAAAGCCTTTCAGCAACTAAATCTCAATTTATCTTGGATTTGTACTTCACTCCCAATGGTAAGCCCAAGTATTATGTAGGCAAGCCAACCACCCACAACACAAACTGGCCACCAAAAAAAAAATTTGGATCCCCTAAATACCCAATGGGATAAGCTTACTCTTCCATAAATTAATCCTCAATTCTAACACTACCTGAAAATAAAGTATCTAAATTTGCAAATATCAAAAAACGTCTTTCCGCATCACAGAATATATCATCCGCAAAAAGAAAGTGAAAAAAATGCCTTTTGATCCTCATTACCTAAATCAAAACCTCTAAAAAAAACCCAAATCAACTACTCATCCCAAAACCAATAAGAATATGATAGGGGATAAGAGATCACTCCCCCTTAACCGCCTCGAATTCGGCCAAGAAAATGCCGCTAATTAATACCAAAAATCTGATGATAGAAATGCACATCCCAATCCAACCCATCCATCGCACCCCTAAACCAATCACATCATACAAATAAAGCATAAACTCCCAATTTAAATTAACAAAGGCCTTCTCAACATCCAGCTTAAAAATATTACCAAGTATCCTGAACGGATCTCCGTCACCACACATTCATTAACGGTTAACCACCAAAGACCCATCAAGAATCCTTATCCCCACAAAAGCGTTAAAAGCTCTAACCGCTTTTAACAAGATTGAATCCACCACCCTCCCCAAAAAAAAAGATGCCATAACCTTCGAAAATATGTTATAAGCATTCCCAACTAAACTACTAAGTCGAAAATCCCATTTGATCTACTTCCCTCTTACTTAACAATCAACTTCCCTTTTACTTTAACAATTAAAGCTATAAAGGTAACAAACTTTTCTCAGACCTATTATGAGTATAAATCCTACAAAAATGCCATTACATTCTCTCAACTCAAAATATTCCAGCACAGTTTATAGAAAGCCACTGAAAATCCATCCGGACAATTTGCCTGATCACCATCTCAATTAGGTGTGATCATTCGGTTATAACCGAACAAGCTATTCGGTTATAACCGAAAATCGAATTATTCATAATTTTACTATCCGAAACACTAACCGAAATTTGAAACTAACCGAATTACCGAATTGTACATTCGGATATTCAGGTAATAACCAAATTTGAGAGAAGAAACCCACCAGCCAAATAAAACCCAGCCCACATGAAATAAGCACCCAGTCCAACAATAGCAATAAACACCTAGCCCACTGTCAACCAAGCATCTTTGCCCAACTTAATAACAGCAGTTCCGCACACGAGCCCATTCCCCATGACTGACAAACAAACAGAGCAATCACCATATCCGGCAAACGAAAACAGGCGACGAGCAATCACCGGTCGACGAGCTACGCCGGAGTCCGGGTCTTCGACTTGAAGAAACAAACAGAGGATTTTGGGACAGATGATGATGGCACCATTTGATTGGGGCTGATTGGGTTCCTTCACCTGATTTATGTACGTACAAACAGAAATAAGTGTAATTTTATTGGCACCCATTTGATTGAAGAAGGAGATGATGTTTTCTTTTGGCACGAGTAGTGTTGAGGAGGTTGAAGATCGAAGTTATAACGGGAGAGGGTTTCAGGGTTTTTTTCTCACTGGAAAAATGGAATTGTTAAGGCCTACCATGAACAGGGGTTTGAACAGAGGGTATCTAGATATTTTGATTGTGATGATTGCAGAGAAGTGGCAAATAATGAATGGTAAGGCCGTAAGCAGGTGTGATCATTCAGTCTAATATAGAGATGAGAAATCGAGATCTGACTTTTGAGAGTGATGACATGGGAGTTTTAGATCAGATCTGAGAGTATGAGATAAGAGATAAGACAGAGTCAGAGAGAGTATTATTAAGTTAAGGCTTATTCGGTATTCGGGTAGACCGGACAATACAAAAATGAAACCTGAACAAGTAACCGTAAACCGAAAAAAAATTCGGATATAACCAAATTGTAAAAAATACCCAAATTATTAAAAAATTTCGGTTAAATTATTTCGGTTTGGTTCGGTTATTTGGTTATACCCGTTTTTTGCTCAGTCCTAATCTCAATCTACCCAAATTGCTAACATTTCATCTAATAAAGACATTTCAAGTCAATTCAAGTGTAGCCCCTTCAATCATTTTATAAATCATTTCCTTGAAATTAAAGCCAAAAAGAAGTTGTGGGTTTGTCACTATAAATGTATTTGAAACAACCCGTGTCAAATCCCAAGTCCGGAACAAATCTTTGGTCAAATCCGAAGTCTGAATCGAATCAAATTCATCCAAACAAGACCTTAAACTATTAGTCCAATAATATCTTCTTGGGTTATCTTAACTAACCACAAGCTCACCCAAAAGGTCATGACTGAATGTATTATTCTTAACAACTTAATTCTTATATACAAAATAATTTTTTCTCATATCTTTCGATGTAAGACTGAAGTGTTATGAACTTCCCCACTTAAATAGATGATATCCTTGCCAGAATTGATCACACATTTGCCTCTCTAGCCATTATGAAATAATACCAGCGGGCTTCGTATCCTCACCTTTAAACCTCTCTCCATTGTGGGATAATATCACCAACCTTCATGTCTCCACCACCGGCAACCCGATCGAATAACCCGACCCTAACTTTCGAGTCGACTCTGATACCATATAAAACAACCCGAGTCAAATCCCGAATTCGGAACAAATCTCAGGTTAAATCATCCTAAACGAATCAAATTCATCCAAACAAGTGCTTTAAACTACTAGCCCAATAGCATCTCACCCAAAATGTCATGAAGGTACTATTGTTAGTAACTTAATTTGAACAAATTTTTCCCATATATTTCGATTTGGGACCGGACTGTTACAGTATTTCTCTCTATCAACCCCCTAGTCCTCCTCATAATCATGTATTCGTGTCTATCTATAGCTTGCTATAAATATTTAATTAAGTAGGAATTTGCCCAAAGAGTTCCCCCGGAAACAAACAAATCAAGTTTTGTCAGGTAGCAAATCAGGAAATACGTATGTGTAACAGAAAATTAAAAACTTAAAAAGTCTGTTGGACTGAATATATAAGTTCAAACAATTATTCCAAAGAGTCCAACATGAAACTTAATTCGATTAATTGAACTCGAAATGAAGAATTACACAAACATAACAGCATAGGGCTACATAGATAAAGAAGTAGAGAGACTCACGATCACGACTAATTTGCCTGAAATTTTTATACTCGCTGCCCTGAGACGAGGTGTCGGAATCCGACATAGACATGGTGATTCCAAGTTCTGATTCTTTTGGCCAATTCTAATCCCAAATGTAGAAACAGATCGTATGGATCAAACTCCAAAGCGCTTCTTCTTCAACACAGAAAAACAGGAGAGAGGAGATAGAAACCAGAAGAGAGAGAAATGAGTCCTGAAAAGTAAATATCGGGGGATTGTATTTGACTATTAAAGGCTCAACGTTGAAACCCGCATTTTACTGTTCTTCCCCAACCGGGTCGAACGGGTCTCGGTTTTGTTGAAGGCTGTTGACGCCGCCGTTAATTGCCGAAATGACTAATATACCCTTTTCATTTTCCGTAAAGTGAGGTTTTAGTGGTGGCAAGCATATATAATAAGATTAATGTTAATTTTTTAAGGTTTAATTTAATTAAATTTTGTTTTTATCTTAGATAATATAATTATAAAATTTTAAAAATAAATAAATAATTTCTTATATTAATTTTTTTATGTTAAACTTAGTCTTATATTTTTAAAGCTCATAAATACATGAGGGCGTGAAAACGTGATCTATATATTTTTATTTTAATTTCTTCTATTAACTTCCTACTAAGAAGTGATCTTTTAGTCATATATCTCTCATTTTATCCCTTAGTTTTTTTCCATATCCGCTAGCAATAATTAAATTTAACTTTTTATAAAATGAATTTGATATACTTAAATTCAAAAAATATATTTAGGAAAATGTGTTCCAATCTATTAATTCTATACACATTATTTCTTGAAGTTATATTTGAAACTTAGAAAATGTGAGAAAAAAAGGACCAAAAATTAAACTAAATATAGTGATATGAGAAGTCATCAATCTTTAATAGTTTTAAAAAAAATTATAGTCTTTGATATTTTCTTCTATTTCTCAAAATTTTAAACGTAATCTTATTGATTATGGAGGGGCGTACATCTGAAGCAGCGAACAAATGACATAACTCAGCAGTCTATCGGGTGGGTTTGTGTTATCCTTCCAATTTGGAGCGTCTTCTTGAATACTCCTTCCGTTCCTTAATATAGGTTGTTTTAGAATTATGCACAAGTATTAAGGAAATGATTGTATAGCATTAACTATAATATCAAATGTCTGTATTGCCCTTGTATTAGAAAAAGAGATTGTTATTTATTGGACAAAAAATAGTGAGAGAACCAAAGTTACATTTAATACTTAGGATAATATTATAAACTAAGCAATTAATGATTACTTGAAATTCTCAAACGACTTATATTAAGGAACAACAGCATTTCTTTAAAACGACTTATATTAAATAACGGAGGGAGTAGTTATAACGGCGCAGACGCGAGATGTACCTTGAGGAGACAGTCTTCTGGACATGTTAGTTCTCATCCTTCACTTTAGGGCATGTCCCTCGATGTGGTAAGTATTCCATTTTATCGGACATCGAAATTTACACTTGCGACTAATTATGACGGTTCACGATGGCCTCTTTCCTCCCTTTTTTGCTCACATATAATTTTATTGAAATATTAAATAATTAAGAAGGGCATCTTAGGAACTAGAATATAATAAAATCTATGCGCATAGGCGATGAGGGTGCATTCGTATTGCTTTTGGTTCACACTCGACAGGGGCAACCAAGTCAATCTAGCCGCGTTGCAGGAAGGGGCATGTCTTTTTCCGGCTTCTTTCTCCTTGTTGTCAGAAGAGATTATTGGTCATATAAGGAAATGAAATTATACCAGTTATAGGAGGAAACTTCGTCCTAGTTCTTTTTTTCTAGGAATTTTGGGTATTTGATTTGTATTTTATAAGGTCTATGGAACTCATTTATACATCATAAAATAGTCTTGGGTGGCCTTAATGTTACACACTGTCTGTCCAAAAATGAGAGTGATTTTTTTAATTCAACTTATGATTTTTTTTAAATTCAAAATTAACATTTTTTTTTAATTTTAGCTAATATAGTGATAAATATTATAAGAAAAAAATGTATCTACACAGCTGTGTATTACACAGTCGGCTATGGCGACGGTTTTTTGGGCTATAGCGACGGTTTCACCCGTCGTCATAGCTATTCTGGGCTATGGCTGTCGCCATAGCCCAAAAAATCCGTCACCATAGCCCTACTGTGTAATACACAGCTGTGTATATACATATAACACATATTGTAAACTATCGTAACAGTATTACCCATGCATGATTTATTTTTTCATAATATTTAGTGAAACATCTTAATTTTGAATTTAAAAATGTATTAAATTGACTTTGAAAAGTTATTATTGATATTACAATTTGGAACGGAGAAAGTACTAAAAAAAAGTTTAAAATAAAATAAAAAATAAAAAAATAGAGAAGTTTGTTGAGGAAATTCAAATAAATTTTGTTTGTACATCTGTGGCTTTTAGGAAAACAGCATGGGAACAACTTGTCTTATTTACTCTCTTCTATCCCTATCAAGGAGGAATAGATGTTCCGATTCAGTGTAATGTTGCGCGTATGCAAACTTATTCTCGCATTATTTATTACCCTGTCTTTTACTACGACTTTAATTCCAAAATTAAATTTATTTTTTAAAATTTTTAAATCAATTCACTAAATTTGAAAATTCAAAATTAATATAATTTTATTCGAGTTTTGGAAAATAATAAAGATTATATTTCAATTAGTAGTACTTTTTAGTTATGTAAGAGTCTGGATAATCTTCAAGGGGATTTCTCAAATTATATTCCGTTGTGTTTGATCAATATTGATTAATTAATTACTTGATAACACTCTCTTTAATCAAGTATTCAATCTCCCATTCTAGATCTCTTTTGTGTCTCTGGAAAACAACAAGTTAGTTTACAATTATTATATTTGTTTGTATTAAAACTAAATAATTTCATATCAATTTTGAATTTTTAAATTTTACGAATTGATTCAAAAAAATCAAAATGTATCTCTAATTTTAGAACGGAAGGAGTACCAAATTATCGGTTTATCCTTTTGATTAATTATATAATTTTAAAATTTAAAAATATACTCACTTCTATTGATATACGGGTCAAGTGTTCGAATCTTATTAGCAGTTGGCAAAATGAAGATCGAAGCCGGTAAGTTATCCCCTCTTCCACCTATACACCACTCCCTAGTTTGGGTATTCTAATAGACTATGACATTCAAAAAATAAATTAATACTCGATAAATTAATAATCTCTCTGAAATAATATTTTTTTTCCCATTCTCGACTTGGGATAATGGGATAAATTAATAATTTCGATAAAATAATAAAATAATAATTTTTAAAAAGACCCTTATATAAATATATGGTCCCATCAAAATTATAAATTAATAATTTTTTAAATTACAAATATGTATAGGGTAATCTTGTAAAATATGATTCTATTCTCGTTTGTTTTGTCTTGAAATTCAAATCTATCTTAATTTCATCCTTAATTTTTCTTGAAATTCAAATCTAATTGAATTTCATCCTTAATATATGGTCACATCAAAATAATGTTTTGTCTTGAAATTCAAATATAATTGAATATAATTTTTTTTTGAAATAAAATGTGAATGTAATTTGAAAAATGGATACAATGAACATTATTTAATTAATAAAAATAATTAATATCACTTACAATGAATTCTATTATTACATTAATTCAATAAGTATGATACATTACATCGAAAAAAATATGATATAAACATCAATAAAATGCAATAATTTTAATATAATTAAATTTATGTTCACCGAATAGAAAAACACTCTTTAAATTAATAAATTATTAATTTATCGATTAAATAATAATTCTCTAATTTAATAAAAATTTTGAGTCCTAACACTATTAATTTATAGAGGTTCTACTGTATTTGTATTATATATTTATTTTAAAATAGGGTTAATTGTGTATCAGACCCCCAAAGTATGAACCTTTTTGCATTTGATACCCCATGTTTAAAAACTCTCATCCCGCTATCCAAAATATATTAAGTAACCACGCACTATTTAGAGTTCCCGCCAATTTTTCCGCTGAAAAGTAGCCACGTGTCCTCACATGGAACAAATATATGCATTGACGGCAATTAACTCAATAAAATAATACAAATAGAAGATAAATACAAAATCAATAAAAAATAAAACTAAGATAAAAAGCAAAATATTAACTAATGTTAATTATTAAAAAATAATATATACTTCACTATTTAACCCAAATAAATTATTACCATTACTTATTATCAGAATAAAATAATTAACCCAAATAAATAACTAAAAATTAAAAATATCAAAAAAAAAAGAATCGAAAAACAAATTCAAGATAATAGAGTCAGAATTAAAAGGTCAAAATGGAGGCAACTAGTTTGAACTACCTTTTGATATGGATCAGTGGCCTTGCAAGCCAAGCTTCATTGTGACGAAAAAGAAAATAAAAGATTTTGATTATACCCCTCTATTTCATGGAATTTAATTTGTAACCTTTTTTATAAGATAAAAATATATTTCCTCAGTTCTAAATTATTAAATCATTATTAATTTTTAAAATTCAAAATAAAATATTTTCAAATTTAAAATTGAAATGATTCATTAAAAATTATAAAACAATAAATCTTACAATTAATAGTAATTTTTTGATACTTCAATATTCATCATTGTATCGACCAAAATTAAAGGAAATCACGTCAATTTTGAGTTTGAAAATATCTTAAGTTGACTTCAAAAAATTAAGAATGAATGATCTATATTTTAGAATGAAAAGAGTGTATATTTTTCAAAAGAAAAAATAAGTTTGATAATTTAATTAAACAATATTTTTGTACAAGGGCCTAACTCAAAGAAAAATGGGGATAAGTTGAGGGACTAAATAATTAGTTTACCATTTCATCTAAAACACAAAACCACCGCCATTTTATGATTTAATTACATCTTAGGGCTTTGTTTTAAGTTTTAACTTGGTATCACCAATTATTTTCCTGGGCTGGTATGTTTCACCAGATTGGATATCAATGGGCTTTAGAAAGGGGTTGGGCCAATAGATCTAGTTTCTACTCCAACCGGTCTGTATTGGGGGTTTCTTTTAAGATAAGTGATTGTTTAGTATATAATGACAAAATGTAAACAAGAATTTTATTTGTCAATTTATTTTATTTGGAAAATAAGAATTTCATTTTATTGATATTAATTGGTAGTATAAAATGACAAAATATCCTTAAATTTATCATTATAATTTCATTATCAAGGCACAACAATTAAAATAAATACTCATTGCACGGTAAATGCAGAAAAAATATAGTCCTAAAATGAAAATGAGAATGGAATGAGCATTTCTATTCCTATGTTTGGTCATAATCAGAAGTTACAGGGTTTTGATTGATTGAGATATTTTTTTAAGTTTGTCGATTAGAATGAAATGATCAGGCTTTACCCATCTTGATAGAATAAGTATTCCTTTAAACATATGATTATGCATTCATTGGAATGTTAATTGTGACAACCCCAAAATAGGTTCATTCCACCCAACTCATTCTGAGTCGTCAAATACATGGTACAGAAAACAACTACAACTTTATTATAACAATTGTCGTGCAAAATACAACAACACATATGCTGTAAGTTTGGATACAAATAAATACCAAATGTGACTCATATCCCAACCGTGGACAGCACCTCATAATGACACCTTACATAAAGGATTAGTCAAAAACTGTTTTAGAAATTAGAATATTTGGGAAGTGCTCAAGGAAACCTTTGTACATGGGAGGCCACGCGTCTAGGTTATGATAGATATCATATGGCCACAGAATTATCCTTGGTTGACCCAATAGATCCCAAAGAAAAACGAGAAGATTACTATCATATTCTTCCCAATGGTGAGTCTTCTCTTGACTTATCTTTATCTCCACTGTCTCTAATTGAGAATTATACTTCAAACAAACACCAAGATTATATAGGTAGTGCTCGTATATACACTCAGCAAGTGGATGAACACATCCCTGTCTTATGATGACACGAGGTTGTATGTCGTTAGACATCTTGTATGATAGTGGCAAACCACCCTTCCAACGTTGGGTACACCTTACCCTATTGGATTCACCAAATAAAACTACTAAATGAACTTTTCTATACTGCTTCGGGAGAACCTCCACAGCTAGAGACCACCGTTCTATTTCTCCGTTACCCTCGCTCGACCCAGCTACACTCTTATTACCTGAAAGGAATTGTGAAGCAAAAGGGTGAGCACAACTAGCTCAGTAAAGAATATCATGACTAAAGATAATTAAATTATCAATAGCCTTCATCAATAATAAATCAGAGATTTAGAACATATGGTAAATGATAAAAATTTCAACCATAGTTGCAGCGGAACGAGCAATCCATTAGAAGAGTCAAATAGACTATAAAGTCTATTATCTTCTCCATGTTAAAAATCCACCAACAATGTTTTATCCATGTAACATCACTCAACAGTTCCTTTCCACAATCATATGAATAACTCATAATCATAATTGTGACTATAAATTTTTCTTCGCACCCAGGACGAAGAATATTTTCATCACCTGTCTTTACCTGAAACATCAAAGATCATGGTTATACCAAATCACAGTTCCTGTTTATAATCATACTAACAAATCCATCTTTGCACTACGGGCCAAAGATATTCATCAACAAACCATCTTTGCACTACGGGCCAAAGATATTCAACAACAGTTCATCTTTGCATTACAGGCCAAAGATATTCATCAACAGGCCATCTTTGCAGTACATGCCAAAGATATTCATCAATAATTCATATTTGCACTACAGGCCAAATATATTCATATCCCAAAGAAATATATAATCATTTCAGAATTTATATAAACAATAATTATAACCATGTTGATCAATTCACCTTTGCACTTAAGCTTAAGATATTCAATTATAAATTCAATGGTCATGATCATACCAGTCAACAATTCAACTTTGCACTACTGGCCAAAGAGAACCCATAGTCATGATCATACCAATAATTTACCCATCTTTACACTCAAGCGAAAGAGAATTTCAGCATCAGGGTTATAAAAATATCATATATAATAGTAACTCATAAATAGTAACTCGTGAATAGTAAACTCGACACAAAAAGATAGAAATTCCACAATAAAATTCATACCAATATTTCGGTATAATGATATTGAAAGAATAACATTTCTTAAGCTTATAAACAATTTATTTAAATTGTTTACACTTACTAAATAATGCATTTAATCATCTTAAAATGCCAAACTCATAATATTTCATCACCAATAACCAAAAACCCTCATCAAAAATCTGCATATACCTCATATAGGATTCTCAAGCCATAAAATCCTATTTTTCAATTTTCTTTCTTCACAAAACATATTTAATTCATTTACTCATAGCTAGACCATTTTCATGAAAAATACCAAATCAGTTCCAAAAATATTTCTTTTCTGGGATTTAGCATAATATAGTCCCATAGTGAACATATATTCTTCTTAGAATTTTTAAAAGTCATTTACTATTTTTCATATGGCCAAAATAGCCGAATATTTAGACATTTATCAAAAATTGTACTTTTGTCTAAAAATTCTGAAATTTACAGAGTATACTTCTATCATATACATGTACTCCCAATAAAAATTTCATCAATTTTGGAGTTAACCACAAGGAATTATAAGCGATTACTTTTAAAATAGTCTTTTCTCATAAAATTCATAACTCTCAATCTATACATCCAAAAATCACCATTTTTGGACACAATCAAGAAAACTCATCAAAATATCATTTCAAATTTTTCCAGAATTTTTGAAAATCAGAAAAATTACGAAACTGAAAATCATAACAACCCTTAAAATCCCTTAATATCCCTTACTATCCCTTACCTCAAAAGAGCAGTACTTCTGGCTGGATATCGGATATGATGCTGAAGAAAACTTGCAATGATGAATAGCAACTCACTAAGTATCTAAAAACTCACAAAATATGATTCATAATATAGAGAGAGAAAGAGAGAAAACTTATGTTTCTGGTGTGATTTTCAATTCTAACTTAGCCCTCTATTTATAGGAAAATTTTGGTAGGTTTGACCTGCAACCTGATGGCTTTACCTGCTACTATTCCCACCCACCACATTTGAAATATAATTCAGCACATTTCTTTACCAACCACAAGTGGGGCCCACCAATTCTAGAATTTTCCACCAAAAATGATTTATAACCTGATTTCTGAATCAGCCACCTCTTAAAATTCATAACAAATCATACGTTCATTTTTAACGGTTCAAAATTTGTGGGCATATACTCAACTTATATATGTATAACATATCCAAAAATTACCACGATCCAACGGTCGGATTAAAAATTATAACCCCCGCAAAATATCTCAAAAACCCTGATTTTTAATACCTCCATTCCGATAAAAATACTGATAAAAACCTCAACATTAACTCCTTTATTTTTAACCACAAAAATATATTCCTCATTTATATCCACATAAAATAAATATTTCTTTATCATATGAATCAATAATTAATTATTCACAAATAATATTACAGAATCACATTTATGACAACCAGGCCGTTCCCAGGAAAGAGGGGGCTTTCCAATAAGGATTTCTCCTTACTGGCGCGCAATTAGATGACCAAACCTCTCCTTAGACAGAACTTTCTAGACATTGCCAATAATGCTATCTAATAATACTATTCAAATAATATGAATTATTGATCTGATAATGGAAAATACTGTGCAGCAACAATTATTGAACAACAATAATATAAAATTTCAACGTAGCAATTATTGAATCAATAAAATAAAATATTGAACAGTAATTACTGTAACAATTATTGAGTAGTGCCTTCTTACGTAAGAATCAATAATTTTAAAAATACTATGCAATACCGTGTGCTACTGTGCAATAACGCGTATTACTGTATTTTAACCACCGGGTATTCCAACAGTGTTAACGGTAACAACTACGCCGTTATTTGTAAAAACTCAAATTTGTCGTTTTCTTCACCCGACAGTTATTCTGTTATGGGGCCCACAAATGGCTGCGCCGTCGTACGAATATTCCCCGACAGAAAGAATATTCCACGACCAAACGAATATTCCTCGACAACAATGATTATTTTATAACCACTTGCTTATTTTGAAAAAAAATCATATTTCACTCATAACTTTAAACTTTTATCAATTTAACCATTTACTGAATAGTAATTATAAGAAAAATTGAATACTTTTATTTCATAAAATTCGGGGTCTTACATTAATTCTCTTCCATTTTAATTAACCAAACATAAGAATGAGTTTAACATTTCAGTCCTTGTACGGAGACATTGGTTTTGTGATCGTTTTTTTTTTAAAATTTTTTTAGTAATTCCCAAAAAGTGTATAATATTTATTCCAACATTTTATTTTTTTTACAGAAAATCATGTTTTAGATGTAATTTAGATAATTAAAAAAAAAAACTGATCGCTAGATTGGTTCCCTCTCCCGGTCCCCCTAGACTTTTTGTTAACATTTTGGTTTATATTGGCTGCATTTCCACACAATTACTTTTAATATTTATTTTGTGATAAAAAAAATTTAGTTTTTAACTAATAATAATATTTAAAAATTTTAAAATGTTATATCGAAGTGTATCTTATACAAATCTTAACATTTGAAAATAAGAAATGAATAATATAAAGTAAAATTCCTTTACACTGCTAGATAGTAAAAAAATTTGTATTTACTAAGAAATTTGTACAACCACTTAACCAATAGTTCCATAGATATGTGTTGCTAGAAATAGTGGCGGAACTAGAATAAAATTTGAGGGGGGTTAAAATTTGAGGGCGGTTACCGGAGGTCCGGAACAACGATGTGTAGGTTACAGCGGCGAGGGAGTGTAGATTCAATTATCTTTTTTTTATAAACTCAATAACAATATGACTGAAAAGTTTTTTACTCTTTATTATTATGGGCAATTGGTTGACATGGACCTCTAGTCAACAGTTCTTTGTCGCTTAATCAAGTATTTATCCATAATCTAGTATAAATAAAAACATCAATTGCTAATCAATAATTTCATCAATTTAAACATTTCATAATAATTTCATCATTCAATTTCTAATATGCAGAAACCTAAATTTTTTGCAGAAACCCAAAATTTCAATTTAAACTCAATTTTGCAGAAACCCAAAATTTCATAACTTTTACACTTTCTAAAATGCATACATGACCCAAATATCCATACATTGAGATTACATTATAATTCAATTATATATATATATATATATATATATATATATATATATATATCATATATTCTTTATATAATATACCAATTCTTTTATTTTAATCAACCCTTCCCATTGAAACATTTTAGCAAATATAAGATGTGACGCCCCCAGAATAGGTATACAACACCCATTCTGAGTCGCCAAATACATGGTACAGAAAGCAAACTACAACTTCAATAATACAATTGTCGTGCAAAATACGACAACACATACTGTGAGTTTAAATACAAATATTGTCTTCTAGACAATATCCACACTCAAATAAATCCTCATTACAATTATTCAAACACTATTTTACAGAAATAGTGAGGACTGCTAATACATCTTTCTAGAACCATCACTCCATACCCCGACTAGATCCTGCTATGTTCTCACCTCCTGAGAAGAAAAATGGAACAAAAAGGAAAAGGGTGAGCTCAACTAGCCCAGTAAAGAATATTATGACTAAGATAATATACAACAAATTATCGTTAGTCTTCAACAGGGAAAAATCTGATAAAATATAATCGACAACAAGTTTTAGATCAACAACTGCAGCGGAAACAACAAACCATTAGAAGAGTCAAGTAGAGAAAGAATTCTACTATCTTCTAAGATTTAAAAGTCCATCATCAATATTTTATCCCTGTAACATCAATTAATAATCATCTTTAACCAAATATTCATCTTTGCACTACAGGCCAAAGATATTCATTTGTATCATCAGTCGGTCATGTTCATCTCAACACCTGTTCATCTTTGCACTACAGGCCAAAGATATTCATCAAGTAATTATACATCTTTGCACTACAGGCCAAAGATATTCATTTGTATCATCATTTAGGACTGAGGATGATGAAAAATATCTTAAAGAGAACGAATCCAATGAGACAGAAGGACAAATAGTAGGGATTCGTATAACAGTTTATCCAAGATCAATAATACTTCATAATAATCAATTGTGAAGCAGAATTCAAAAATAAAGATCAAAACATGGATACAATCAAAGATAGTAACCATAATAGACATCTTGGACAAAAAGGGAAAATTTTATTTTTCGGTGAATAGTGCCGTATACGGGTGGAAATGATAACAACGCGCGGTTTGTCACAGCTAAGCAGTTCAAAGAATTGGGACCACCAGAATTTAAGGGAAAGCCGGATCCGATCATGGCGGAAACGTGGGTCAAGCAAATTACCAAGATATTTGATGTCTTGGGATGCACGGAGGAACAGAAGGTTCCATTCGCCACATTTATGTTCCGCGGTGAGGCAGACTACTGGTGGGAGTCTGTGAAGCGTACCCAGCCTGACGCACTCAACATGTCCTGGGAAACATTTCAAAAACTGTTCAATAACAAGTACTTTCCCGAAAGTATTCGTCATATGAAGGAGGTTGAGTTTATTAGACTGGAACAAAACAACATGACGGTGTCCCAGTACGAGGCGAAGTTTGCAGAGTTATCCAGGTTTGCACCTCATTTGGTCGAAAATGAGGAACGAATGACGCGGATGTTTCTGAGAGGTTTAAAACCTGAGATTCGTCAATACCTTATCTCTCATAAATTTTCTCTGTATTCAGACGTTGTCAACAGGGCCCAATTATTAGAGAGAGATAATGAGTATACTCAACCGAGGGACCACAACCAGGGTCATACCGGTGACAGCAATCATCAGAGCGATGATAACCAACGAGGAGGGAAAAATACGAACAAAGGCGGTAACCACTCGGGTGGTCATCGCGGCCATGATAATAGGAGAGGTGAGTCAAGTGGAAATTTCAGAAAGAGGAGATTCAACAATGACGGGAAGACATCAGCACCAGCACCAGCACCAACAACAAATTTTAGGGGAGGAGAACGACCGCCAGTTAGATGTTACAAATGCGGGAAAGAGGGACATATCAGCCCAAACTGTCCACAACAATCCAAGGTGTGTTACAACTGTGGGAAGGAAGGCCACATCGCTCGAGATTGTACTATAGCGAAACCAAGTTCAGCGGGAGTGGTGATTCCAAGGGCTGTCCCGGATAAGGCGAAATCAGCGGTTCCTGGAAGAGCGTTTGTCGTTACTGGCCAAAACGCGAGAAACCCGAACGAGGTGATCACGGGTAAGCTAATCTTGAATTCTTACGAAGTTTATACTTTACTAGATACCGGTTCTACCCATTCTTTTATCTCTCCTGCTTGTGCTCAACGTTTAAACTTGACTCCAGAGAAATTGGACTTTAACTTATCTGTTGAAACTCCGTTGGGTGAAACCTTCGTTACATCTACAGTTTATAAATCTTGCATGATCCAAGTTGGCGCTATCACATTACCTGTTGATCTTATCTCTTTAAAGATACTTGCTTTTGATGTGATTTTAGGAATTGATTGGTTAACCACTCATCATGCTAAAATTGATTGTTTTCGTAAGGTTGTTAGTTTTCATATTCCTAACCAACCTGTCATACGAATTCAAACTACTAAACCACTAAAATCAGTCACTGTCATATCGAGCCACAAAGCTATTCGTTTATTGAAAAACGGATGTCAAGCTTTCTTAGCCCATGTTATGGATTTGAACAAAGACAAGTCAGATTTGAATAATATTTCTATTGTTAGAGAATTTTTCGATGTATTTCCTGAAGAACTTCCCGGTCTACCCCCGGAACGAGAAATTGAATTCTTTATTGACCTTGAACCCGGTACAAAGCCCATTTCTAAAACTCCATATCGAATGGCTCCTATTGAACTTCAGGAGTTAAAAGTCCAACTACAGGAGTTGTTGGACATCGGTTTTATTCGTCCTAGTACGTCTCCTTGGGGTGCTCCTGTTTTATTCGTAAAGAAGAAAGACGGGAGTATGCGACTTTGTATTGACTATCGAGAATTGAACCATGTCACCATCAAGAATAGGTATCCGCTACCTCGCATTGATGACCTGTTTGACCAGTTGCAAGGAGCACAATTCTTTTCAAAGATCGATCTTCGTTCTGGATATCATCAGCTGAAGATTAAAACTGAGGATATTCCAAAGACTGCCTTCAGAACTCGGTACGGGCATTATGAATTCTTAGTAATGTCTTTTGGATTGACTAATGCTCCTGCTGCTTTCATGGATATGATGAACCGTGTATTCAAAGAATATTTGGATCAGTTCGTTGTTGTCTTTATTGATGACATCCTCATCTATTCCAAAAGCCGTGAAGATCATGAGCGCCATTTGAAGCTGGTACTGCAAAGGCTTCGTGAAAACAAGCTATATGCCAAACTGAAGAAATGCGAGTTCTGGCTTGAGGAAGTAGCATTCCTTGGGCACGTGGTGTCAAAACATGGAGTATCTGTCGACCCGGCGAAGATTGAAGCCATACAAAGTTGGGAGCAACCGAAGTCGGTAACCGAAGTACGTAGCTTTCTGGGCTTAGCTGGTTATTATCGGAGATTTGTGGAAGGATTTTCTCGAATCGCTACTCCGTTAACTCAGCTGACTCGGAAAGATACAAAATTCGTATGGAGTGAGGAATGCGAGAAGAGTTTCCAAGAACTCAAGAGGAGACTCATTTCGGCACCTGTTTTGACAATACCATCTGGTTCGGATGGATTTGTTATCTACAGCGATGCTTCAGGCAAAGGGTTAGGATGTGTTCTCATGCAACATGGGAAAGTCATAGCCTATGCCTCACGACAACTCAAAGAATATGAGAGGAATTATCCTACTCATGATTTGGAGTTGGCAGCAGTCGTTTTTGCGTTGAAGATCTGGAGACACTACCTTTATGGGGAGAAAGTGGAGATCTATACAGATCATAAAAGCCTCAAATATTTCTTCACCCAAAAGGAACTCAACATGCGGCAACGACGTTGGCTTGAGCTGTTGAAAGATTACGATCATACCATCCAATACCATCCTGGAAAAGCAAACGTAGTAGCTGACGCATTGAGTAGAAGATCATATGCGGGTACGAGTGCAATGTTTTTAACACAAAGGCCCATTTTGTATGACTTGCAAAGGATGGAGATAGAGATGAAGGCTCCAAGTACCCACATGATGATATCAAATATACGAGTAGAACCGACTTTAATCGATAAAGTTAAAGCTGCTCAAGCTACGGATATAGAGCTGATGCGTATGAAGAAGAAAGTGCAAGAAGGTGCTATTCCAGAAGCAAGAATCGATGAAGAAGGAATACTTCGAGTCAACTCCAGACTTTGTGTTCCTAACGATTTTGACTTGAAGCATAGAATAATGATGGAGGCACACAACACACCGTTTGCAATCCATCCTGGGAGTACCAAAATGTATCACGATCTTCGACATACATTTTGGTGGAGCAATATGAAAAGAGAGATCGCGGAGTTTATCTCGAGATGTTTAACTTGTCAACGTGTAAAAGCGGAGCATCAAGTACCAAAGGGTCCATTGCAACCACTTGAGATTCCGAAATGGAAGTGGGAACACATTACTATGGATTTTGTTACGGGTCTTCCCAAGGTTTCTCAAGGCATAGATGCGATTTGGGTTATTGTTGATAGATTAACCAAGTCCGCTCATTTCTTGCCGATACGTGAGACTTATTCCCTTGAACGTCTTGCTAGTATGTACGTGAACGAGATTGTGAGATTGTGAGATTGCATGGCATGCCAGTATCCATAGTTTCGGATCGTGACCCAAGATTCACTTCACGATTTTGGGTTAGCTTGCAGAAAGCTATGGGCACGGATTTACGATTCAGTTCAGCATACCATCCTCAAACGGACGGACAATCAGAGAGGACTATTCAAACTCTTGAAGATCTATTAAGACTTTGTGTCTTAGATCTCAAAGGGAGTTGGGATAAGTACCTACCATTGGTGGAATTCTCCTACAACAACAGTTATCAGGCGAGCATAGGTATGGCTCCATTTGAGGCGTTGTATGGAAGAAAATGTCGTTCTCCAGTATGCTGGGACGAGGTGGGTGAAGCAACATTGTTGGGACCAGAGTTGGTACGCATTACTACAGAGAAGATCCAAACGATTCGACAACGTATACAAACGGCACAGGATCGACAAAAGAGTTATGCGGATCTTCATCGGAAGGACGTGGAATTTAATATTGGGGATCATGTATTGTTACGTGTTGCACCATGGAAGGGAGTTACAAGATTTGGGAAAAGAGGAAAGCTCAATCCAAGATTTGTTGGTCCATTTGAGATTCTTGAGCGAATAGGAAATGTGGCATATAGACTCGCATTACCTCCAAGCATGTCTCGTGTTCATAATATTTTTCACATATCTATGCTTCGTAAATATGTTAAAGACCCGAACCACATTATTGAGTTAGAACCAGACGAGATAGCTGAAGATTTAACGTACGAGGAGGTACCTGTTAAGATCTTGGATAGGAAAGAGCATGTCCTACGCACGAAGGTTATACCACAAGTTAAGGTTTTGTGGAGAAACCATGCTATTGAAGAAATGACCTGGGAGTTGGAATCAGAAATGAAAGCGAGGTATCCTCACCTTTTTGAAACATCAGGTACGTACGTCAATTTCGAGGACGAAATTTCATAAGGAGGGGAGGTTGTAAGACCCCAACTTATTAATGAATAAAATCAAATTTTCTCTAAATATTATTGTGAATAATAAGGGGTTAATTTGATATAATACTTTGGTTATGGGTGAAATGTGCAAATTTTGCAAAATAAGCAAGTGGTTATAAAATATTTATTTTTGGTCGGTGAATATTCGGTTGGTCGTGGAATATTCTTGCTGTCGGGGAATATTCGTACGACGACGCAGCCTTGTGTGGGCCCCATAACGGAAAGCGATTGGATGAAGAAAACGACAAGTATAAGTTGTTTATAAATAACGGCGTAGTTGTTACCGTTAATACTGTTGGAATACCCGGTGGTTAAAATACAGTAGCACACGGTATTGCACCAATTATTGATTCTTACGTAAGAAGGCACTACTCAATAATTGTTACAGTAGTTATTATTCAATATTTTATTTTATTGATTCAATAATTGCTGCGTTGATATTTTATATTATTGTTGTTTCAATAATTGTTGCTGCACAGTATTTTCATTTATCAGATCAATAATTCATATTATTTGAATAATATTATTAGATAACATTATTGGCAATGTCTAGAAAGTTCTGTCTAAGGAGAGGTTTGGTCATCTAATTGCGCGCCAGTAAGGAGAAATCCTTATTGGAAAGCCCCCTCTTTCCTGGGAACGGCCTGGTTGTCATAAATGTGATTCTGTAATATTATTTGTGAATAATTAATTATTGATTCATATGATAAGGAAATATTTATTTTATGTGGATATAAATGAGGGATATATTTTTGTGGTTAAAAATGAAGGAGTTAATGTTGAGGTGTTTTATCAGTATTTTTATCGGAATGGAGGTATTAAAAAATCAAATCAGGGTTTTTGAGAAATATTGCGGGTGTTATAATTTTTAATCCGACCGTTGGATCGTGGTAATTTTTGGATATGTTATACATATATAAGTTGAGTATATGTCCACAAATTTTGAACCGTTAAAAATGAACGTATGATTTATTATGAATTTTACAAGATGACTGGTTCAGAAATTGTTGAATTTTCGGAGTTTATCATTTTGGTGGAAAATTCTAGAATTGGTGGGCCCCACTTGTGGTTGGTGAAGAAATGTGCTGAATTATATTTCAAATGTGGTAGGTGGGAATAGTAGCAGGTAAAGCCATCAGGTTGCAGGCCAAACCTACCAAAATTTTCCTATAAATAGAGGGCTAAGTTAGAATTGAAAATTACACCAGAAACAAGTTTTCTCTCTTTCTCTCTCTAGATTATTGAGTGTATTTTGTGAGTATTTAGATACTTTGAGAGTTTCTATTCATCAGAGCAAGTTTCTTTCAGCCTTATACCGGTATTCCGACCAGAAGTACTGATATTTTGAGGTAAGGGATATTATTTTCTTCTTAATGATATTATTTTCTTCAATATCATTATGCTGAAATATTGATATGAGTTTTTATCAAATTTGGAACTTTTTGTGTCGGGGGTTACTATTCACGTATACGGCACTATTCACGTATACGGCACTATTCACGAATACGGCACTATTCACCGAAAAATAAAATTTTCCCTTTTTGTCCAAGATGTCTATTATGGTTACTATCTTTGATTGTATCCATGTTTTGATCTTTATTTTTGAATTCTGCTTCACAATTGATTATTATGAAGTATTATTGATCTTGGATAAACTGTTATACGAATCCCTACTATTTGTCCTTCTGTCTCATTGGATTCGTTCTCTTTAAGATATTTTTCATCATCCTCAGTCCTAAATGATGATACAAATGAATATCTTTGGCCTGTAGTGCAAAGATGTATAATTACTTGATGAATATCTTTGGCCTGTAGTGCAAAGATGAACAGGTGTTGAGATGAACATGACCGACTGATGATACAAATGAATATCTTTGGCCTGTAGTGCAAAGATGAATATTTGGTTAAAGATGATTATTAATTGATGTTACAGGGATAAAATATTGATGATGGACTTTTAAATCTTAGAAGATAGTAGAATTCTTTCTCTACTTGACTCTTCTAATGGTTTGTTGTTTCCGCTGCAGTTGTTGATCTAAAACTTGTTGTCGATTATATTTTATCAGATTTTTCCCTGTTGAAGACTAACGATAATTTGTTGTATATTATCTTAGTCATAATATTCTTTACTGGGCTAGTTGAGCTCACCCTTTTCCTTTTTGTTCCATTTTTCTTCTCAGGAGGTGAGAACATAGCAGGATCTAGTCGGGGTATGGAGTGATGGTTCTAGAAAGATGTATTAGCAGTCCTCACTATTTCTGTAAAATAGTGTTTGAATAATTGTAATGAGGATTTATTTGAGTGTGGATATTGTCTAGAAGACAATATTTGTATTTAAACTCACAGTATGTGTTGTCGTATTTTGCACGACAATTGTATTATTGAAGTTGTAGTTTGCTTTCTGTACCATGTATTTGGCGACTCAAAATGGGTGTTGTATACCTATTCTGGGGGCGTCACAGTTTTGACAGATTTGTTTGTTAAAAAAACATATTCTCTCCTCCCAAATTAAAAATAAAAAATAAATCTGCCAAAATGATGTAGTTTTGGCCGATTGTACACAAATAAAATATACGCAACTGTGTATGACCATTATTCCCAATTATAAATTATATGAATTTACTAATATATCATTACTTATATATAGTTAAATATGCTATATGTTCGGGAGTGTTTTCCCGACCCTCTTTTGGGCTGAAGGCTTGGGTCGGGTCATAGGAGGTCGGGCTCGTATGTTCAGAGATGTAAGATCGGGGTCGGTTACCCGATCCCAATAGGTTGGGGCCCGTGGTCATCGTAAGGTTTGAGTTCGGGCCTATTGGGTTTGGCTATTGGTTTGGGCCTGAGCGTATGAGCAGTTCACATGCAGAGTTGGTGCGACAAGGAGTTTACGTGATTAAGGGTGTCAACCCTAATCCTACGTCAACAAGGTAACTCTGGATGTAGTGGTGGAAAGGGATTCCACTTGCACTTCTCAAGGAGATTGTGTTGGACCCAAATATGGTAGCTAACATATTTAGGAGTCCTACTCTAATTCAAAGAAGAGGATACCAAGGTGATGGGAGCTCTATAAATACAAGGCCAAGGTTACAATTAACAGGTAATATCTACTTTGAGCACTAAACATATAAACCTCCATTGTTAAACCTTGTGAACGGTCTGTGCTTATTCTCACACCGGAGCTATCCCCCGGCGGTACGGCCGTCAAGCTTCTGTGTGATCTGTTATTGTGCAGGATTCAGCGCGTGGATTTTGTGATTGGACGCGCAGACGAAACTTGGCGTTAACATTGGCGCTAGAAGGAGGGCGTGCTTCTTTGCAACCACAAATACTTTTCTTCGGCAGCAATCATGACGAGTAGAGATAATATCGCTGTCTCGGAAATGGCCAAGACCCAGCAGTCCCACCAAACAACTCAGGCGAGGGGGTCAGTGAAGGACCGACTGGGGTCTAAAATACAGGAGGTAGAAGAGTTACCGGTCCATGATCTTCGGCGGAAGCTCTTCCCCGAGAGTCAACGCACGCCTTATCAAGCGAGTCAGGCCGATGAGAGGCACTCTCAAGCCCTCGTGAGGCAAGACCGGGGAGCAGGAAGCCGAGACCAACGAGAGTTTCTCTTGCAGAAGAGACTGGACCAGAATAAAGACGCCATGTTGGCGCTCCAGCTGCAACAATTGGAGTTGGAGAGACAGATGGCCAACATGATCGGTGATCAAGAAGTGAGTTCCAGAAGGCGTAGGAATCGAAGCCGGTCCCGATCGCCTCGGCGGAGAGAGGCAAGAAGAGAACAGAGCAGGCACCGAAGTCGCTCTAGAGATGGAAGGAGCAGAAGGAGGAGTCCTTCGGCCGGGCGCCGATCAGAACACCGAGGCAGGACGGGGCAGATAGAAAGGGAAGCGTCTCCTGATTATGGGAGGGACAAACCTCGATCGTCCCCTCATAAGGAAGGATCCGACCCCCTTACCCGGAGAGTGGCTGAATTAGAAAAGTTGCTAGGGACAAAAAACTCGACGGGGACATCTTCGGCAGGTTTAGGATCTCCCTTTTCGCCCGAAATCAACCGGGTGATAGCCGATCCAAAGAAGAAGATGCCCCCGATGGAGACATATGACGGATTGGGAGATCCCTACGACCATTCGGATGGATATGATCGGCTGATGTCGTACTATGGGCATTCGGATGCAGCCAAATGCCACATGTTCGCTACAACACTTAAGAAGAGTGCCAGGGACTGGTTGGGGACCCTGGCACCAGGATCAATCGGGTCATGGAACGATCTTCGTGAAAAATTCCATGCTCGGTTCGGCAGCAACCGAAGACGTGGGAAGATCACGGCGTCCCTCATGCAGGTACGGCAGAAATCAGACGAGACCCTAAGTCAGTTCGTCAAACGATTTAGAGAGGCAGTGGGATCTGTAGCGGAGCTGAATTCCCCACAAGCACTGGGATTTTTTACGACCGGCTTAGACATCGGGAGATCTAAGAAGCTGGTAAAGGATTTGGTGATTAACCCTCCGGCAGACTTGACCGAGGCCTTTCATCGGACAGAAGGGTTCATCGCTATAGAAGAAGCTTTGGGAAATTTCAAACCACACCAACAACCTTACGAGAAATCGAAAGATCGGGAAAAACCGACCTACCAACGTTCGGACAATAACCAGTGGAAATCAGACCGAACGGAAAAGAAAAACTTCAACGGGGGAGCTTCAGGTAGCAACCGGCCTCCACTACCCAACCGTAACGTCAGCAAGGTCTATACTCCCCTCACCGCGGATCGGTCGAAAATCCTGCAGGAAATGAAAAACCAACCATTCTACGAGCCATGCCCCAGGCGAACTAAGCCCGGAAAGCATGGTCGGGATAAGTATTGTGAATACCATCAGAGTACCGGACACTCGACCGAAGCATGCGTTAATCTGATGGATATGATCGAGAAAAATGTCCAAAACGAACAATTGTTATAATACGTGGCAGGCCGGGGAAATGCCGAGGTGCCCAGAGAGGAGACCGCAGATCAGATCCCGGATACCCAGACACCGCAGAACCCCCCAGCCCGAGGTGTAGTTGATGTCATTTCGGGGGGTTCCGTTAGACGGGTATCGGGAAGAAAAAGAAGTGGGACTCTGGAAGCAGTGCTATCTGTTTCGGGGTCAACCCCTAGAAAGGATCGGGCATATCCGGGAACGTCTATCTCATTTACGGACGAAGATTACCCGACAGATCTCATTGAGCCCCACGATGGTGCTTTGGTAATAACGGCTCAGGTCGGGATAGTGGATATGAAAAGAATGATGATTGATAACGGGTCTTCGGTCGACATCCTGTATTCTCACGCCTATCAGAGGTTAGACCTGCAAGGAAAGAAGATGGATTTGGGAGGGGAAGGCCCCTTGTACGGATTTAGTGGAGATCCGGTGCTTGTGTTGGGCACCATCGAGATGCCAGTCAAATTTGGTACGGCACCTAATCAAGTCGAAATAGTGGTAAAATTTTTTGTCGTCCAAATAGACTCGGCATACAACGCGATCCTCGGAAGGCCTACCTTGGCAGCCCTGCAAGCGGTAACATCGATACCCCATTTTAAAATCAAGTTTCCAACACCGAACGGGATCGGGGAGGTAAAAGGTGACCTAGATATAGCCCGAAGGTGTTACCGAAACAGCTTGATTTCTTCAGGGGTCGGGGTCTGCAAACAAAAACAGACAATGGCCATTGAGATCGAACCATTCACGGAGGGAAGCACAGAGCCACTTGCTCTTCCGGCCGAAGAAACTGATGATGTACAATTGGTACCTGGGCAGGAAGACAAAATAATTAAGATCGGGTCGGGGTTATCAGAACCCTTCCGGACCGGGCTGATAGAATTACTCCGAGTCTATGCCGATATCTTTGCATGGGAACCCAGCGACATGCCGGGGGTAAGTGAATCAGTGGCTCTACACCGGCTGCACGTGGACCCGGACAAGAAACCGGTCATACAGAAGCGGAGGATTTTCGCCCCAGAAAGGCAAAAAAATCATCGACGGAGAGATCGCCAAGCTCCTGGAGGCCGAATTCATCTTCGAGATTGATTACCCGGAGTGGTTGGCCAACGTGGTATTGGTCCAGAAGCAAAATGGGAAATGGAGGTTGTGTATTGATTACACGGATCTAAACAGGGCGTGTCCGAAGGATTTCTACCCTTTGCCCAACATAGATCAACTGATCGACGCCACGTCGGGATACGGTATGTTGAGTTTTATGGATGCATTCTCTGGGTACCACCAGATTTTGATGAACAAGGAAGACATCCCGAAGACAAGTTTTATCACACATCGGGCGATATACGCATACAGGAAAATGACCTTCGGGCTATTAAATGCTGGGGTAACTTATCAACGAATGATGAACCTGGTGTTCACGAAACAATTGGGGAGGAACATGGAGGTCTACGTAGACGACATGATCGTTAAAAGCATGTCAGTCCGTGAACATCTTGAAGATCTGGAGGACTGTTTCGAGACGGTCCGAAAACGCAAGCTAAGGCTAAACCCGACCAAATGCACTTTTGGACTGGGATCGGGTAAATTTCTAGGATACTTGGTCAGCAAAAGGGGAATCGAAGCAAACCCAGAGAAAATCCAGGCAGTCCTGGATATGAAATCACCAAAGTCATACAAGGATGTGCAGAGACTAACAGGTCGGATAGCGGCCCTACGAAGGTTCGTCTCTAAATCAGCTGAGAGGTGCCTTCCATTTTTTGACACCTTGAAAGGACCCAAGAACGAGAAAAGCTTCCAGTGGACCTCAGAATGCGAGGACGCGTTCCAAGGGATCAAACGATATCTTTCTTCGGCACCTCTGCTGATGAAACCAATCCCTTCAGAACCCCTATATCTTTATCTGGCGGCGAGTTCGATGGCAGTGGGAGCAGCATTGGTTCGAGACAAAGGGGGAAATCAGTTCCCCGTGTACTACGTCAGCCACGTACTTCGGGACGCAGAACTCCGATACCCGAACCTGGAAAAATTCGCCTATGCCTTAATCATTGTAAGCAGAAAACTTCGGCATTATTTCCAGGGTCGGGTGGTGGTGGTATACACCGATCAGCCGTTGAAGAAAATTCTACACCGACCTGAGGTTTCTGGAAGACTGGCGGCTTGGGCAATGGAGCTAACACAGTTCGCGATAGAGTATCATCCCTGAACAGCAATCAAAGGGCAGGCACTAGCAGACTTCGTCGTGGAATGTTCGTTTTCAGAGCCAGATGTGGGATCGGTGGCCGAAACACAACCCATAAAGACTTCATGGACACTATATGTCGATGGCTCGTCAACGTCAGACATCAGTGGTGCAGGGGTCATACTGACGAGCCCCGAAGGATTCAAGGTCCAACAAGCTATTCGATTTAAGTTCAGAGCGACCAACAACGAAGCAGAATATGAGGCCATTCTAGCCGGGTTAAAATTGGCCCGAAGCCTAGAAGTACAAAACTTGGTCATCTACAGTGACTCGCAGCTGGTCGTCAAACAGATATCGGGAGAGTATGCGGCTCGGGGGGCGAGAATGACGAAGTACTTAGCCGAGACAAAGGATAAACTGACATACTTCCACACGGTCAGCTGTCAGGGAATTGACCGATCCGACAATACAATAGCAGATGCCCTGGCCAGACTGGCGACAACCGATGCCAACTCCTTCAACGGTTCGGTATATCTAGAGACATTGGAGCAGCCTAGTGTCTCAAAAGAGGAGACATTATGTGTTGATCGGCTAGACTGTTGGCTTACGCCCTACATCTATTATCTGGCTGACGGAACCTTACCATCAGACCGCATCCTAGCAAGAAAGATCAAGCATCGAAGTTCGAATTTTGTACTGATTGATGGAGATTTGTATCGAAGGGCCTTCAGCTCTCCCTTACTTAAATGTTTAACACCGTCAGAGGCAATCTACGCACTTCGGGAGGTACATGAAGGGATCTGTGAAGATCACATGGGCGCCAAGTCACTGGCGAATAAAATTCTAAGACAGGGGTATTACTGGCCAACCATTTACACAGAGGCCAAGTAACTCGTCAAAAAATGTCCCAAGTGTCAACTGAACAGCAACATCCCGCATCAACCCCCCGAAGGACTCTACTCGGTCTTATCCCCGATCCCCTTCGCAGTATGGGGAATCGACATCCTAGGACCTCTGCCGAAGGCCAAAGGGCAAGTCAGCTTTATAATAGTGGCTATCGATTACATGACAAAGTGGGTCGAAGCCAAACCACTGCAGAAGATTACCGAACAGGAATGTCTTAAATTTGTGAAAGAAGGAATAGCTTATCGGTTCGGCATCCCGATGGCTGTAGTATCGGATAATGGTAGACAGTTCGTGGGGTCAAAATTTGAAAGCTTCCTGAAAGAATTGGGAATTCAACACCGGAAGACCTCGGTTGCCCACCCTCAGTCAAACGGTCAAGTGGAAGTGACAAATCGAACCCTACTCAACGGCATAAAAAGAAGATTGGATGAACTGAAGGGTCGGTGGCCCGAGGAACTGCTTAGCGTTTTGTGGGCATACCGGACGACCCCAAGGACAACAACTGGAGACTCCCCCTTCCGTCTGGCCTATGGGACCGATGCACTCATACCGGTAGAGATTGGGTCACCCACCCTTCGGGTCAGCCAGTTCAAAGAACTATACAACGATGAAGGTTTGAAAATGAATCTGGATCTGCTAGATGAAGCTCGTGACGCCGCGGTGTTGAGGTTGGCCATTTATCAGCAGAAGACAGCCCGACATTACAACCAGAAGGTGAAGTTGAGGAGGTTCGAGATAGGAGATTTGGTGCTTCGGGAGGCAGAGGCGTCAACCCCCCAGAACACAGGAAAGTTAATGCCTAACTGGGAGGGGCCTTATGAGATATTAGAAGTGCCGAAGCCAGGGACTTACCGGCTTCGAGCAATGGATGGGTCGGAAGTAAAGAATACATGGCATGCTGGAAGACTTACGAGATATTACCAGTAAATACATGCCTGTTCTTTCCTGATAACGGTGTAATTTATGCGATTTATCAATGAAATGAAAACTTCTCTCAAGAGAAACGTTTGTACTTCGTTTTAATCTTGCACTGCTTTACCGATCAGATAAGCTTCGAGCGTGAAACGATCAGACGGTCCTAAAAAACTTAACTTATCGATAAACGTCACAAGTGTAACTGATCGACAAAGATACACGTCCGATCAGACAAGCTTCGAGCGTGAAACGATCAGACGGTCCTAAAAAACTTAACTGATCGATAAACGCCACAAGTGTAACTGGTCGACAAAGATAAACGTCCGATCAGACAAGCTTCGAGCGTAAAACAACCAGACAGTCCGAAAGAACTTAACTGGCTGATAAAACGCAACAAGTATAACTGATCGATAAAAGTTACCTATCCGAGACAGTACACTTTAGACGAAAATGGACCAGACGGTCAGAAATGACCTAACTGGGCGATAAAAATAAAGTTAAACTGATCGAGATAACTACTTAGAAATCTTTTGTCTCCATTCATATTATAAAGGTTTTACAATTCCCGATCAGATAGGTTTCGGGTACATACACCGTCGGCCTCTCTGGTCAGGTTGAATTACAAAACTTAAAAAAAAAAATAGGGAAATTACAAGTATGAACAAATTCAAGAAAAAATTAAGGGGAACCAGCATCGGCTTCGGCCTCGGACTCCTCGTCGGAAGAATCAAGGATCGAGGCGTCCAAATCAGCATCAACAAGCTTCGCTCGGGCCTTCTCCCGATAAGCTTCAACACCCTCGGCAAACTGGGTCATAATCTTATCGGTCAGGCCAGGCGATTCTTCGTATTCCCTGATGGCAGCCTGTTTGATGATGGCCTGTTCGGCCAACAAAGTGTTGTTCGCGTGGATCAAGTTACTCAGCTGAGCGTGGACCCCCGCGAACTTCCCTTCGATGACCTGAAGGTTTCCCACCAAGGTCCTATTCTCTTCGACCAGAAGTTCCTTATCCTGCACCAGCTTTTTGGCATGATCGTTGAGACCGACGAACTCATGTTGAAGTAGGGAATTTTGTTCTTCGAGTTCGCCAATCCGGCGATTAGCCTGGGATACTTTATTACGGGTATCCGCATGGAGATCCCGCTCCCTCTTCAGCTCCAAATCCTGACCCGATAATTCGGCTTGGAGAAGCTCCACGTCGGTTCTTAGCTGGACCTCTCTCTTGGTAGATCGGGCAAGGGGAGCGATAGCTCGAGCAAGGATGGCGTTGGCCTAAATACATAGGCGAATTGGTCAGACAGCAAAAAAAAAATGAATGAAGACATATATACAAATGAGGATAAATACCTGAGTCTGGGCTCGGAGATAGGTAACCAGAAAATCCTCTGACGAAAAGTTCTTGAACCGTTCATCATCACCGGAAAGCTTGAATTGATCAAGCAAATGGAAAGGGAATTTGTCAGCTGGGCTCTTCGGCCAGCAGGTGGTTGGGGATCCTCCGGAAGAGCTAGCCTTGGACTTCGGGGAAGAAGCATTGATCGGGGCAACGACCTCCTCGGCATGGGAGGGCCCCTCGACCAACCGCGGCTTCTTCGAAGCGGGCTCCAGAAGCTGATCTTCGGTACCCTCCGAATCTTCGGCCACCGTCACTATGATCGGAGGTGGAGGAGTTGATTTCAGAGCAGGCTTCGGCGGGGGCGCAACGATGGCCTTGGGGGGAGCTCGAACAGAAGGTCTTTTCTTCGACTTCTTTAGTAAAGCCATCTTGTCGGCCCCCTTCATCTGCAACACACTTTTCGTGGAAGCATCAGCCTTGGAAGGTTCGGGAAGAGGGCCGGTTGACGAACCGACAGACATTTCGGCAATTAGAACAGCCTCGTCTGAAGGAGAGTCATCAGCGGCTGGGAGATGGATTGGCTCGACAAGGATCGGCAGTGGAGACAGGGCCTCTTCAGTATTGTTTGGCTTGAAGATGGTCACTACAACATAAAATAAAAGGATCATTATGAAAATCGAAGCAAAAGATCGGGTGAATAAGAAAACAAGGTCGGATAGATTAACTTACAGCCGTGTTCGTAGAGCCAGGATTCGTTGGACACGATTCCTAGACCCCAATTAGTCTGGCTCAGAAGGGCGTAAAACTTCTTGAAGGCTGCCGAACGACTCTTCGGAAATTTGTTGACCTTCATGGGGACATCTTCGGGACCGGCCCAGTTGGGGAGAAGGTTAAGATTGGTTCCCCTCATGAAGAACCATTGTGAATGCCACCCCTTGTTGCTGGATGGGGTCTTCACGAAGGTGTCCCGTCCAGGAACACGGTTCAGATGGCGAAGGCCGGGCTCCTTTGACCGACCCACCGAGAACAGGACGAAGAAGAAATCCAGCCCGGGGGTGATGCCAGCCTCCTGGCAGAGGGCGATGAAGCTGATCAGCTGGATATAGGAGTTGGGAGCCAGCTGGGAGAATCCGATCCCTACCAGGCAGAGGAAAGAAGAGATGAATTCGTGGAGGGGGAATCGAACCCCGTACCTTAGGGCATACAGATGGACGGCTACCCATTCGTCCTCGGGTCGGTGGTACATCCTCTCGCTGGCCTCGGGAACCCGAAGCTTGTATTCTTTGGGGATGTTGAATAAAGTTTGGATGTCCGACAGTTGAGAGTGGGTGATGGAAGATTTGGTGTTGATGACAGCGTAGTCGGTTTCCGAAGCGTAGAGTTGGCGAATTCTGGTTTCGGCGTTCTCCATGGAGAGTTCGACCGGAGTATCCTCCAGCTCGATTTGGAGAAGGTCACCGGAGTTAAGAGTGGGAGTGCCGGCTGCTATGGTTGGTGTGACGACCCCAAAATAGGTCCATTCCATCCAACCCATTCTGAGTCGTCAAATACATGATACAGAAAATAACTACAACTTTATTACAACAATTGTCGTGCAAAATACAACAACACATATGCTGTGAGTTTGGATACAAATATATATCAAATGTGACATTGGACACCATCATGTATCAGCACCTCACAAAGGTACCTTACATAAAGGTACAGTCAAAAACTGTTTTAGAAACTAGAATCTTTGGGAAGTGCTCAAGGAAACCTTCGTACATGGGAGGCCACGCGTCTAGGTTATGATAGATATCATATGGCCACAGAATTATCCTTGGTTGACCCAATAGACCCCAAAGAAAAACGAGAAGATTACTATCATATTCTTCCCAATGGTGAGTCTTCTCTTGACTTATCTTTATCTCCACTGTCTCTAATTGAGAATTATACTTCAAACAAACACCAAGATTATATAGGTAGTGCTCGTATATACACTCAGCAAGTGGATGAGCACATCCCTGTCTTATGATGACACGAGGTTGTATGTCGTTAGACATCTTGTATGATAGTGGCAAACCACCCTTCCAACGTTGGGTACACCTTACCCTATTGGATTCACCAAATAAAACTACTAAATGAACTTTTCTATACTGCTTCGGGAGAACCTCCACAGCTAGAGACCACCGTTCTATTTCTCCGTTACCCTCGCTCGACCCAGCTACACTCTTATTACCTGAAAGGAATTGTGAAGCAAAAGGGTGAGCACAACTAGCTCAGTAAAGTATATCATGACTAAAGATAATTAAATTATCAATAGCCTTCATCAATAATAAATCAGAGATTTAGAACATATGGTAAATGATAAAAATTTCAACCATAGTTGCAGCGGAACGAGCAATCCATTAGAAGAGTCAAATAGACTATAAAGTCTATTATCTTCTCCATGTTAAAAATCCACCAACAATATTTTATCCATGTAACATCACTCAACAGTTCCTTTCCACAATCATATGAATAACTCATAATCATAATTGTGACTATAAATTTTTCTTCGCACCCAGGACGAAGAATATTTTCATCACCTGTCTTTACCTGAAACATCGAAGATCATGGTTATACCAAATCACAATTCCTGTTTATAATCATACTAACAAATCCATCTTTGCACTACGGGCCAAAGATATTCATCAACAAACCATCTTTGCACTACGGGCCAAAGATATTCATCAACAAACCATCTTTGCACTACGGGCCAAAGATATTCAACAACAGTTCATCTTTGCACTACATGCCAAAGATATTCATCAACAATTCATATTTGCACTACAGGCCAAATATATTCATATCTCAAAGAAATATATAATCATTTCAGAATTTATATAAACAATAATTATAACCATGTTGATCAATTCACCTTTGCACTTAAGCTTAAGATATTCAATTATAAATTCAATGGTCATGATCAAACCAGTCAACAATTCAACTTTGCACTACTGGCCAAAGAGAACCCATAGTCATGATCATAACAATAATTTACCCATCTTTACACTCAAGCGAAAGAGAATTTCAACATCAGGGTTATAAAAATGTTATATATGATGATAAAAATAATATGATCAACATATAGTTTTAATCTCAAGAGTAATATTCGTAACTCATGAATAGTAAATCGTGAATAGTAACTCATGAATAGTAACCCCGACACAAAAGATAGAAATTCCACAATAAAATCTATACCAATATTTCGGTATAATGATATTGAAAGAATAACATTACTTAAATTTATAAACAATTTATTTTAATTGTTTACACTTTACTAATTAATGCATTTAATCATCATAAAATGCCAACTCTTATAATTTCATCATCAATAACCAAAACCCTCATCAAAAATCTGTATATACCTCATATAGGATTCTCAAGCCATAAAATCCTATTTTCTAATTTTCTTTCTTCACAAAATATATTTAATTCATTTACTCATAACTAGACCATTTTTATGAAAAATACCAAATCAGTTCCAAAAATATTTCTTTTCTGGGATTTAGCATAATATAGTCCCATAGTGAACATATATTTTTCTCAGAATTTTTAAAAGTAATTTACTATTTTTCATATGGTCAAAATAGCCAAATATTTAGACATTTATCAAAAATTGTACTTTTGTCTAAAAATTCTGAAATTTACAGAGTATACTTCTATCATATACATGTACTCCCAATAAAAATTTCATCAATTTTGGAGTTAACCACAAGGAATTATAAGCTGTTACTTTTAAAATAGTCTTTTCTCATAAAATTCATAACTCTCAATCTATACATCCAAAAATCACCATTTGTGGATACAATCAAGAAAACTCATCAAAATATCATTTCAAATTTTTCTAGAATTTTTGAAGATCAGAAAAATTACGAAACTGAAAATCATAACAACCCTTAAAATCCCTTACTATCCCTTACTATCCCTTACTATCCCTTACTTCAAAAGAGCAGTAGTTCTGGCTGGATATCGGATATGATGCTGAAGGAAACTTGCACTGAATAGCAACTCTCAAAGTATCAAAATACTCACAAAATATGCTTCATAATATAGAGAGAGAAAGAGAGAAAACTTATGTTTCTGGTGTGATTTTCAATTCTAACTTAACCCTCTATTTATAGGAAAATTTTGGTAGGTTTGACCTGCAACCTGATGGCTTTACCTGCTACTATTCCCACCCACCACATTTGAAATATAATTCAGCACATTTCTTCACCAACCACAAGTGGGGCCCACCAATTCTAGAATTTTCCACCAAAAATGATTTATAACCTGATTTCTGAATCAGCCACCTCTTAAAATTCATAACAAATCATACGTTCATTTTTAACGGTTCAAAATTTGTGGGCATATACTCAACTTATATATGTATAACATATCCAAAAATTACCACGATCCAACGGTCGGATTAAAAATTATAACCCCCGCAAAATATCTCAAAAACCCTGATTTTTAATACCTCCATTCCGACAAAAATACTGATAAAAACCTTAACATTAACTCCTTTATTTTTAACCACAAAAATATATTCCTCATTTATATCCACATAAAATAAATATTTCCTTATCATATGAATCAATAATTAATTATTCACAAATAATATTACAGAATCACATTTATGACAACCAGGCCGTTCCCAGGAAAGAGGGGGCTTTCCAATAAGGATTTCTCCTTACTAGCGCGCAATTAGATGACCAAACCTCTCCTTAGACAGAAATTTCTAGACATTGCCAATAATGCTATCTAATAATACTATTCAAATAATATGAATTATTGATCTGATAATGGAAAATACTGTGCAGCAACAATTATTGAACAACAATAATATAAAATTTCAACGTAGCAATTATTGAATCAATAAAATAAAATATTGAACAGTAATTACTGTAACAATTATTGAGTAGTGCCTTCTTACGTAAGAATCAATAATTTTAAAAATACTATGCAATACCGTGTGCTACTGTGCAATAACGCGTATTACTGTATTTTAACCACCGGGTATTCCAACAGTGTTAACGGTAACAACTACGCCGTTATTTGTAAAAACTCAAATTTGTCGTTTTCTTCACCCGACAGTTATTCTGTTATGGGGCCCACAAATGGCTGCGCCGTCGTACGAATATTCCCCGACAGAAAGAATATTCCACGACCAAACGAATATTCCTCGACAACAATGATTATTTTATAACCACTTGCTTATTTTGAAAAAAAATCATATTTCACTCATAACTTTAAACTTTTATCAATTTAACCATTTACTGAATAGTAATTATAAGAAAAATTGAATACTTTTATTTCATAAAATTCGGGGTCTTACAGTTGGTGTGGGACGAGGATCGCTGGAATCAGCCATTTATGGTGGTTTGAAGGGAAGAGAGGTACAAGACAAGAGCTTAGTGGAGAAATGGCACGGACTGAAGAAATCTGGAAAAATGAGTGTCTCGCCGGAAATCGCTCTTGCCGGAAAAGTTTGACAGAGATTCAAAATATTAAAGGCTCGAAAAAGTGACGTTGCTGAATGTTGGGGGGCTTATATAGCCCGTCTGGCACGGCTTTCAAAGGCGGCTATTTATGGCAGGTGGGCCCAGTTATGAGAAAACGTGTACTAGCTCGCGGACCGAGGAGAAACCGTTTGGGTTCCCGAGACAACTCATCATTATGGCGTGACTATCAGAATTCATGTCCTTTCAAGTCTCGTGTCATAAATATCTTATAACAAGAGACTGGGGGGAAATGTTCGGGAGTGTTTTCCCGACCCTCTTTTGGGCTGAAGGCTTGGGTCGGGTCATAGGAGGTCGGGCTCGTATGTTCAGAGATGTAAGATCGGGGTCGGTTACCCGATCCCAATAGGCTGGGGCCCGTGGTCATTGTAAGGTTTGAGTTCGGGCCTATTGGGTTTGGCTATTGGTTTGGGCCTGAGCGTATGAGCAGTTCACATGCAGAGTTGGTGCGACAAGGAGTTTACGTGATTAAGGGTGTCAACCCTAATCCTACGTCAACAAGGTAACTCTGGATGTAGTGGTGGAAAGGGATTCCACTTGCACTTCTCAAGGAGATTGTGTTGGACCCAAATATGGTAGCTAACATATTTAGGAGTCCTACTCTAATTCAAAGAAGAGGATACCAAGGTGATGGGAGCTCTATAAATACAAGGCCAAGGTTACAATTAACAGGTAATATCTACTTTGAGCACTAAACATATAAACCTCCATTGTTAAACCTTGTGAACGGCCTGTGCTTATTCTCACACCGGAGCTATCCCCCGGCGGTACGGCCGTCAAACTTCTGTGTGATCTGTTTTTGTGCAGGATTCAGCGCGTGGATTTTGTGATTGAACGCGCAGACGAAACTTGGCGTTAACACTATATATATTGAGTGCTAACATACCACTACTATTATATTTCTAACAAATACTCCTATTATAAAAACATTCAAAAGAATAATTTATTTAAAATAAATAAATTGATGTAGCCCCTCTACATATGACGAGTTTGAGTTACTATCCAAATTTTTTTTACCATTAGGGAGCTAAGGCATAGGAGTTACATGTGTAAAACAAAATTTTTAACTTTAAAATTTTAAAGTAAAATAGGGATATTATTAAATTTAGAGGGTAAAATATGAAGAACTTTAAACTTTGGGGTTGAGATTAAAGATTTTTAAACTCGGAGGCAAAATAAAGGGAATGAGCTTAGTGAAACAAAGCAAGTGGCCATCGCTTGCTTTTATTCCTACAAAAGCAGTTGTCTCCACGAGAATACGATTCAATATACATCATTGAGTGTGATAGTAAGCGTATAGTCATATCTAATGTAACACCGAATCTTACATAGAAATATATAAATTTTTTTTGACTATATATAAGTAATTAAATTATTAATAATAATACATTAAAAAAGTCTGTAATAATAATTTAAGAAAATATTATTAAAGTATTGATTTAAAATCTTGTTTATATGAATTTAATTCGATTTGTACTCGAAATTTGATCTGAATCATTACATCTAAGATTTGTTAGTATTCAAATTATGCAATCTAGCTATTCCATATGCGGTGGTAACATGATTTAATCAGCTAATTAAAACGTTTAACATGATATGTAGGCTGAAGCCTCCGATGGTGACTCTCCGGTCCCAAATAACATGTTCTTCACTAGTCACTACCCAACAACAAAACATTGGGAAAGTCCTAAGCTAGTACTAATACAACTAAGTAACTATTCATTCTGTTTCAAAATTGGATTTGGATACATATATAAAAGAAAATTTTCTTCAACAAATAAAAAAAAATAGAATCAAAATCGGGCTATAACGACAATTCAAACCGTCGTCTCGTCTTAGGTATAACAGACTATAGCAATTTTTTATTTATGCTATAAAAACGAAAAAAATCATAGCCCGACTATATATATATATATATCCAATTTTATCATGCATAACAGCATAAGTTCATTTTTAATTTGTGGGGGAAGGGAACACAATAACCAGAATCCCGATATTGTAAGATTCTAGTGATATAATTGTCTCTTACCAAAAAAAGTGAAATCCATCTCTAAAAGATGGAATATTGACCAATAATGAAATTAACAAAATGCCAAACCCTTTTTTAACTTTGACCCCAAAAGTTTTTCAAGATTCACACGAGAACAATTAGAAAATGCTGCTACTTGTTATATAGGAGGAGATGGAGTTAAAGTCAATCCCTTTTCTTCCGTGATAGTACTGTTGTGGTACCTGCAAAGCACCTTGCACTTCACCACATTGCCATAGACATAGAAGCCAGGCACCACCATGATCCCAACCATGGCTGGGACCAATTTACGAGCCTTGTCCCCACCCATATCCTCCATGTATATCGAATCAAACCCTGAACCCATGTCCACTCTAAAGATTGATAAACTTGGGTGCACCGAGTTAGCCAATAGGTGCACCAACCACGCAGCCTTGGACGCACCAAAGAAGGCTTGCAAAAGCGGCTCGGGCCACGCCCGGTTCCACCCCAACATCGCCACGATCTCACTCATTTTCCTATCACAAAACTTGCTAAACTCCTCACTAAAGTGCTTAGTCCCTTTATTCAAAACATCATCCCATTCCAACCCTTGTAACCGATTGAACGAGCCGAAATTCACCTCGCAGCGATCGATCGGGTTCAGTATCGGATTGGCGGAACCCTTCCGAAACCCGATCGATTCAAAATCTTCAAAGAAAGCTTTGTTCAACAAAGCTTCCAGATAAATCATTAGGCCTCTTGGATTTCTCGACAATGAAATCTTGATATCATAAGGTTGAAGGAGTAACGAAATTCGATCATAAACTTTACTCCCCATACGACGTAGTTGCATCGTCAATGACCGGCCCAAGAATCTCACTGTTGACCGAGCCTCCGAGACCGACACCAAAAAGTGCTCCACCACTTTATCCTGCTCGCCTATTGCTAGATTTTCACGATTCAACGCAATAGATTTATTTATTTGATGCGGGGATACCGATACCGATACTTTGTTACACTCATCCAGCCCGGATTTCAATGCGTGACAATAGATTTCAAGTTTGTTCAACTTCTTCTCAATCTCGGCCATGGAGTATTTCAGCTTTGAAGCTTCTAGAACCGCTTCGTCTCGCTTTCTCGTAGTCTGAATAAGTTTATGAGATAGCTCCGCCGCCACAATCTTCCACTGCTCCTCTCTACTAGTCGCCGTCGCCGGCGCCGCTGTGGACGGCCCATCCGAAGACAATCTCGGACTTTTTTTCACCAAAGAGAAAAGAGACTTAAAAAGGCCATTCGGGCTTGATATAGATTGCCGGTTAATTCCATTATTGTCTACAGGAACTACAGAGATATTCTTCTCACGATTGCTCGGCCGGCACTTGTTGCACGAAACCCCACGGTCATCATCTTTTCCGTCGTCGTCAGTTCCCGGCCGTTTTCTGCTAGATGTTTTGCCTTTGATATCAGAGCTTTGATGCAGGGGAGTTGGGTGATGCCTATAATTTCCATCATCAACATCCTCTTTGTGCTTACATTCATTAAAACTGTTCCGCTCTTGAGATTCTTCATCTTCATTCCCTTCCCTTTCACATTCCATAATCTGCAATTAAAAACAAAAAATCAAAACAAAGCCAAAATATATATACCTATACAGATAATATCACAGTTAGCTGGTAGCAAACCAACTATAAACAGTCAAACAATTGCCGTACATAACGGCAAACGGTTTGACTGGCTACCAGTTAAGCTAAGCTAACTGTGTTAAAGCTAGAGACCGAGATTAAGAGATATACCGGGGTGAAGGGAGGAGGATGAAGAGGAGGAATGGATGAGGATGAAGAAGAAGAAGAAGGGGCCATGGAGTATGATGAATATTTCTGATCTAACTAGTCAAATTCTTGTACATAAGACGAATTAAGAATATGTACATAAGACGAATAATATGTATATATCGGTTTTACAGTAAAATTTAATGTAAAGAGTAGACTAATGGATGGATGGTGTTTCAATTCATTCTCTTCTCACTGTCTATCATTTTCTCTACGGGTGTAATTTCGTCGGCTTGTAATCATGGTTTTCTTCACAGATTTTGCAGGTCTGTCTGGTGCACCTGCATTTCCATCCCTTACAAATAAAATACAGTGCTAATAAATGCAGTTGGTCTTAGGGTTGATTCTTCACTGCCACGCGCCGTTCGGTGGGAATTACGCTCCTGAACTTGGTCAACTTCAGTAACGGGTTACGGTAGTGATCTAATCTCTCAAAAGTTTAAGAGTAATGCTACGCGGCCAGGAAAGTTGGACCGAAAAATTGGAGCGGTCTAATTTTATTTTATTTTATTTTTTTGCTAGTGATCTTTAAAAAATATATAATATTTATTTCAATATAAATTTCTACAAAATATAATATTTTAGGTATAATTTAGATACATATATAAATACAGGGTTATACAGACTTTCATGTCTGCCGACATTTATTCAAAGTTTAATGCATTAAATTCGATGTTAAGCACTTATTGTTCGAAGATGATATCCAATCCAATAAGCATTCCAAGGGTGTTCGTAATTACTTATCGTACCTCTTCTATTTTATCACTCATTTTATTAATATTCTTTTTAATAATTTTTATAATATTTTAATTTATAAATTATTATGAACCAAATCCTTTCATAATTTGTATTAATTTAATTTTTTATTTATAAATCAAATTAATATCGAATACTTTTATTTATAAATCATAACTTAAAACAACTTATAAATCACATATATTTTAACTTATAAATCATTTAAAAAAAGGAGTTTCCGAACCCGCCCTTAATTTTTCCTTCTATAGAAACTCACAAGTATAAAACTCACCTTTTTATCTTCTATTTTTTCACTTATTTTAAAAATTATGAATACATTATAAGTAAAAAAAATTGATATTTTCATAAGCACTGCTTGATATTTTTGCATAGTATTTTTTCTCTTAAAAATATGACTCATCTCACTCTCATATGAGAAAAAAAAATATGTAAAAATATCAAAAATACACATAAAAATAAAATTTACCTGTAAATATCTATATCCATCCACGTTTAGTGTCTACTTTTATCCACATTACAGTCGTTTCTCTTGGCATTTACTCTTTATTGCATTTATTTTGTCTCAAAAAATATTAAAAAATTTAGATTTGAGTAACTTAAATGCCTAACTAAATATCTCTATTTACTATTTAAAACTTATACCCAAAAAAATATAAGGAAAAAATAGACACGTCCTTAGCAAATACTACTCGACAGAATCTGTTATTTTTATATGAATTAATTCAAATAATATACAACTATTATAAGCTTTTATGTAGACATTGTCAAATTTGATGAGTATATCCCAAAATTGTAGTAAAAATTAAACACAAGGAAATGTGGTATCAAGATAATCCAAATGTATTCTGGCATTAATATTTTATTTTACATATTGGCGATGAAATTAAAGTCCTAAATTGTTTTGCTACTTGCCTACTTTTATGCCTATTCCAAACCTTTATAGTTTTTACTATTGTTGTTCAATATTGAATAGGGATCCGATTAGTATGAAGTTTATTTTTTGGTAAGTTGGTCAATTGACCAATAGAATACTGACACACATAGAGTCTCGCCTGCGTGTCAGCAATCTATTGGTCAATTGACTAACTTACTCAAAAATAAATTTCATATTAACCACTTCCGTTGAATAGGAAGTTGTTAGGGTGAAGTTGATACTAACTTTATCGTAATAAGTTCATATAATTATAACTAATATAATAGAAAGTTATAAAATTTATTAATACAATATTTTGTATAATTAACACAATAAAAGGTTACAAAACTTATTACGGTGAAATATTTAGTGTCACTTTTACTTTAATCGGATCCGATTGAATATATATACAAGCAGGATTCGGTTATCATGAAGTTAAATTCATAGTAAATTAGTCAATTGACCAATACAGTACTGACACATAAAAAGAGATCGACTCCCGACCTGCACATATCGATATTATATTGATCAATTGATTAAAATTAATTTCATCTTAACTAAAGTTGCAAAACAAATAGAATTATGTGATGTCAGGCTCATGATAGAAAATAGGACCATGTAAAAGGAAAATGTGGATGAGAGACCTCAAGAGTTCACATATGATGCAAATTACGGAAAAAGAGGTCATATGATGCACAAAAAGCTTATTCCCTTTCTAAGTCTTTATGACTTTATATACTAGGGCACACGTTTGTGAAAAATTTGAATGTAATGTTTGTTTTTATAATTTTAACAATTATTTAATTGTAAATATGAGTAATATTAAAGGTGATGAAGGATGATGTAAATATATTATACTACCTCCATTATGTAATAATTGACTTTTCAAAAGGAAAAAATTTATTTATCGTTTATAACATTTTAGAAAAATAAATTATTTACTTTCTTATATCACCCCTAACTTCTATTGTTGTCCCAAAATTTTTTTTCTCTTATATTAGTAGTTTTTAATTTTTCCAAAAAGGATAATAATGAAATTTTATACAAAATTTAATTATTAAATAATAATTTTTAAGTTTTTCATAAAGGATAATGATAAAATTTCATACAAATTTTAGTTATTAAGTAATAATAATAAATAATTTTCTTAATTTATGTACATGAAACTAAAACGATACCATGTGGAATGAGATGAGGGGAGGGGATAACTTGGTTAGGGGATAATATGATGAAAGAGTTTTAGTTGCTATCTTACTTTTCTTTTGTTGACCCAAAAATTAAAAATAATTGGGAAAAAAATTAGAGGTTAAAAAAGATACTGACATTATAATATACTTGCTGAATATTTTTTTTAAATACAAGTAATAAAAACTAGATGCATGTATAATTTGTGCATACAAATAAGGAACATTTTTTTTCCTAACTCAGATACGAGTTAAAAGTTAGTCGTTCAGTTCTTTTTTATTTGTCTTCACATAGAGTGAAATTTATTAATTTATTTCACTTGTAGATTTTTAAAAAATATAAATGACTTAATTTCTCATATTATCTCTACAATACATATAAATGTAATTTTCTTTTATCTTTCGACCGTATTTTAGTTGAATAATATTGATAATATTTTATATCTAATTTGATTAGACCTGAAATGAACCGAACCATTCGCAAACAAGTTCGGTTCGAGTTCGATTGGATTGCCTTGCCGAGTCAAGTTCGCACATAATATCACGTTCGATTGCTTGATCGAACATGTTCGCGAACCATGTGGTTCGGTTTAACTTGTTTACAAACAGTTCGGTTCGAGTTCGATTCTCGTGAGATGCTTTTGTATTTACAATTTTTGACCTAATTTTTGCTTCAGTGCATTGATGATGTTCGACTATGTTCGCGAATTGTTCACGAACTCGAACATGTACGCGAACAACTAATGATCCGAACTCGCACATGTGTGTTGATTCAATTGTGTTACTCGAACATATTCGAGTTCGACTTTTTGTGTTCGAATTTGACAAAATTCAGATCGGATCAAATCGTTTGTAGCCCTAAATTTAATTAATCAGACAAAACATACACCCCTCATAATTAGTATTAACAGGGGCGGATCTATATATGGGGCAGCATAGGGAGCTACTCCTGTTGTAATTTTTTTTTATTGGTATAAGGGCAGGGCATATATGTAAAATAATAAATTCAAGGGGGCAGATGAATGAAATAGTTAAACTTGGAGGGGCCAAAATAAATTTCATAAACTAATTCTAAATACAAAGTACAAAAATCTTCTTAATTTTAAGACTTGTTGATATCTTAGAAGAACAAAATTAGTTTATCCTTTGAAATTAATTTATTATTTTGTTTGAATATAGAAAACAATCTTAGTTTGAGGTTTTGAACATTTGAAGAATCATTCAAATTGAACTATGACAAGAGTAACATAAATAAGTTTCTAAATTGTATCTAGATATTTTTATTTAAAATTCTTTTTTTAGTTTGAATTATGAATATTTATTATAATTTGTAAATATTATTATATTTAATTCAATTTTTTAAATTTAATTTTAACAAAAAAATCAATTAAATTTCGTCATACTGAAAAAAATTCCTCAACAAGTTACATGCAACAAACAGACTCCAACACAAGACCTTGCATGAAGTTACACACCCATACAAAGGGTAACTTGCGCCAACGAAGAATTGAATACAACACCATGCACACAATTTTTTTTTATATAATGTTAAATAACAAATTTATCAAAAAAAATTAAACTATTAAAGACAAATACTGATAATAAATAGGAATAAATTAAGGCAACAATTATAATTTTTTAATAGTCCTTTTTTTCAAAAAAATAATAATTTGAGAAGGACAAATTTAGTAGTACAAGTTGCACAAAAATAAGACAATATCATCACGATATTGATGTGTAGGTAGTAATAAATAGGGTTCACCAAGAAAATGTACGCATAGATTCCAAATATTTATTGTAATCACTGAAAACCTAGCTTCAACAGGGCCCAACCTAACCAAACTGTAAATGATGTAGCATTAATTAGATTCAAATTAGTAGACCAGACCAGACCTTATGGTGTGATTCGGTTCCCCCAAGAATACGCAGCAAGGTGAGGAAGGGGTTCGGGTACTTGGGGGGCTTAAATCATCAAATTGAGAAACACGTATTCTGAACAGTCAAACCCCCAACATGCAACTTCAAAGTCTTCAATTCAATGAATAGAATTTCATAGATAGATATGGCTTTTAATCGGATCAACTTATCATGAAATTAATTTCATGATAAATTAATTAATTGACCAATACAGTGTTAACATGCAGAGAAAGAGACCAACTCCCGCCACTGTATTGGTCAATTAACTAAAATCAACTTCATACTAATCACTCCCCTTTTAATCCCACTTCCCACGTCACCACACGACTCAACTTATTTATCACCCACATTTTTTTTGTGAAATTATAGTTACCAAATATACCAATATGTGATATTAAATAAAATGAGATATATGTATATACACAGTTGTGTATTACACAGTCGGGGTATGACTGTAAGACCCCGAATTTTATGAAATAAAAGTATTCAATGTTTCTTATAATTACTATTCAGTAAATGGTTAAATTGATAAAAGTTTAAAGTTATGAGTGAAATATGATTTTTTTTCAAAATAAGCAAGTGGTTATAAAATAATCATTGTTGTCGGGGAATATTCGTTTGGTCGTAGAATATTCTTTCTGTCGGGGAATATTCGTACGACGGCGCAGCCATTTGTGGGCCCCATAACAGAATAACTGTCGGGTGAAGAAAATGACAAATTTGAGTTTTTACAAATAACGGCGTAGTTGTTACCGTTAACACTGTTGGAATACCCGGTGGTTAAAATACAGTAATACGCGTTATTGCACAGTAGCACACGGTATTGCACAGTATTTTTGAAATTATTGATTCTTACGTAAGAAGGCACTACTCAATAATTGTTACAGTAATTACTGTTCAATATTTTATTTTATTGATTCAATAATTGCTGCGTTGATATTTTATATTATTGTTGTTTCAATAATTGTTGCTGCACAGTATTTTCTATTATCAGATCAATAATTCATATTATTTGAATAATATTATTAGATAACATTATTGGCAATGTCTAGAAAGTTCTGTCTAATGAGAGGTTTGGTCATTTAATTGCGCGCCAGTAAGGAGAAATTCTTATTGGAAAGCCCCATCTTTCCTGGGAACGGCCTGGTTGTCATAAATGTGATTCTGTAATATTATTTGTGAATAATTAATTATTGATTTATATGATAAGAAAATATTTATTTTATGTGGATATAAATGAGGGATATATTTTTGTAGTTAAAAATGAAGGAGTTAATGTTGAGGTTTTTATCAGTATTTTTGTCGGAATGGAGGTATTAAAAATCAGGATTTTTGAGATATTTTGCGGGGGTTATAATTTTTAATCCGACCGTTGGATCGTGGTAATTTTTGGATATGTTATACATATATAAGTTGAGTATATGCCCACAAATTTTGAACCGTTAAAAATGAACGTATGATTTATTATGAATTTTACGAGATGACTGGTTCAGAAATTGTTGAATTTTCGGAGTTTATCATTTTGGTAGAAAATTCTAGAATTGGTGGGCCCCACTTGTGGTTGGTGAAGAAATGTGCTGAATTATATTTCAAATGTGGTGGGTGGGAATAGTAGCAGGTAAAGTCATCAGGTTGCAGGTCAAACCTACCAAAATTTTCCTATAAATAGAGGGCTAAGTTAGAATTGAAAATCACACCAGAAACATAAGCTTTCTCTCTTTCTCTCTCTATATTATGAAGCATATTTTGTGAGTATTTAGATACTTTGAGAGTTGTTATTCAGTGCAAGTTTCCTTCGGCTTTGCATACCGATCAGAAGTACTGCTCTTTTGAGGTAAGGGATAGTAAGGGATAGTAAGGGATAGTAAGGGATAGTAAGGGATTTTAAGGATTGTTATGATTTTCAGTTTCGTAATTTTTCTGAACTTCAAAAATTCTGGAAAAATTTGAAATGATATTTTGATGAGTTTTATTGATTGTGTCCAAAAATGGTGATTTTTGGATGTATAGATTGAGAGTTATGAATTTTATGAGAAAAGACTATTTTAAAAGTAACCGCTTATAATTCCTTGTGGTTAACTCCAAAATTGATGAAATTTTTATTGGGAGTACATGTATATGATAGAAGTATACTCTGTAAATTTCAGAATTTTTAGACAAAAGTATAATTTTTGATAAATGTCTAAATATTCGGCTATTTTGGCCATATGAAAAATAGTAAATGACTTTTAAAAATTCTGAGAAAAATATATGTTCACTATGGGACTATATTATGCTAAATTCCAGAAAAGAAATATTTTTGGAACGGATTTGGTATTTTTCATGAAAATAGTCTAGTTATGAGAAAGTGAATTAAATATGTTATGTGAAGTAAGAAAATTAAAAATAGAATTTTATGGCTTGAGAATCCTATATATGAGGTATATGCAGATTTTTTTTATGAGGGTTTTGGTTATTGATGATGAAATCTTAAGAGTTGGCATTTTATGATGATTAAATGCATTAATTAGTAAAGTGTAAACAATTTAAATAAATTGTTTATAAGCTTAAGAAATGTTATTCTTTCAATATCATTATACCGAAATATTGGTATGGATTTTATTGTGAAATTTCTACCTTTTTGTGTCGGGATTACTATTCACGAATTACTATTCACGAGTTACTATTCACGGGTACTATTCAAGACAAAATTGGTTTCTTTTTCTAACTAAATTATAGTTGATTTATGAATATTACTCTTGAGATTAAATCTAGATATTTTGATTATATTGATTTTACAATTATATATAACATTTTTATAACCTTGATGTTGAAATTCTCTTTCACTGGAGTGTAAAGATGGGTAGATTATTGGTATGATCATGACTAGGGTTCTCTTTGGCCTGTAGTGCAAAGTTGAATTGTGACTGGTATGATCATGACCATTGAATTTATAATTGAATATCTTAAGCTTAAGTGCAAAGGTGAATTGATCAACATGGTTATAATTATTGTTTATATAAATTCGGAAATGATTATATATTTCTTTGAGATATTAATATCTTTGGTCTGTAGTGCAAAGATGAAATATTGATGAATATCTTTGGCCTGTAGTGCAAAGATGAACTGTTGTTGAATATCTTTGGCCCGTAGTGCAAAGATGGTTTGTTGATGAATATCTTTGGCCCGTAGTGCAAAGATGAACTGTTGTTGAATATCTTTGGCCTGTAGTTCAAAGATGGTCTGTTGATGAATATCTTTGGCCTGTAGTGCAAAGATGAACTGTTGTTAAATATCTTTGGCCCGTAGTGCAAAGATGGATTTGTTAGTATGATTATAAACAGGAACTGTGATTTGGTATAACCATGATCTTTGATGTTTCAGGTAAAGACAGGTGATGAAAATATTCTTCGTCCTGGGTGCGAAGAAAAATTTATAGTCACAATTATGATTATGAGTTATTCATATGATTGTGGAAAGGAACTGTTGAGTGATGCTACATGGATAAAATATTGTTGGTGGATTTTTAACATGGAGAAGATAATAGACTTTATAGTCTATTTGACTCTTCTAATGGATTGCTCGTTCCGCTGCAACTATGGTTGAAATTTTTATCAATTACCATATGTTCTAAATCTCTGATTTATTATTGATGAAGGCTATTGATAATTTAATTATCTTTAGTCATGATATTCTTTACTGAGCTAGTTGTGCTCACCCTTTTGCTTCACAATTCCTTTCAGGTAATAAGAGTGTAGCTGGGTCGAGCGGGGGTAACAAGGAAATAGAACGGTGGTCATCATTTAGTAGTTATATTTGGTGAAGAAAATAGGGTGAGGCGAACCCAACGTTGGAAGGATGTTTTGTCACTATCATGCAAGATGTCTAATGACATACAACCTCGTGTCATCATAAGACAGGGTTGTGCTCATCCACTTGCTGAGTATATATACGAGCACTACCTGTATAATCTTGGTGTTTGTTTGAAGTATAATTCTCAATTAGAGACAGTAGAGATAATGATATGTCAAGAGAAGACTCACCATTGGGAAGAATATGATAGTAATCTTCTCGTTTTTCTTTGGGGTCTATTGGGTCAACCAAGGATAATTATGTGGCCATATGATATCTATCATAACCTAGATGCGTGGCCTCCCATGTACGAATGTTTCCTTAAGCACTTTCCAAAGATTCTAATTTCTAAAACAGTCTTTGACTATACCTTTATGTAAGGTGCCACTGTGAGGTACTGTCCACGGTTGGGACATGAGTCACATTTGGTATATATTTGTATCCAAACTCACAGCATATGTGTTGTTGTATTTTGCACAACAATTGTTGTAATAAAGTTATAGTTATTTTCTGTACCATGTATTTGGCGACTCAGAAAAGGTTGGATGGAATGGACCTATTTTGGGGTCGTTACATTTGGTATCAGAGCTTAGGGATATGATCTCTGGCGGAGATTGGGAAATACAACTAGGAGGGGAGAGATGAGTAAATCCTTCGCTAGTGTGTCCTACCTAAGCTTATTTGTTGGTCCGTCATAATATCAGGATATTATGTGATATGTTAATTTGTTAAATTAACCCTTGTTTTGAAGCTGTATTCTAGAATGATATTTGAAATACAGGAGATGAGCAATGGAGAAATTATGATGACAGGAAAGATGGAATCTGAAATAGAAGCAAGGTATTCTCAACTCTTTGAAATACCAGGTACGTAAATTTCGAGGACGAAATTTCATAAGGAGGGGAGATTGTAAGACCCCGAATTTTATGAAATAAAAGTATTCAATTTTTCTTATAATTACTATTCAGTAAATGGTTAAATTGATAAAAGTTTAAAGTTATGAGTGAAATATGATTTTTTTTCAAAATAAGCAAGTGGTTATAAAATAATCATTGTTGTCGGGGAATATTCGTTTGGTCGTAGAATATTCTTTCTGTCGGGGAATATTCGTACGACGGCGCAGCCATTTGTGGGCCCCATAACAGAATAACTGTCGGGTGAAGAAAATGACAAATTTGAGTTTTTACAAATAACGGCGTAGTTGTTACCGTTAACACTGTTGGAATACCCGGTGGTTAAAATACAGTAATACGCGTTATTGCACAGTAGCACACGGTATTGCACAGTATTTTTGAAATTATTGATTCTTACGTAAGAAGGCACTACTCAATAATTGTTACAGTAATTACTGTTCAATATTTTATTTTATTGATTCAATAATTGCTGCGTTGATATTTTATATTATTGTTGTTTCAATAATTGTTGCTGCACAGTATTTTCTATTATCAGATCAATAATTCATATTATTTGAATAATATTATTAGATAACATTATTGGCAATGTCTAGAAAGTTCTGTCTAAGGAGAGGTTTGGTCATCTAATTGCGCGCCAGTAAGGAGAAATTCTTATTGGAAAGCCCCCTCTTTCCTGGGAACGGCCTGGTTGTCATAAATGTGATTCTGTAATATTATTTGTGAATAATTAATTATTGATTCATATGATAAGAAAATATTTATTTTATGTGGATATAAATGAGGGATATATTTTTGTGGTTAAAAATGAAGGAGTTAATGTTGAGGTTTTTATCAGTATTTTTGTCGGAATGGAGGTATTAAAAATCAGGGTTTTTGAGATATTTTGCGGGGGTTATAATTTTTAATCCGACCGTTGGATCGTGGTAATTTTTGGATATGTTATACATATATAAGTTGAGTATATGCCCACAAATTTTGAACCGTTAAAAATGAACGTATGATTTATTATGAATTTTACGAGATGACTGGTTCAGAAATTGTTGAATTTTCGGAGTTTATCATTTTGGTGGAAAATTCTAGAATTGGTGGGCCCCACTTGTGGTTGGTGAAGAAATGTGCTGAATTATATTTCAAATGTGGTGGGTGGGAATAGTAGCAGGTAAAGCCATCAGGTTGCAGGTCAAACCTACCAAAATTTTCCTATAAATAGAGGGCTAAGTTAGAATTGAAAATCACACCAGAAACATAAGCTTTCTCTCTTTCTCTCTCTATATTATGAAGCATATTTTGTGAGTATTTAGATACTTTGAGAGTTGTTATTCAGTGCAAGTTTCCTTCGGCTTTGCATACCGATCAGAAGTACTGCTCTTTTGAGGTAAGGGATAGTAAGGGATAGTAAGGGATAGTAAGGGATTTTAAGGGTTGTTATGATTTTCAGTTTCGTAATTTTTCTGAACTTCAAAAATTCTGGAAAAATTTGAAATGATATTTTGATGAGTTTTATTGATTGTGTCCAAAAATGGTGATTTTTGGATGTATAGATTGAGAGTTATGAATTTTATGAGAAAAGACTATTTTAAAAGTAACCGCTTATAATTCCTTGTGGTTAACTCCAAAATTGATGAAATTTTTATTGGGAGTACATGTATATGATAGAAGTATACTCTGTAAATTTCAGAATTTTTAGACAAAAGTATAATTTTTGATAAATGTCTAAATATTCGGCTATTTTGGCCATATGAAAAATAGTAAATGACTTTTAAAAATTCTGAAAAAATATATGTTCACTATGGGACTATATTATGCTAAATTCCAGAAAAGAAATATTTTTGGAACTGATTTGGTATTTTTCATGAAAATAGTCTAGTTATGAGAAATGAATTAAATATGTTATGTGAAGTAAGAAAATTAAAAATAGAATTTTATGGCTTGAGAATCCTATATATGAGGTATATGCAGATTTTTGATGAGGGTTTTGGTTATTGATGATGAAATCTTAAGAGTTGACATTTTATGATGATTAAATGCATTAATTAGTAAAGTGTAAACAATTTAAATAAATTGTTTATAAGCTTAAGAAATGTTATTCTTTCAATATCATTATACCGAAATATTGGTATGGATTTTATTGTGAAATTTCTACCTTTTTGTGTCGGGATTACTATTCATGAGTTACTATTCACGAATTACTATTCACGAGTTACTATTCACGGGTACTATTCAAGACAAAATTGGTTTCTTTTTCTAACTAAATTATAGTTGATTTATGAATATTACTCTTGAGATTAAATCTAGATATTTTGATTATATTGATTTTACAATTATATATAACATTTTTATAACCTTGATGTTGAAATTCTCTTTCACTGGAGTGTAAAGATGGGTAGATTATTGGTATGATCATGACTAGGGTTCTCTTTGGCCTGTAGTGCAAAGTTGAATTGTGACTGGTATGATCATGACCATTGAATTTATAATTGAATATCTTAAGCTTAAGTGCAAAGGTGAATTGATCAACATGGTTATAATTATTGTTTATATAAATTCTGAAATGATTATATATTTCTTTGAGATATTAATATCTTTGGTCTGTAGTGCAAAGATGAAATATTGATGAATATCTTTGGCCTGTAGTGCAAAGATGAACTGTTGTTGAATATCTTTGGCCCGTAGTGCAAAGATGGTTTGTTGATGAATATCTTTGGCCCGTAGTGCAAAGATGAACTGTTGTTGAATATCTTTGGCCTGTAGTTCAAAGATGGTCTGTTGATGAATATCTTTGGCCTGTAGTGCAAAGATGAACTGTTGTTAAATATCTTTGGCCCGTAGTGCAAAGATGGATTTGTTAGTATGATTATAAACAGGAACTGTGATTTGGTATAACCATGATCTTTGATGTTTCAGGTAAAGACAGGTGATGAAAATATTCTTCGTCCTGGGTGCGAAGAAAAATTTATAGTCACAATTATGATTATGAGTTATTCATATGATTGTGGAAAGGAACTGTTGAGTGATGTTACATGGATAAAATATTGTTGGTGGATTTTTAACATGGAGAAGATAATAGACTTTATAGTCTATTTGACTCTTCTAATGGATTGCTCGTTCCGCTGCAACTATGGTTGAAATTTTTATCAATTACCATATGTTCTAAATCTCTGATTTATTATTGATGAAGGCTATTGATAATTTAATTATCTTTAGTCATGATATTCTTTACTGAGCTAGTTGTGCTCACCCTTTTGCTTCACAATTCCTTTCAGGTAATAAGAGTGTAGCTGGGTCGAGCGGGGGTAACAAGGGAATAGAACGGTGGTCATCATTTAGTAGTTATATTTGGTGAAGAAAATAGGGTGAGGCGAACCCAACGTTGGAAGGGTGTTTTGTCACTATCATACAAGATGTCTAATGACATACAACCTCGTGTCATCATAAGACAGGGTTGTGCTCATCCACTTGCTGAGTATATATACGAGCACTACCTATATAATCTTGGTGTTTGTTTGAAGTATAATTCTCAATTAGAGACAGTAGAGATAATGATATGTCAAGAGAAGACTCACCATTGGGAAGAATATGATAGTAATCTTCTCGTTTTTCTTTGGGGTCTATTGGGTCAACCAAGGATAATTATGTGGCCATATGATATCTATCATAACCTAGATGCGTGGCCTCCCATGTACGAAGGTTTCCTTGAGCACTTTCCAAAGATTCTAATTTCTAAAACAGTTTTTGACTATACCTTTATGTAAGGTGCCATTGTGAGGTATGTCCACGGTTGGGACATGAGTCACATTTGGTATATATTTGTATCCAAACTCACAGCATATGTGTTGTTGTATTTTGCACAACAATTGTTGTAATAAAGTTATAGTTATTTTCTGTACCATGTATTTGGCGACTCAGAAAAGGTTGGATGGAATGGACCTATTTTGGGGTCGTTACATTTGGTATCAGAGCTTAGGGATATGATCTCTGGCGGAGATCGGGAAATACAACTAGGAGGGGAGAGATGAGTAAATCCTTCGCTAGTGTGTCCTACCTAAGCTTATTTGTTGGTCCGTCATAATATCAGGATATTATGTGATATGTTAATTTGTTAAATTAACCCTTGTTTTGAAGCTGTATTCTAGAATGATATTTGAAATACAGGAGATGAGCAATGGAGAAATTATGATGACAGGAAAGATGGAATCTGAAATAGAAGCAAGGTATTCTCAACTCTTTGAAATACCAGGTACGTAAATTTCGAGGACGAAATTTCATAAGGAGGGGAGATTGTAAGACCCCGAATTTTATGAAATAAAAGTATTCAATGTTTCTTATAATTACTATTCAGTAAATGGTTAAATTGATAAAAGTTTAAAGTTATGAGTGAAATATGATTTTTTTTCAAAATAAGCAAGTGGTTATAAAATAATCATTGTTGTCGGGGAATATTCGTTTGGTCGTAGAATATTCTTTCTGTCGGGGAATATTCGTACGACGGCGCAGCCATTTGTGGGCCCCATAACAGAATAACTGTCGGGTGAAGAAAATGACAAATTTGAGTTTTTACAAATAACGGCGTAGTTGTTACCGTTAACACTGTTGGAATACCCGGTGGTTAAAATACAGTAATACGCGTTATTGCACAGTAGCACACGGTATTGCACAGTATTTTTGAAATTATTGATTCTTACGTAAGAAGGCACTACTCAATAATTGTTACAGTAATTACTGTTCAATATTTTATTTTATTGATTCAATAATTGCTGCGTTGATATTTTATATTATTGTTGTTTCAATAATTGTTGCTGCACAGTATTTTCTATTATCAGATCAATAATTCATATTATTTGAATAATATTATTAGATAACATTATTGGCAATGTCTAGAAAGTTCTGTCTAAGGAGAGGTTTGGTCATTTAATTGCGCGCCAGTAAGGAGAAATTCTTATTGGAAAGCCCCCTCTTTCCTGGGAACGGCCTGGTTGTCATAAATGTGATTCTGTAATATTATTTGTGAATAATTAATTATTGATTTATATGATAAGAAAATATTTATTTTATGTGGATATAAATGAGGGATATATTTTTGTAGTTAAAAATGAAGGAGTTAATGTTGAGGTTTTTATCAGTATTTTTGTCGGAATGGAGGTATTAAAAATCAGGGTTTTTGAGATATTTTGCGGGGGTTATAATTTTTAATCCGACCGTTGGATCGTGGTAATTTTTGGATATGTTATACATATATAAGTTGAGTATATGCCCACAAATTTTGAACCGTTAAAAATGAACGTATGATTTATTATGAATTTTACGAGATGACTGGTTCAGAAATTGTTGAATTTTCGGAGTTTATCATTTTGGTAGAAAATTCTAGAATTGGTGGGCCCCACTTGTGGTTGGTGAAGAAATGTGCTGAATTATATTTCAAATGTGGTGGGTGGGAATAGTAGCAGGTAAAGTCATCAGGTTGCAGGTCAAACCTACCAAAATTTTCCTATAAATAGAGGGCTAAGTTAGAATTGAAAATCATACCAGAAACATAAGCTTTCTCTCTTTCTCTCTCTATATTATGAAGCATATTTTGTGAGTATTTAGATACTTTGAGAGTTGTTATTCAGTGCAAGTTTCCTTCGGCTTTGCATACCGATCAGAAGTACTGCTCTTTTGAGGTAAGGGATAGTAAGGGATAGTAAGGGATAGTAAGGGATTTTAAGGGTTGTTATGATTTTCAGTTTCGTAATTTTTCTGAACTTCAAAAATTCTGGAAAAATTTGAAATGATATTTTGATGAGTTTTATTGATTGTGTCCAAAAATGGTGATTTTTGGATGTATAGATTGAGAGTTATGAATTTTATGAGAAAAGACTATTTTAAAAGTAACCGCTTATAATTCCTTGTGGTTAACTCCAAAATTGATGAAATTTTTATTGGGAGTACATGTATATGATAGAAGTATACTCTGTAAATTTCAGAATTTTTAGACAAAAGTATAATTTTTGATAAATGTCTAAATATTCGGCTATTTTGGCCATATGAAAAATAGTAAATGACTTTTAAAAATTCTGAGAAAAATATATGTTCACTATGGGACTATATTATGCTAAATTCCAGAAAAGAAATATTTTTGGAACGGATTTGGTATTTTTCATGAAAATAGTCTAGTTATGAGAAAGTGAATTAAATATGTTATGTGAAGTAAGAAAATTAAAAATAGAATTTTATGGCTTGAGAATCCTATATATGAGGTATATGCAGATTTTTTTTATGAGGGTTTTGGTTATTGATGATGAAATCTTAAGAGTTGACATTTTATGATGATTAAATGCATTAATTAGTAAAGTGTAAACAATTTAAATAAATTGTTTATAAGCTTAAGAAATGTTATTCTTTCAATATCATTATACCGAAATATTGGTATGGATTTTATTGTGAAATTTCTACCTTTTTGTGTCGGGATTACTATTCATGAGTTACTATTCACGAATTACTATTCACGAGTTACTATTCACGGGTACTATTCAAGACAAAATTGGTTTCTTTTTCTAACTAAATTATAGTTGATTTATGAATATTACTCTTGAGATTAAATCTAGATATTTTGATTATATTGATTTTACAATTATATATAACATTTTTATAACCTTGATGTTGAAATTCTCTTTCACTGGAGTGTAAAGATGGGTAGATTATTGGTATGATCATGACTAGGGTTCTCTTTGGCCTGTAGTGCAAAGTTGAATTGTGACTGGTATGATCATGACCATTGAATTTATAATTGAATATCTTAAGCTTAAGTGCAAAGGTGAATTGATCAACATGGTTATAATTATTGTTTATATAAATTCGGAAATGATTATATATTTCTTTGAGATATTAATATCTTTGGTCTGTAGTGTAAAGATGAAATATTGATGAATATCTTTGGCCTGTAGTGCAAAGATGAACTGTTGTTGAATATCTTTGGCCCGTAGTGCAAAGATGGTTTGTTGATGAATATCTTTGGCCCGTAGTGCAAAGATGAACTGTTGTTGAATATCTTTGGCCTGTAGTTCAAAGATGGTCTGTTGATGAATATCTTTGGCCTGTAGTGCAAAGATGAACTGTTGTTAAATATCTTTGGCCCGTAGTGCAAAGATGGATTTGTTAGTATGATTATAAACAGGAACTGTGATTTGGTATAACCGTGATCTTTGATGTTTCAGGTAAAGACAGGTGATGAAAATATTCTTCGTCCTGGGTGCGAAGAAAAATTTATAGTCACAATTATGATTATGAGTTATTCATATGATTGTGGAAAGGAACTGTTGAGTGATGCTACATGGATAAAATATTGTTGGTGGATTTTTAACATGGAGAAGATAATAGACTTTATAGTCTATTTGACTCTTCTAATGGATTGCTCGTTCCGCTGCAACTATGGTTGAAATTTTTATCAATTACCATATGTTCTAAATCTCTGATTTATTATTGATGAAGGCTATTGATAATTTAATTATCTTTAGTCATGATATTCTTTACTGAGCTAGTTGTGCTCACCCTTTTGCTTCACAATTCCTTTCAGGTAATAAGAGTGTAGCTGGGTCGAGCGGGGGTAACAAGGGAATAGAACGGTGGTCATCATTTAGTAGTTATATTTGGTGAAGAAAATAGGGTGAGGCGAACCCAACGTTGGAAGGGTGTTTTGTCACTATCATACAAGATGTCTAATGACATACAACCTCGTGTCATCATAAGACAGGGTTGTGCTCATCCACTTGCTGAGTATATATACGAGCACTACCTGTATAATCTTGGTGTTTGTTTGAAGTATAATTCTCAATTAGAGACAGTAGAGATAATGATATGTCAAGAGAAGACTCACCATTGGGAAGAATATGATAGTAATCTTCTCGTTTTTCTTTGGGGTCTATTGGGTCAACCAAGGATAATTATGTGGCCATATGATATCTATCATAACCTAGATGCGTGGCCTCCCATGTACGAATGTTTCCTTAAGCACTTTCCAAAGATTCTAATTTCTAAAACAGTCTTTGACTATACCTTTATGTAAGGTGCCACTGTGAGGTACTGTCCACGGTTGGGACATGAGTCACATTTGGTATATATTTGTATCCAAACTCACAGCATATGTGTTGTTGTATTTTGCACAACAATTGTTGTAATAAAGTTATAGTTATTTTCTGTACCATGTATTTGGCGACTCAGAATAGGTTGGATGGAATGGACCTATTTTGGGGTCGTTACAATGACGATATGTTTTTTAGGCTATGACGACAGTTCACCCATCACTGTAGCCCAGAATAGCTATGTCGACAGTTTTGGGTGAAACCGTCGCTATAGGTACAAAAAAAATTTGTCATAGTCGACTGTGTACTACACAACTACACAACTGTGTACATACATTTTTTTCAAATAAAATTATTAGGAAGATTCATTATATTATATAATTATTAGGAAGATTCATTATATTATATAATTACTGTTAGGATATCACACTGAATTATAGTCTCACATTCAAAACATAATGAAAGATTATATATGGACCCAAGACTTGATTACTTAAATTTTTGCGTGAAGTTAGGTTTCAAACATGTATATAAATGTTTTGCATACACACACATACTCGATGCGCAGATCAAAGAGAATTATTTGATTTTTATATAATCTAGGAGAATTAACCACAATTTTTTTTAAAATTATCCCTCATAGAAAAATGTTGCAGACGAGAGAGAATATGAGATAAGAACATCTCCAATAGTTTCTTCACTACTTTGGGATACTCAAATAGGTAAGCCACATCAGAAAAATTATCTCCAACATCATCTCCAACCTTAATCATCAAATCTGCAACCTCATTCTCTCTTTTCAGAATTGGTAAGTTGGCATTGCATCTTCAAAATATTTATTTTGTTTTGGAAGAATCAAAATCATATGAAAAAAGCTAAAAAAAATTATTTTGCTTGATGAGTTTAATGTACAACTCATTTTAAAATTTAATATCATTCATTTTTATTTATTTATCATACTCCATCCGTCTCTTAATATAATAGTACGTTTTAGAGAATTTTTTTTGTCCCTTAATATATGACGTTTAAGAATTTCAAGTGAACATTAATTGCTTTGTTTCCAATATCACCTAAAGTATTAAATATAACTTTGGTTCTCACACTATTTTTTGCCCAATAAATAACAATATATTTTTCCAATACAAGGGTAATATAGACATTTGATATTATACTTAATGTTATACAATCATTTTCTTAATACTTGTGCACAACTCTAAAAAATCTTATATTAAGGGACGGAGGGAGTATTGGATAAAATGTTATTTTGATTACACTTTGGATAATCACATTAATTATGACTCTCTGGTTTATCCAATATGACCATCTGGATAATCACGTGAATTAAAAATTTATCCAATGAGCTTGGATAATAGTTTGCTTGCTGGGTTATTCATCTTTGCAATGTCAACATGGTAAGATAAACAAGTAAATGAATGTTAAATATTAATTTAATTCTTAGAAGGAAATTTAGTTTTAATTAAATATTAATTTTAAATATAATTTATTTTCCAGAATGTTTTCTTTTTAAAAAATGAATGTTATTAATTATTTCAAATGTTATCAATTACTATTGTTTTAAGTCAAATACTGCAATAATTGAATTGAAGAGACTGATGAGTCTCATACTCTCTTTTATCTGTAACATTTTTTCATGAGGGTAATTTTAAAAAAGTTGTGATTAATTATCCTAAATTATATAAAATATCAAATAATTTTAAAAAAATAAAATTATCTCAAACATCATGTATTAATTATAAGAGGGAGGGAGTAATTAATAACGAAAAAAAAAAATCGACTCATAAAGTCTAAGATATATAATTTTCCTTACTAATTTAAAGTGATATTTTTGCGTAGAGTTTATTTTATTTTTTTAAACAAATATTTCTTCTTTTAGTTGATGTCAGGAGTGACATATAGAAGCCATTTTTATAAGACTAAAAGACAAAACGCACCCCAAACTTCACTTCTTATTTATCTGTGCACCCTAAACTTAAAAAGGTGTCTAAGTACACTCCAAACTTCATTATACGAGACAAAACGCACACTTTCTTCACTTAACCGGCCAAAAGTGACCGACTAAGGCTGTAACACAAGTTTGGGGTGCATATTATTTTTGCCACATAAAAAAAATTTTATTTTTTTTAAAAAAACAAAATTTTGTAAAAACAAAATTTTTAAAAATAGATTTTTTTTTTTAAACAGAATTTTAAAAATTTGTAAAAATTGTAAAAAAATTATGTAAAATTTGTAAAAACATAATTTTTTTTAAACAGAATTTTGTTTTAAACATAATTTTTAAAAAAATTTTAAAATAGAATTTTATTTTACATTTTGTTTTTAAACAGAATTTTTAAAAATAGAATTTTTTTTAAAAACAGATTTTTATTTTAAACAGAATTTTTAAAAAAAATTTAAAACAGAATTTTATTTTACATTTTGTTTTTAAACAGAATTTTAAAAAATAGAATTTTTTATAAAAACAGAATTTTTAAAAAAAATTTAAAAACAGAATTTTGTTAAAACATACTTTTTTTTAAAAACAAATTTTCAAAAAAATCAAAGTAAAAATTCGGAAAAATAAGTACTAATCACCATTTTCAAAATAAGTATAAGTAATAATAATGGAGTACTTATTTTTTTTAAAAAATTCTGTTTTTAAAAACAAAAACAGATTTTTTTTTTAACTTGTAAAATAAAATTCTGTTTTTACAAGTTAAAAAAAAAAGCTGTTTTTGTTTTCAAAAACTGAATTTTTTAAAACAGATATTTTTTTAAAAAATAAGTACTCCATTATTATTACTTATACTTATTTTGAAAATGGTGATTAGTACATATTTTTTCGACTTTTTGCTTTGATTTTTTTTGAAAATTTATTTTTAAAAAAAATCTATTTTAACAAAATTCTGTTTTAAAATTTTTTTAAAAATTCTGTTTTTCAAAAATTTCTATTTTTAAAAAATCTGTTTAAAAATAAAATGTAAAATAAAATTCTGCTTTAAATTTTTAAAAAAACTTCTGTTTAAAACAAAATTTTGTTTTTAAAAAAAATTCTATTTTTAAAAATTCTGTTTAAAAACAAAATGTAAAATAAAATTATGTTTTATTTTTTTTTACAAAATTCTGTTTAAAAAAAATTATGTTTTTACAATTTTTACAAATTTTTAAAATTCTGTTTTTTAAAAAAAATCTATTTTTACAAAAATTGTTTTAAAAACAAAAACAAAATATTTTTTATGTGGCAAAAATAATTTGCACCCTAAACTTGTGTTACAGCCTTAGCCGGTCACTTTTGACTGTTTAAGTGAAGAAAGTGTACGATTTGTCTCGTATAATGAAGTTTTGGGTGTACTTAGATACCTTTTTAAGTTTAGGGTGCACAGATAAATAGAAAATAAAGTTTGGGATGCATTTTGTCTTTTTGTAATAACCATGTTCACATTAATGTTTTGTGGTGGGGCGATTGTGTATTGATGATTTGATGTACTCCCTCACTACTTTAATATTCTATCAGTTACTTAATATAAATCGTTTTAGGATTGTGCATAAGTATTAAAGAAATAATTATATAGTATTAAATATAATATTAATTGTATATATTATCATTATATTGGAAAAAGAGAGTACTCTCTCCGTCCCTTAATATAAGACGTTTTAGAGAAATTTTTTTGTCCCTTAATATATGATATTTTAGAATTCCAATTATGTATTAATTACTTAGTTTTTAATATTACTCCAAGTAAAAAAATATAACTTTGGTTCTCTCACTATTTTTTGTCCAATAAATAACAATCATTTTTTCCAATACAAGGATAATATAGACATTTGATACTCCATCTGTCCTAAGATAAAAGTCATGGTGGATTTTTCACGCATATTAAGAAGATAAATGAAATGATAAAATTATCCATAATAATATATCATTAATCATTTCCAATTTAGGTGAGAGAGTGACTTTATAGTTTTTCAATTCAAAATATTTTCATCACATAACTAATTATACTTATTAAATATGAAGAGAGAATTAGAATAAAAAAATGAGATATTTAATGTTAATGGTATAATAGAAAAAATTGTATAAAAATTTAATTATTAAAAAAAATTGAACATTTAACTTGGGACTATCCAAAATAGTACTGCCTCCGTCCCATGATAAAAGTCTTTATTACTATAGTAGTCCCAAGTTAAATGTCTATTTATCTTAAATGATCTATTTTTTTTATAATAATTTGCCTATAATACCCTAATTATTAGTTGTTATATTTCTTTTCTCTATGCATATTTATGGAGTATCACTAGTAATGTGCAGAAAATTATGCAATTAAATGAGAATTTAAATATGGATAATTTTAGTATTTTATCCTCTTTCTTAATATGCGTAAAAAGTCAACTAGGATTTTTATCCTGAGATGGAGGGAGTCATAATGATTTTTATCATGGGATGGATGTAGTATTATATTTAATGCTATATAATTATTTTTTTAATACTTGTGCACAACTTTAAAAAGTCTTATATTAAGGGACGGAGGGAGTATTATTTATTAGGCAAAAAATAGTGAGAAAACCAAAGTTATACTCCCTCCGTTCCTAAATAACTAATGTTTTAGAAAAATAATTTTGTTCCAAAATATTCGATATTTTAAGAAACCAATAAATTTTTATTACATTTTTTCTAATTTTGCCCTTGTCATTATTAGTTTCATTAATATTCACCTTAATTATTTTTCACACCCTTTCTATTTTTCAAGATTGATGTTTCATATTCTTTAAACTATACTCCATTTAACATTACTTCAAGAAATTTGTTTTAAAGCTGAAAAAATTGGAGATAAATAATTTAATAGGGTATTAATTAAGGGTATATTAGGAATATTTTAAAATATTAAATACTTTCTTAATCCGTGTGCGATATCTTTAAACATCATTTAATTTATTTAGGAACAGGAGGAGTATTTATTACACGGGTTAATATTGAAAACTAAACAATTAATGCTTACTTGAAATTCTCAAACGACTTATATTAAGGAACAAAAATAATTCTCTAAAACTACTTATATTAAAGACCATATGAAGTATAAGTCTTAGAATTGTGCACAAATATTAAAAAAATAATTGTATAACATTAAATATAATATTAATTGTCTATATTATCTTTTTATTGAAAAAAGAGGGTGTTATTTATTGGACAAAAAATAGCGAGAGAACCAAAATTATATTTAATACTTGAGATAATATTGGAAACTAAGCAATTAATGCTTAGTTGAAATTATCAAACGACTTATATTAAGGGACAAAAACACTTCTCTAGAACGACTTATATTAAGGGACGGAGAGAGTATAATTTTTACTCTAGTATATAAAAATAATTTTATATGCTATATATTTCCTCTGTTTTTATAAAATTAATCTTATTTGCTATACTTTTTTTGCTTTATGACAATAATAGTCCTCTAAGTCTATCATATACATATAAAAAATTTAAATTCATCAACACAATTTCATCATCATCCAATCACTCATCCCTAACTAACTCTTTATCATTTTTAAGATTGAATATAAAATAAATAAATATTTTAAAAATTTATAAATAAAATTGATTTTGTGAAGTTAATGGACTAATTATTTTGTGAAACAAATTAATATGTTAGTCATGGAGTTATTTAGGTTGTGTTTGATTACCTCTTATTGACTCTTAATAGATTTGCCTCTGATTCGGTCAGAGACAAATCTTGTTTGGCAAAAATTTATTTTGCTCTTAATTGGTTAGACATAAAAATAAATCTATAGCATCCAGAGGAACCTCTGAGCGAGAAAATTTTTTTTGGGACAATAATAACCTCTTCTCTCCTTCACTGAACTGAATCGCTGCTGCTCTCTTCCTTCTCTGAATCGCTGCTGTTCTCTTCCTTCTCTGAATCGCTGTTGTTCCTTTGTCTTCTTTCGTCGGTAATCTTCTCACTTTCTCTCTCTCTCTTTTCAAAATTGATTTTTCAGAGCCCTACCTCTACCTGTAAATGATCAGAAGCTCGGTGAGAAATTAAGCCGGCCGGTCATGTCATTTTTCGATTTCGAATCTTCTTCTAAAAGCGGTGGCGAAGAGTATAAGAACTTCCGCCAAATCAGTCGTGGAAGTATGCTTTTGATTTTGTTTCTCTCTCTCTTCATATTTTAATTCAATTTCACATTTATGATAGCACACATTTTTGGGGAAATAGAGATTAATGATATGAGCTGCTGAATTTGTAATTATTTTAAAAAAAATCTAAATCTAGATTTATTATGCTATGTTGATATTTTTGAGACATGATACTATGTTTGAGATTAATTTAAATTGTACGTTTTTATTTTTATTTTATCATATTGTGGTCAAAATATTATAAATATGTATTTAAAATACTATTTAGACATTCTGATTATCAAACAGGTTTTGTTTAAACTGTTCAGAGGGTTAAAATAGTAAAATACTGTTATTCAGACATTTTAGAAAAATTAATTATCAAACATCATTTTTTCATTCAGACGCAATTCTATTCAGATGCTTTATATTATTCAGACGTCTAAACTGTTCAGGTCTTAACACTCAATTTTATCAAACACCACCTTAGCTTCTTTTACAATTATTTTTTCCTCTTAATAATTCTTAAGCATACTAGACATTATGTCACCTTCGTTGAAAATGTATAAGGAATTACATTTTGTCGTTGTATAATTGAACATTAAATACGATTTCAAATCCCCGGTATTCATGATTAGCATGTAAATACTGATTGATTTAGGGTTTTTTCTTTTACAATTTTACATGACTGCGATACTGATAGTAACATTTTGTAAATGTAGCTAAAAGTGTGTTTATAACTGAAGTTGCGTTTGAAATGTTATGTTATTGCTCATTTACGAATTCGATTACCATAAAGTTAACTTCATAGAAAAATTGGTCAATTAACTAATACTGTACTGACACGCAGAGAGATAGATCACTTCCGGTCTACGTGTCAACACTGTATTGGTCAATTGACCACTTTATGTTACTCCATCGGTTCCATAATAATTGTCTTTTTATAAGAAAAAATTTATTTTAATTTATTTGTCGTTTACAACTTTCTAGGAGAATAAATTATTTATTTTCCTATATATTATCCCTAACTTCTATCATTTTTCCAATAAATTTTCTACCTTGCATTAATAGTTTTTAACTCTCCATAAAGGGACAGTGATGGAATTTCATACAAATTTTAATTCTTAAATAATAATCCTAGTATTAAATGACTTTCTTAATTCATGTGCATGAAACTAAAAAGATAATTATTATGGAACCGATAGAATAACCACTTTCCTCGTTTACAAAACTAATTAAATTTTGTGTTTCAAGAGTAACCAAACAAACATTTAGTAGAAGTATTTCTCCGTCCTACAAATTGTTATTGTTAAGAGTCCATCTAGCTTTAGCTAAATTGCTGAGCAGTTATCCATTCACTCCCTAGTTTAGATGGACCATCCATCCGCCTGTGCCTTCACCAGGCATTAATTAGCTTCTAAACTTGACTACGTACATTGATGAGCAAGGGGAAAAGATCCTCTCTGGTTCTCGTAGAATTAGAAGATCTCTGCTCATAATACGGAAATATCAGAAAATCACATTTGTAAGATATTTACTATGTACTATTATAGATTTGCATGCCTGCAAATGCACACGTTATTATCATCTAAAAATTGAATTATATAATTAAGACTTACAACATATCACGACCGTCCATCCATAGATTAAACGGTTAATAAGACTCACGTTCGTAATTTAATATTACGAATGAAACAGATAACCAAAATAATTCTCTTTTACAATTCTCACATTCGCGGTATTAAACTACGGACGCTAGGTATGACCAAATGGTCAACTGGGAAACAACGCCGTTTGTAAATAAGTTTTATCCACAGTATTAAATGCGGATGCCAAATTCAATTTTATTTTGGTTTTCAAGGTTTCGATCAATTCTAACAACTCTACAATCAAAAAGTGAAATTATCCTCTTGTAGATGTGCAAGATGTGAACGTGATATATTAATTTACCATCTTTATCATTCTCATTCTTGATATTATGTGTTAGTTTATTTGAATCCTTTGAATCTTTATTTTCTTTTTTTGCTATACCGTATTCAATATATAGTATCAAATTGAAAATCATAGCTTTTCAGTGTTTTTTTTTTTTTTGGTTTTAAAGTTGTTTTTTGAATCTTAATTGGAGGCAACTCAAAAGTAACATAATCGTAACATTGTGTAATGATAAAAAAAGATTGCAAATGCTCACAAGTTTTGCGCCTTTTTGCTTGTTTTGATCTATTTTACCAGTTAATTTAACCTTCTTTGAATATAAACTTTTTTGTCTCTTTTGATCTATTTTTGCCTTCTTTGATCTATCTGTTTTGAAGAGTTGTTATAATTAATCGGAACCTTGAAAATAAAAAAAAATTGAATTTGGCATCCGAAGTTTAATACTGCGGACGAAACTTATTTATAAACGGCGTCGTTTTCAGTTAGCCATTTAGTCATACCTAGCGTCCGCAGTTTAATACTGTAGACGGAGACATTTACAAGGAGGGGCATTTTGGTCTTCTGTCCCGTCCGCAGTATTAAACTGCGTAACACTGAAAACTAAACTGCGGACAGTCCCTTTATTTAACCGTTCGATTTTCGGATGGAGGGTCACGATGTATTGTAAGGATAACCTTAAGTTAACAACGTTAACTACAAATCGGTCCCCTATATATATATATATATATATATATATATATATATATATATATATATATAAATTATTCATAGCATGTATTTGCTATGGATATAAAAATGGGCATATATCATCTCTATCATTCAATATAGGAACAATACTAGCTGCTATTAGTAGCGCACGACGTGTTACGTCTGCTACTAATAGTAGCGAATGACGGGTATCGTCCGCCATTAATAATAGCGGATGCTAGTGAAAATAGTATTGTCGCCCGTTACTATATTAATAATAACGGATGCTATTAAAAATAGTATTGTCGCCCGTTACTAATAGTAACTTCGATTTATGAATGTCATTATTATTCCCTAAATTTTACTCTCTTAGTTCTCAAAAAGATAAGTAAAATATATTTTTTATATATATTAAAAATAAATAAAAAAGAAAGTAAAAAAAAGGTTTTAAATTTAATCTCAGTGAACCATATGATTACATAAAGTAATGAATACTTTAATTTTTTTTATATTAATAGATACTATTAAATGACATAATTACCTTTCATTTATATGTCTTAAGTTTTCTTTTTTTAGAATAAAAAAAATTATAGATTTAATCAATGAGGGAGTACTGTACATGAAAGTAAAGTCGTGACTGAGATTGGGACTAGTGTTGTTACTGATGAGTATTCCCCTCATCTCATAATTTTAGATGATTTTATTTTTTTAATATTATTTGACGTTTTATATAATTTTAAAAAATTAATTATAATTTTTTTAAAATTATATTTAATAGAAAAATGTTACAGATTAGAGAGAATATGAGATAAGTATGATAATAAATAAAAATTTAAAGGTATTATAGATAATTGATATTATATTTAATATTATCTAATTATTTCTTTAGTTCTTGTGTAGTTGTGTATAACTTTAAACGTCACATATTATGGGACGAGAGTACTAACCAAGAGCGACGCGTTACATTTATGGTGGTACGAACCTGCCTATGGATTTGTTAGTTTGTTATTGGATGTGCATAATTTTCAGAGTACTCAATAAAGTTATTTACATGCACATAAATCTTCGTTTGTGAGTTTAGAGGGATATAATGAGAAGAGAAAGTATAGGACTATGAGGGTAATGGATGATAATGAATTATAATTTCCCCTTATCATATTTATGAGTTTAATAAAGGAATGGAAGATATGAGATTTTAAGTATATTTTCCTTTATCTGTGAGTATAATGAGGGAAGGGAATAAAAAATATTTTTATTTTTAAATTATATTGTTATAATATAACGCTTACATATCTATATAATAAATGACGTGATTTATTTTGAAAGACTGCTTTAGATAATGTAAAATATCTAACTTTCTTATCCCTTCGAATCCTCCCACTTTTGTGTGTAAAAAATGAAATTAACTTTACATCTAAATCCCTTATTTTCTTCCCTAAAAAACTCACAAACATTAAATTTAAAGGTATTTTAATTACTATTTTCCCTCCCCTTAGTTTCCCTAAAAAAAACTTACAACTAGGTCATTTCGCAACATGCACAATTAAATATAACTAGTCATATGGATATAAATATTATTCCGATGGATGTATTATTGTTTCAAATTTCAATTGACTTAAAAGTAAAAACTTGTAGATAATTTGAGTATATCTTACTTGATTTCTGTCATTTTGGATGGATTTTTTTAAAATATATTTCTTAATTGGTCCAAATTTTAAAAGTAATTCTACTGTTACATAAAAATGGCTCACATACACATATGCATATTTGTAGGCCCCACATATCAGACGGGAGCTCACAATATATATATGTGTGTATGTGAATATCAATATAAATATTTTTTATGTGATAATAACATTATTGAAATTTTAATCCCCGTCATGGGATGGGTAGGATAGGGTAGGGCTTGGTGGTTCAGCATTTATGGCTTATATTCTTTACTTCCCCTAACCCCACCCTGAAAGCTCAACTACTCGATCGACATAAATTAAATGTCGTAGAGTGCTTTGAACTTCGAAGGGAAACAAACCAACTCATACATGGATCATGTGAACCTATTAAATGAGACAATGGGTATGTGTAATGTGTGTATACGTTTTATGTAAAAATTTTAAAAAAATAATTTCATTTAGTATAAAATTTAAGGAAGTGTTTTTGTTTCATATTTATTTTTTAAAATTGTTAGTTAAATCTGTTGTCGACGTGGAGACTTTAGACCAAGTGACTGTTTGATAAAACTGAATGAAATAGTTTTGAATGTTTAAATAATTTAAATGAACTGAATAAAATAGAATTCTGAATACCGGATAAAAAAGTTGTTTGATAATGGATATGTACAAAACATCTGAATAATATGAGGTAATTCTTCTATTCAAATAATTCAAAGATCTGGATTTGCGAATCGGGTTGATAATGTTTCTCTCGATGGTTACAATGTTAATACAAATGCTAAAATTGATGAAGAAACTATGGTTGATTTTCCTGAATTATCAAATTCTACTAAATTGAGATCTCATATGGCAATCGGTGATGGAGAAAATCACCGAGAAGTGTAAAAGAGGGGCAACATGTATACAAAATCCATTCAATGGGCTTAGGGATGAATCGGATGAAAAATGACTGTTTATTCGGTCAATCCAGTTGAGCTTACTGATTTAGCCATTAACATTATTTTTATTCAAACCAAACGGATTGATCAATTCAGACCACAAGTCATTTAAATGCATTAAGTCCCCTAAACAAACAACCCTTAAGTTAGTAAAATAAAGGAGACTTGACAAAATAATAAAATTGTGATTACAAATTTAATGATATTGTCTCACTTTATATTATTAATAAAAAATTGTGAAATATATATATATATATATATATATATATATATATATATATATATATATATATATATATATATATATAATGAGACTATTTTATGAAAAACAAAATATATGGTTACTATAAGAAAGTTTGGAAGAAAGAAGCTCATATTACCAAGACAAAATTATATGACATCTATATTTATCTATATTATAAAGCCTTCACGCTTTGGTGATTTTGAGTTATGTTTGACAGCTTTTTTTATATTTATTATTTTTTTGCCATTACAACTTTAGATATATTATTATTTATTAATTTTATTTTTTTTTACCTTTCTATATAATCCTCCACATTTTATAAATTTTAATTTTACTCCATATAATTTACACACGCAGACACAACACATGTGACGCATCGCCAATTTGAAATAACAATAATTTTTATATAAACACATTTGGGGGTTAAATAATTAACAGTTGCACTGCCTTTTCTTGCTTTTTTTATGAGTGATGTTAGGAGTTTCAATTTTTTGGTCTCAAAAAATATCTTAAATAATGTATCGTCGATACAATAAATTATCATTAAAATATTTAATATGATATTATTTATTTTTATATAAACAAATTTGAACTACACTACCTTTTATGTTAAATGCGAGATGTTACTAATGTGTAACTAAAGGTGAATAGATAGAATGTTGATGTATGAATTTCTTTGTTATTATCACTTTATCTTCTATACTCCCTCCGTCCTATAATATATAACATTTTAAAGTTATGCACAAAAATTAAGAAAATAATTGGATAATATTAAATATAATATCAATTATCTATAATACCCTTAAATTCCCATTTATTACCATATACTTATGTCATACTCTCTTTCATATATAACATTTTCCCATGAGGGGTAATTTTGGAAAGATTGTAATTAATTCTCCTAAATTATATAAAACGACAAATAATTTGGGACAAATAAAATCATCTAAAACGTCATATATTATGGGACGAAGGGAGTATTTAATAGGAAACTGATATTTTCACACAATCTTCTCAGAAAGTGGGTCCCACTTTATGTGAGAGGAAACCATATAAAAATATCAAAAATTCATGTGAAAACAGTGTTCTATTATTTAATATCAACAACATAAAATTTAATTTTTGTAAGAATGTTTATAAAATGTGAAGTGGTCCTTCTATACAAAAATAGTTTGAGCCACGAAATCCAAAAGTATTTTAATTCACATGCAGGTCTCCATCGGCCCTCTCTTCGTCCTCTACTGCTTTCCCACCAAATAACCTTCTTTGTTTACCTTTTTATAATTAGTAGGAGTACAAATTAATTATTGTTGGATTATTTATTTAGTTAAAACCTAAAATTAATTTTTTTTAGACTTTATTTGAAGACTATTTGTGTGAGTTTTATATATAAATATTTTTGTATCATCATAAAATTAAAATATTACGACAGGTAGCTTTAAATATTCACTCGTCTTTGTGTTCGCTAAGAAATGCTAGTATATATGCCGCCATTTTCAAAAGCAAACAAGGAGGCGTAAACCAACTTTGGGCCTTTGCCAATTTTATTTGGGCTTCAATGCCTTTTGGGCCCAAATTTTTTTCACAACTTTATCTTGTATTGGGCTTTAATCTGTCTTACATGTATGTCCAGTTTTTTATTTTGAGGACGGATGGTGTAATATTTTAAAATTTTGGGGTGGCTGATAAGGATAGTACACAATCTGGACATCCTAAGCTAGCTTCAACTGCAATTGTATCTCATTAATAAAGACAAATGAAGCCCTCCATGCTCAAGTGCTTACAACTGAGGATTGTACAAGAGAAATTAATTGATGCTAGGAGCCTAAATGATGGAATTGAGAAGTACAAAAGCAAGCGATACTATAGTTGTATTTTTGTTATTGGAAAATGATATACATGTAATAAAATTGGATTGCGACCAACGTAGAAGAGTGTGCATATCTTTTTATCTATGAAAATTAAGATTTTGTTTATTCACACGGAACTTTTCTTAGTGTTTGTTTCTGTCCACGCGTTTCGACCACTAAAAACGCGTCCAATCATACACAGAAACAAAATCACACGAAAAAGCTTGACGGCCTTCGATTTTAACAATGAAGGTATTCAGTACTGAAAAATAATAGTGAATTGTGTGTACTTCAGAACCAAAGTATAGTCTTATATTTATAGTGATCACACCTCCGTTACATATCCTTCACATGGAAAAATGGGAAAAAAAATATATTTTTTACTAATAATTAGACATGGTAATTAATATTAATAATATATTACAAATAACAATAATCAAGTAAGGGCAAAATGGTGACTAGAATGTTCCGGGTTGTCTTCCTCTATTTCTCTCCCTATATATGCCAACTACGGACAAAACGTATACGGCTCGTTAGGCCTACAGTAATTGGAAATCTAGCTTATCATCATCGATTCTCTTTCGAACTTTGGGTTTTCTCATCCTCTCGGCAATTTATCTCTCTCAAGGACTTTTGAGCTTTAATTTCTCCGTATCGGCAGGTATGATAACCTCTCCTTCAGTTTTGATGTTATGATCATCCTCTTATCAGTAATTTTTGCTATATATTTATATATATTTTATGATTCTAGCTATGTGTTGGGTTGTGATAATGATTGTATTTGGATAATTCTGTTTCATTCCTGCCACAATTCATTGTTATGGAGTTCTTAGTTTAATCTAGGGTTTGGTTGATTGTTATCAAAACGCGATCATGATAGAAATGTTTTTGTACTTGTATGATGTTTGATCTTCGCTTGGTGGTATTGTTGATTCTATTTTGCCTAATTTCCCTATCCTGCTATCCATATATATTGAAGAACTCATTTTCTATATGATGAGTTGATTGTTGGGTGCAAGGGCGGAGCCAGGATTTTTTTCCGCCCTGGGCTACCAAGAGATAGATCAAAGAGGACCTTTGCAGAACAAATTAACCTAGAACATTGGCTAATTCTCAATTTTACACATTTTAACTTCTTTGAGATAAATTCTCAAATACCATGCCTATAGCACTTAGATTCCAGAATTTCATAAGACTTTAGAAGGGTTCTAACCAAAAAAATTCATGGAATCCTGAACATACTCTGAAATAAAAGTTAAAAATTAACATATTTCTGAAATTCTGAACATACTCTTATCCTTCATATCTAAATAAAGCAAACACAGCCCTTTATTTATAAGAAGAAAACAACCAAACTGACTCAAAATTTTAAGAAATTATACCACTGAAAAGATTGAACGGGAGATAATTGTTTATCAGTTACCACGACTCGAGAGCTTCAGAAATTAGAGCAGAATCAATCAGAAATCAGAGCAGAGGCACTCGGGAGCTTCAAAAGTATGCATCATTAATTATTTAATTCATTATAATATGTACCTCCTCTATTGGCCTACTGCCTTCTCCTTTAGGAATAAGGACTTGAGCAGCTCTCAACGCCTTAATTTCCAGAGGCGATTTTGAAGAGTGGGTTAGGTTTTTTTTTTAATCTTACATGAAACGACGTCGTTTCATGTAAGATTAAAAAAAAAAATAAAAAAATCTAGCTGCTGCAGAAGAAAGGAAGAAGAAGGCAGACGGCTGCAGTCTGCAGAAGAAGAAAGGAAGAAGGCTGCGATTTGGCAAAAAAATCACCTGGGCTACAACCCACCCTAGCCCATACGTGGCTCCGCCCAAGTTGGGTGATCATTGAATATCATTTTTTGTAGTAACATTTTTGGCAATTATATGTTGTGTTGCGTGGTTCTAGGGCTTTGAAATGCGTGTATTCACTTGAAAGCCCTGGATTCTCAGTTTGACACCGATTACAGTAACCTTTTTTTTTTTTTTAAAGATTTGGATAATATTATAATAATCAATTTGATTAGTAGATTGTAGATGTATACACCTTTTTTTTTTGAAAGGGTAGTTTAACACCATTTGCTGGTATTAAATGGGTTACATGTAATATTTATTGAGGGCTAGCTTTACCATGAATTTGTGTTGCAGTAGACTACAATAAAGTTGTGACACCTTGATGAGTGTGAGTTGTTGCAAAATAGATAGGAGCTATTGTAGGGATGAGATTAGGCAAACGTGGTTTCATTTTAATGTCGTGGAGCTATTGGAGGGATGAAACTAGGCTAACATGGTGTAATTTCATTGTAGTGTTCTGGAGTTGAACACAGAATGTGTCTTGGGCCATGTTTTGGAACCTGGAAAACATGTTGGAATGGAAAATGTATTGTAAAAAGTTGCAACTAACGATTTATCAAGAGTTATTCCTTGACATTTTAGGATTATTCTTGATATTAGCTTTTCTAAAAGTATATATGGTTAGAATTATGTTTATCAGAAGGCCCTTTTCTTTCATTTTACTTGTTCCATTTCATCATCTTAGAGCAAGAATGTAAAAGGCGGATGCTTTCATATATTTATGTTTTCTATAAAATAATATCTATCCATTTCTATTAAAAAATATAAAAGGTTTATTATGTAAATGTATTTTTGGTGCATCTTAAAATCCGGTTGAAAATAGCCAAATTATTAATAGTACTTAATTAAATAGGGACGAAGGGACCGAGTGAGTAACTTATTAAGTTTTTTTTGTGTGCCTGTGTTCATGGTTTTGTGCTTAGTGGTAAGTAATGTTACTTTTGACCTGCATTTTGTGATGTGGGACACATCCCTACTATCTATGCTGTTTGTGTCATCAAAGAGATAAGGACATGCATTTTGGGCCCCTCGGCACGTGTTATCCTCAGCTTTGGGTGTTGGGCGTAATACTATGTGAATCTCTGAAAGTGTGAATACATTTTCACTGCATACTAAAAGTTAAGGTTATATCCACTAGATTGCATAAATTACTATGTTAGGACTTAAAGCTCAAATTTATTCAAGTGATTCTTATAATTCATGAACTAGAAAGAATTCTATATCCGTGATTAGGATGTATACATTTGATTTTCTCACTGTAATTGTTTGGCACTAATAGGGTGAATCACTTCCCATCTCTGTTTACCAACTTGATGAATTAGAAAACATACTGCAAAAGGATAAGATATTTAGCCTAAATTTGTACACTTAACATCTCTAACTGCCGCTTCGATCAATTTTTTCTGCCGTTTGGTACCTGCTAGGATAGTACACAATCAGGTCAATTAGCACTATATAAGTTCCTTACTCTGTTTCTGATTAATCATTCATGAAATTCTATCTTAACGAATTGTTTTTTGACAGTTTGTGGAATATTACTGAGAAACAACCATATGTATCTTTGCTGTGATATTAATGTCCCTTGTCCTGAAAAGGATGGCCAAAGTACAACTTCCATACAAATTTAAAAAACTAAAGGAGAGGAGAATATAAAATAAGTACCAATTTTACCCCTAGTGGACCCAATGCAAGTACACTAATAAATCTTTGTTTCTTTTAAACTTAGTGGACTCGATGCAAGTACACTAATAATACTTTTGAGGGCAAACTAGTATTTAGGCTTACTTTATACTCCATCCGTCCCGAAAAGGATGGCTCAAGAGCAATTTTTACACAAATTAAGGTAGTCAAATAATTAGGAGAGAGTATAAATTTACTTCCCACTCTATCCTTGTATATGGACCTCATATAATAATATTATTATATCATTCAAATCTAATTTATCTCCAACCAAAGAATAAAACAAAACAAGTCGGTTGTCAACTAAGATATGTAAGCATCTTAGCTTCCTAAAGATGAGACTCCAAAATATGTTTTGCAGTAAGTTGGTGGAAATATTAAATTGATTCCCAAAATAATGGGTACAATTTTGGCAGAAATCTTAAATTGATTACCAGAATAATTGGGTTTGGGGAGAGAGAGAGAATTAATGTGAACCACTCATTTGAAACGTGTGATTCACAATTTAGCTAAGTAAGATGTGATGTAAAGATACAGGTAAATTAGTTCATGCAAAAATTTATCTGGTTGACTTGTTTACTTTGACCATTCTTTTGAGAACATAATATTATCACTTAAGCCATCCTTTTGAGGATGGAGGGAGTATTTAACTCGTGTACAAAATATTTTGTACTTGAAGACATCCTTTTGAGACAAAAGGAGTAATATATTTGATTTTAATGTCATAATAATTGCTGAGATAAACAAACAAGACATGCATGTGTGATGTATATTCAGATTTTGGCACTCATAATGATTTAACTTTGTAACTTTTTTACTTCTCAATGGCATTCCTCTCGGCCCTTATATAAAAGCTACCTATAAGAGGTTTTTTGGCATATGCTGGCAAGTATCCGAAATCTTGTTGGTTGAATGTTAAGAATTATGAATTATATTTCCAAATTACTAAAAGCATTGGAGAAGAGTTGATGTATTATTTTGGAGTATCATTTGGATGCTTGTTGTCTTTTAAAATTTTGTGCTTCTTGGGTCTGTTGCATGTAATGACTGTTCAAGTGTGGCTATTGTCTTTATCAATAAGTATGATTGATGCCTTTCGTAATGTTACATAATTTATTTTTGTTTGTATTTCACTTGTATGTTTTATAATTACATTATTCTGTTAGGATGGGTTATTAAATTTCTTTAATTGTTTTTCTCACTTTTAGTAATACGCCAGAAGAAAATGAGTGGAAGAAGGGGAAACATGGATCCTTTCTTTGGATTTGGAGATCCTTTTGCAGGTTTTGGTGGCCTTGGGGGTCACCAGAATTTAGTATCTGGCTTTTTTGGAGGAAGAGACCCTTTTGATGACCCTTTCTTCACGCGCCCATTTGGTGGAATGTTTGAGTCCACCTTTGGGCCGACCGGGAGTATGAATGCTCATCAATCTGGTTTCTCTACCAGGAGTGCTTTGATGAATGCACATCCATCTGGTTTTGCTATGGGTGGGAGTCCATTGATGAATGGATTTCCATCTGGTTTCTCTGCTGGGAGCCCTTTGATGAATGCACCATTTCCATTTGGTTTCGCTTCTGAGAGTCCTTTGATGAATGCACCACATCCATCTGGTTTCTTTGATGGACAATCTTCCCAAACAAACAGATCTAGGGGTCCAATAATTGAAGAATTGAACTCTGATGATGAGAAGGAAGTAGAAGGTAAAGAGGAGAAGAAAGACAACCCTAAAAAGCATGGTAGGTCGAGTAAAGGGCCATATGTTGAGGATCCAGACGATCAAATTGAAGGTGATGTGTGTTTCTTATATTTCAGTTGTTATAAGTTTGTTTCTAAGTAGGCTTGCAATACTTATGGGTTCTTGTTGAAAATTGATATATGGTGCTGCAGAGAGAAACAGTAAGCAAATGCACTATTGCAATGAGCTCAAAAGTGTGAATAATTCACAGCCACATGCTCAAGCACAAAGCTTCGCCTTTCAGAGCTCCACTGTTACATATGGTGGTTCAAATGGGGCATATTATACTTCAGCCAGAACAATGAGAACAGGGAGTGATGGAGTAAGTTAAATTTTTAGCTTTTTTACTTTTTATCACTTGGGTCGCTATTGACTTGGCTGGATTTCCAGTTGACAATTGATGAGAGTAAAGAAGCTGATTCAACTACTGGTCGAGCTGCTCATAGGCTCTCGAGAGGAATTCATGATAAGGTAGATGGCAGATGTTTGCTTGTGATTGTAAATTTACTGTTCGATGTTCATACATGTGTGCCTAAATCATGAGCAAGATTGTTTGGTGTCTTGTGTAGGGTCATACTGTTACAAGGAACCTTCAGTCAGATGGTAGAGTGGATACAATGCAGGTCTTGCACAATCTCGATGAAGGTATGTTTTTACAGTGTTATTATTCTACGATGCTCCTCAAATATTGTCATGGAGTGTGGTAGTCTGAATAAGTCCTGTTATGTTCTAGATGATCTTGCTGGTTTTGAAGAAACTTGGAAAGGAAAAGCTAGAAAACGTCTGCCTGGTTGGAGTGAAGGACTTAATGTGCAGAATGGTATGGTCACTGTTTCTTTTATATATATCTATTTGTTCTCCTGCTTTCAACTTTAATTGATTGTATTGATTATAATTCAATTTACATTGTATATTTTACCCTTCTTGCAGAGTTGCTAGTAGTATAGATATTGAATGTATGTTTTTGGATCTCATCTGCTAGATCATATCATTTTGCATTCTGGATACATGTTCTGAAACTTAGGGCGAACAATTCCTCTCTTTCTCATAATGATGGTTTGCATGCCTTAGTTTATATGTAAATGCTTTATAAGCTCTTATATTCACATTTGGTTTCAATGTTAAAGATGTCAGAAGACTGTCATAACACATGGTAAAAGGTTCCTGTGTTTTGAAAGTAATATTAGAGATAGGAAATTGCATGCCTGTGTTTTACATTGAGAATGGCTGCATCAACCTGTAGGTTAATGGTTTTATGTTATAGTCCTGAAAGAAGAGTACCATTTTGTTTCTTCAGTATTTGCAAAGATAATGCAACCCTTTCTTCTGGACTGAGTTATAGTCCTGAAAGAAGAGTACCATTTTGTTTCTTCACTGTTTACAAAGATAATGCAACTCTTTCTTCTGGACAGAGCGAGTACAATGTTTATGCATACCTTTCTCTGATATTTTTTGGGAATGTTTCTTCTTTGTTATCTATAAAACTATAGAGATTTAGGTTCTGCCAAAGCACTGCCGGTTCATTTGGTTATTGGATTTCCGTTTCTGTCCAGTTTCCAGAGTTTTTCATACATAAAAGTTAAAAATAGTACTCATAATTAGTCATGTTATTTGTTGAATATGATTCTGTTGCATTTCTTCCCCTCTAGTTGAACTACAATATTTGATTTATGTTATGTTATTTGCTTTAACTGGTGTACTTTCTTTTGTGTAATTGATTTTTAGGGTCTGCTGGGAGCAGTTCACAATCTGGTCAGAAAAGCAGGGGAGGCTGGGCACTCCCTTCAACCGAGCGCTCACAACTTTCTGGGCATAATAAACCAGACGGGAGGATGAAGGCCAATAATGCAGGGAGAAAAGGTTCTTGAGTTAGATCCCATACCGGAAACATGTTGCCATTGTCTAAAACACAAAGTAAAATAATCCTTTTCCCGGATGTAGGGAGTGTTAAAGTAGGCCGTTTTTATGCCATATTATTCTGTTATATTGATGTTGAAAGCACCTCTTACAGTCTATTGCTTGGTGAGAAAGCATGTTTTGGCAGTTGTTGCAAGCAGTTTCTCTCCTGTGATGGTCTCCTTTTGATCCTTTTGGAGTTGCTAGTTGCAGTCTTGCAGAATTATCTAGCTGATTATGTGTAGATGTTGCAGGTGCAAATCTAGACATTGAAGTTTACAAAAATGACATTTACTTTCAAAATGAATGGATATTAAATGTGTTGATCTGACATGAATTTTTATTAGACATCTTGTTTTGTTAGGTTGTTTGGATTTGTTCATCTTGATTTAGTTCTTGTCTTGTGGTTTCTTTATAGGGTTTTGGGTTTTGTGCGTATAGGGTCTGTCGGATTAATTTTTAGTTAGGTTTTCAAGTGGTTTAATTGTTTTTAGGATGTAAAGAAACTGCAGAATCAAGACTGGTTAGTTATAGTACTGGAGACTATTTAGCCTAGGTCCTAAATTCTTAATCTGGTGGTTGCTATGACACTACTTTGGCTAATGCATTCTCAGGATTGATAAGTCGATGCATTAGATTTAAAATTTTCCTTCCTTGTAGTAGCAGATTAGGATTCCCTCTCCGTTGATCATGATCTCTAATTTCTTAAAATTTTCCTTCCTTACAGTAGCAGATTAAACGGGATTAGGATTTCCTCGGTTAATCATGATATCTAATTTCTCTCGATACATAAATATTACTTTAATTTCTTTCAATACACATTAACGACACAAATATTACTTGAGGGACATTATTGTTAGTGAAGAATTTTATTTTGATACTAAATATAGTATTTATGTCTCTAAATGTATATTAGGAAAAAAAATTAAATGATAGGTGTAATAGAGGGGATTCAAATTCGGTGAGATGCTATAGAAATTTTGGCTCGTCCATTTATCTTATGAATGGGCTAATGCATCTAGCCGTGCATAAAATGGACATGTCATGTTTTTGTAAAAAATAAATTAGGATCCTTTTCGTTACACTTATCTTTCAGTTAGCGACACAATTATTTGTGGCGATTGTGTCGCTAATTATTTGCGACGAGTTTTATTGTATCGTTAAATGTAATATTTGTTGATAGAAATTAGAAGATAAATATAATGTAGGGGATTTTAGTCCGAGCATTTGGAGACTAATGCACTTGAGATCTCTGTTTATTAAAAGATAAGGTTGGGGTGACGGAGGCATCGTACCATTCGAGCCGTTTTTTTCATGCTTTTCTCGGAGGTCCGGAGAAAATTGCAATCAATAGGATTTCCCTAATCCTTCCTTACCGAAAGGAAGAGCGTGGAATTATTTTTCCTTTCCGCAGGGACCAGGAGATTGGATTTAGCCGTAAGAAGAATGCTTGGTATAAATAATTCACTTGGTCTTCGACCCCCTCAGTCACTACGAACGCTCCCAATAAGTGCAACATGATGTGTTTATTTATCTATCTCTTTACTCGAAATGGGAGCAGGTTTGAAAAAAGATGTTAGAGTGTCTAGGGTTATAGATCTCCAAACAGTGCACATTGAAAAACGCCCCCAAACACAACCCTAATAACTTGTTAATCTTTTTTTTGAGAAAGTGAAGGAAAAACCAGAAAAGCTAAGATAGGCAGAAAGAAGTGGAAACGTGTGTCACGGACTCACGGTCACTCACGGGTCAAGCGTAGGCAAGGCAGGCAGCATGAAATTGTTGGAAAAAAATCACCTCCCAAATACTGTTGTCTTTGATAAATTAAAAGACAAAAAAATAATAATTTTAGAACATGCCAAACAGATTAAATTTGCAGTTCTACCAAAATAATAACAACTGCAGAAAATAATGAGAAGAAAATATCCAACCACGAGACACCAAGATTTTACGTGAAAAACCCCATAAAACTAAGTGGTAAAAATCATGGGACATACTCCGAACAATTCACTAGAATTATCTAAGAGAATACAAAGATATCTTAATTTGAGTTTGTTTGAGTACAAACTCAAATTACTTCACCACAATAACTATGTGATGGAACCCAAATAAAACACCTATTTATTTGAACTATCTTTCTTTCTTTCTCTCTCTCAATTTTTTCTAAAGTTTTAGTAGAAGCTTTTCTCTCCCTTTCTCTTTTCCTCTCTCAAATAAGAGCTTATGATTTGGTGTGTCTTTCTTCCTTTCATTTGTCTGCCTTTTATAGGAAAAACTGAGGGGAGAGAATAGAGAAAGAGCACACCAAATTCAAAGGTCCGAGGGGCATGAAAAATCTGAAGTCCGGACGGTGGAAAAAAGGGGAGGCAAATGGGTGAGGACTTGTTAACCAACAATCTCTCCCTTCGAACCCATTAGAGGAGGTATTCACCATTACTTTGTTAGTTGGAGTTGATTCCTGTGTCAAACCCAACTCTTGAAAATTTCATTTCAACCATAATATTTCATTATCAACTCAGTAGTAGACAAATCAACATACTTCTGCAACTTAGACTGTCATAACACAGTTCCCCCTGCAAAAGTAAACAAATACCCTGAAGTAGATTTCTTCTCTTCAAATCCTTCCATGTCTGTTTCTGTATAACATTCCATGTGAGACCCCAGATTTTATGAATAAATGTTTAAATTTCTCGAAATATTTTTTTATTATGGAGTAAGTTTGATAAAATGTTATAGTTGTGGGCAATATTTATAAATTTTGTAAAGTACGCAAGTTGTTATATAATATTCGATTGGTCGGGGAATATTCTTTTTGTCGGAGAATATCCGTACGATGGCACAATCATTGGTGGATCCCACAACAGAATTATTGTCGGATTGAGAAAACGACAAAAATATTTTATGAAAATAACGGCGGAAGTTTTACCATTAATACTGTTGAACTATTTGGTAGTAAAAGTACAGTAATACGCGTGGTTGCATAGTAACACACGGTATTGATTATTGATGCTTACGTGAGAAGTCACTCAGTTTTGTTCAATTATTGCTACAGTAATTGCTGCATAATATCTCACATTGTTTGATTCAATTATTGTCAATATTTTATATATTATTAAATCAATAATTGAGACGACAAAGTTATAAATATTATTATTTGTAATATTAACGATGTCTAGAAGTTCTATCAAGGAGAGGTAAAATATATTTGGCAAAACTATGAATTTAGCCACTATAGTTGGCAAGTTTTACTTAATGCACGACTGAACTTTTAATTTTTTGAATTACCCTATTAAACTAACTATTATTTTACGATTGAATCATTCTGTTATCTCTGAGTTGATGTTTGTTAAATTACTTTAGCCATTATCCTATGTGGATGTGCAAAATAAAAGAAAAAAGAAAGGAATATGACATGGCATATCACTCAGCAACCAATTATTTAAAAATCCTAATTTGAAGGGAGATGAAAATGCTAATCTTCCTTCTCTCTAGGAACCCCCCCCCCCCTCTGTCCTTACCGCCTTTCTCTTCCCCGTCATTCTCCTGCACCCACCACTACCCACCCCTCTTGCAGCCCACGCACACTTGTTGAAAGTTTAGATCTGATCTGGATGGGGATTGGGGTTTTGATTGTGGTGCAGGATGTTTTGGTTTAGCCCCCTCCATTTTCCATTTCTGCCTCTTATTTTCTCATCCAGCCCACCCAACTCCTCCTTCCCTTCCCTTCCCTTCCCTTCCCTTCCCTTCCCTTCGGCCCACAATCCCACTTCTTCCGGTCACCACTCTAACCATGCCTAGGTGCTGTTATAGCATTTTCGGCGGCTATATTGTGGACCTTTTTTGAATTTCCTTTTTCGATCTGAGCTTTGCTAAGTTCGAGGGTTTGCTAGATTGTGGGTCTTTCTTGTGCGAATAGTAGAGGGCTTCGTTCTAGTGTGTGCTAGAAGTGGAGTCATGATGTGAAGTGGTGGTTTATGGGTTGGGGGTTCCGGATCTTGATGAGAAATTTGAGTCCTTTGGCTCCGACGATTATAGATTTATGGTTGATTCGGGGCTCGGCGGAAAGAAGGCTCTTGTATCAGCCGCCCTTGTTGGTTTGGGGTTGTGCTGGCTTGATTTTTCTTTCCATTAATTGATTTGTTATGCAAATGTTCATTGTTCGGTCAATTATTGGTGTTGCTTATGTTGGTTATGGCTTGTCTTTGCTTGGCTGACTCTTGGCGTTTCTCCTAGTTGATTCTTTTTGCTTGTGTTGTCTTTTTTTCTGGAATCATTTGGGAGTTCTGATTTGTATCAGTCATTGACGGTTTTCGTCTGAGCTGTCCAGGATGAAAATGAAGATGGTGATGAATCTGGTGATACTCAAGAGGATGAATTTCATGATGTGAAGTTATTGTCCTTGATTCATATCGGTTTAAACGAAAAACGGAAGATGAAAATGAAGTTGAAGGGAGGGAGTTTAGCAATTGTGAAAAACTCAGTTAAATCCATTTGAAATAAATCAAAACAGATTTAAAAAAAGAGAGACCAATTTCATGTAGAAAATAAGCCAGGTCATTTTTTTTGCACGTCCACGTAGGAGTCCACGTAAGATCATGGCTAAAAGGATTTAACAGCCGTTAGCTCAGACATAACAGAATGATTTAACTGTAAATAATAGTTAATTTAATGGGATAATTCAAAAAATTAAAAGTTTAGTTGTGCATTAAGTAAAATTTGTCAACTATAGTAGTTAAATTTATAGTTTTGCCAAATATATTTATATATATAAGTATTTGATGTGTGTATATATATAATATAATGCGAGTAAAAAGTGGTGGAAAAGTTGGAGTGTATTATATATATATATATATATATATATATATATATATATATATATATATGTGTGTGTGTGTGTGTGTGTGTGTGTGTGTGTGTGTGTGTGTGTGTGTGTGTTTGTGTGTTGGAAGTTAAAAAAATGGGAGAGGGAAGGAATCTTGCAAAATGTTATTACGGGTGGGAATGTTATATATATATATATATATATATATATATATATATATATATATATATATATATATATATATATAAGTTGTTTAGTGGTGTATATATAAATATATATTAAATATAAACATGATAGTGGGTTGGGGATGGAGAGTGACATGTTAGTCACGGGTGTCATTCTTGGATAGAAAAGAAGAAAAAAGAATTGGCAGAAAGGAGTACAATTATTATATATATATATATATATATATATATATATATATATATATAGGTTTATAACATGTGTGCAATATATATATAGATATGTTTTATAAATTTTGATTATTCTTATTGGTTGGAGGATTGACAATTGCTAGATTATTTGGCGGATTGTGGGTTGCTTTTTCAAACCTAGACATTAATTGGCTAACCTCTTGAAAATGTGTACTGATACGTAGGAACCATGAAGTTGTATTGTTTATCCGTAAATAATTGATGCGTCCGTTTCTTAACAGTACCCCTTCCATTCTCCTATAAATAGAAGTTCATTCCTTCATTATTTCTTACGAATTCACTGAAACTCTAGAGAGAGAAATTATAGAGAAGCTATAGAAAAGTATTCTGCTCCTTCCCTACTCTTATATTCAGTTTCTTTTACGGTAAGAGATATTATTTGTTGTACTCGTAAAGGGTATTCTTTCTTTCTTATTCATGAATAAAACTTCTGTTATTCCATTCTTTATTATTCTGTTGGAATAACCTGTATACGCGGGGTACCCTATACTTGGTAAAATTCTTTTGTTATTACATTTTTATTATTCTGTTGGAACATCCTGTCTGTGCTTTACGCCGGACCTAGTTCCATTATTTATTATTCTGTCGGTATCCTGTCTGTGCTTTACGTCGGACCTGGTTCCATTATTTATTATTCTGTCAGAATATCATGTCTGTGCGTTTACGCCGGACCTGGTTCCATTATTTATTATTCTGTCAGAATATCCTGTCGGTGCATTTACGCATGACCTGGTTCCACTATTTATTTTTCTGTTGGAATAACCTGTCTATGCGGTCTATCGCATGCATGGTGATTTCTTTTGTTATTCCATTCTTTATTATACTCAGTTGGTTAAAACTTTGACTTCTATACTCCATGAAATTAGTGGAATATCCTTGATATTTGCGCTTCATCCAGTATCTTTTCATGGAAATATACTTTTGAGCATTCTTGAATTTTACTCTACAAAGCAGTATCATGTTGACAATTTGGACGTTATCAGTTCCTAGATAAATTAATTCTTGAACTTATTTTATTGAATTCTTATATCATTGTCATCATCCTCATGTTTATATTTTGTTGAAAGTCATCTATGACCTGTAGTGCATAGATGGACTTGGTATGATTATGACCAGGGATTATTCGGTGTAATCATGACCGTAATGTTACAAATGATGTGGAAAAAGTCCTCATTGGCCCGTAGTGCATTGATTGACAGTTTTTGGTATGATTATGGCTATGGATTCTCTTTCGCCTTAGTGCAAAGATGAATTGTTTTATGGCATGATCAGGACCGTTGACGAAAACATGATTATCTTTAGCCGTAGTGCATGGATAATTCGTGGTCGTGATACTAAAAAATATCCTTGGCCGTAGTGCATGAGTGATTCAATGATGTGTATTATTTATTAAGCTGAATCTCAGCGATAAAAGTAATGAAAAACCTTTTAAATCATAAAAGATAGTAGATTTTATTTTCTACTTGACTCTTTTAATGGATTACTTGTTCCGCTGCAGTTAAACTTGATGTCTATTATATTTTATCAGTTTAACATCGTTGGAGACTAATGATAATTTATTCTGCATTATCTTAGTCATAATATTTCTTACTGGGCTAGTTGAGCTCACCCTTTCTTTCACTGTTCTCTTCAGAAAATGAGAATATAGCTGGGACGAGTCGAAAAACGGAGTGATGGTCCAGAGGATAGCATTAATAGTCCTCACTATTCTGTGAAATAGTGTGATAATAATTGTAATGAGGACTCATTTTGAGTTTGTATACTCTCTAGTAGACAATATTTATATTCAAACTGTGACGCCCCCAAAATTAGGTATACATCACCCATCTTGGGTCGTCAGATACATGGTACAGAATACAAATATAACTTACTAATATAACTGTCGTGTACAATACGACAAAACATAACTGTGAGTTTGAATACAATTATTGTCTACTAGAGACTATACAAACTCAAAAGGAGTCCTCATTACAATTATTGTCACACTATTTAACAGAATAGTGAGGACTACTAATACTATTATCTGGTCCATCACTCCGTTCCCCGACTCGTCCCAGCTATATTCTCATTTCCTGAAGAGAACAGTGAAAGAAAGGGTGAGCTCAACTAGCCTATTAAGAAATATTATGACTAAGATAATGCAGAATAAATTATCATTAGCCTTCAACAGTGTTAAACTGATAAAATATAATGAACATCAAGTTTAACTGCAGCGGAACAAGCAATCCATTAAAAGAGTCAAGTAGAAAATAAAATCTACTATCTTCTATGATTTAAAAGGTTTTTCAACACTGTTATCGATGGGACTCAGTTTAATAAAATAATCCACATTATCGAATCACCCCTGCACTACGACCAAGGATATTCGTATATTCATTAATGGTCATGATCATGCCAACAACTGTCCATCAATGCACTACGTGCCAATGAAGACTTTTACCACATCATTTGTAACATTATGGTCATGATTATACCGAATAATCCCTGGTCATAATCATACCAAGTCCATCTATGCACTACAGGCCACAGATGACTTTCAATATTTTATAAACATGAGGATGATGACAATGATATAAGAATTCAATAAAACAAGTTCAAGAATTAATTTATCCCAGAATTAACAACGTCCAAATTGTCAACATGATACTGCTTTGTGGAGTAAAATTCAAGAATACTTAGAAGAATATTTTTATGAAAAGATACTGGATGAAACACAATTATCAAGGATATTCCACAAATTTCATGAAGTATAGAAGTCAAAACTTAACCAACTGAGTATAATAAAGAATGGAATAACAAAAGAAATCACCATGCATGCGATAGACCGCACAGACAGGTTGTTCCAACATAATAATAAATAATGGAACCAGGTCCGGCGTAAAACGCACAGACATGATATTTCAACATAATAATAATAAAGACGGAATTAGGTCCGGTGTAAAACACACAGACATGATGTTCCAACAGAATAATAATAAAGACGGAACCAGGTCCGGTGTAAAACACACAGACAGGATGTTCCAACAGAATAATAATAAAGACGGAAACAGGTCTGGTGTAAAACACACAGACAGGATGTTCCAACAGAATAATAATAAAGACGGAACCAGGTCCGGTGTAAAACACACAGACAGGATGTTCCAACAGAATAATAGAAGAATGTCACCAAGTATAGGGTAGACCGCGTATACAGGTTATTCCAACAGAATAATAAGAAATGGAATGACAACAGTTCTCTTCAAGAATAAGAAAGAATAACACCCCTTACCGTTTTAAAGAAGAACTGAAATAAGGAAGTAGTTAAGTAGCAGAATACTTTTCTTCTCTTTCTCTATAGTTTCTCTCTATAGTTTCTCTCTTTAGAGTTCAGTGAATTCGTAAAAAATAATGAAGGAATGAGCTGCTATTTATAGAAAAATAGAATGCATAGTAACTAATCCATGAACGGTCCAGATTGATTACTTTAATCTGACGGTCCATATTTAAAGAAAAATCTTTTAAATAAAATAAAATATATTCTATTTATAGAATAACTTTAATAAAGTATTCTGTTTTATATTAAAAGATGTTTCTGTTTTATTACGTTAATAGTACGAATAAAACAAAACTTCATTATCTCTAAATAATTCATATTATTAACTGACAATAATTGAATCAAACTGAGTGACTTCTCACATAAACACTAATAATCAATACCATGTGCTACTATGCAACCACACGTATTACTGTACTTTTACTACCGAGTAGTTCAACAGTATCAATGGTAAAACTTCTGCTGTTATTTTTAATAAATTATTTTTGTCGTTTTCTCAATTCGACAATAATTCCGTTGTGGGGTTCACTAATGATTGTGCCGTTGTACGAATATTCCCTGTTAAAACGAATATTTCCCGACCAATCGAATATTATATAACAACTTGCGTACTTTGCAAAATTTATAAATATTACCCACAACTATAACATTATATCAAATTAACTCCATAATATTCAAAAATGATATTTATAGAAAATTCATCTTTATTTATAAAAGTTGGGGTCTTACAACCTCCCCTTCTTATGAAATTTCGCCCTCAAAATTAGGGTACGTACCTGGTATGTCGAAGAGGTAAGGATACCTTGATTTCATTTCAGATTCTAACTCCCAAGTCATTTCCTCAACATCGTGATTTCTCCACAAAACTTTGACTTGAGGTATAACCTTGGAGCGTAGAATATGTTCCTTCTTATCCAAGATTTGAACAGGAACTTCTTCATACGTCAAATCCTCCGCTATTTCGTCCGGTTCTAACTCAATAATGTGGTTCGGGTCTTCCACATATTTGCGTAACATGGATATGTGAAAAACGTTATGAACACGAGACATACTTGGCGGTAAAGCGAGTCTATAAGCCACAGTTCCTACTCGATCGAGGATTAAAAATGGATCGATGAATCGAGGATTAAGCTTTCCTCTCTTTCCAAATCTCGTAACTCCTTTCCATGGAGCAACACGTAAGAACACATGATCTCCTACATCAAATTCCACGTCCTTTCGATGAAGATCAGTATAACTCTTTTGTCGATCTTGTGAGGTTTTTATACGTTGTCGGAACGTTTGAATTTTTTCTGTAGTCATACGTACCAACTCCGGTCCCAACAACTTTGCTTCACCCACCTCATCCTAGCATACTGGAGAACGACACTTTCTTCCATACAACGCTTCGAATGGAGCCATGCCAATACTTGCTTGATAACTGTTGTTGTAGGAAAACTCTACCAATGGTAAGAACTTGTCCCAACTTCCCTTGAAGTCAAGGACACATAATCTTAATAAATCTTCTAGAGTTTGAATAGTCCTCTCTGATTGTCCGTCCGTCTGAGGATGATATGCTGAACTAAATCGTAAATCCATGCCCATAGCTTTTTGTAAACTAACCCAAAATCGTGAAGTGAATCTTGGGTCTCGGTTAGAAACTATGGATACTGGCATACCATGCAGTCTTACAATCTCGTTTATGTACATACGAGCAAGACGTTCAAGTGTATAAGTTTCTCGTATCGGTAAAAAATGAGCAGACTTGGTCAATCTATCAACAATGACCTAAATCGCATCAATACCTTGAGAAACCTTAGGAAGACCGGTAACGAAATCCATGGTAATGTGCTCCCACTTCCATTCTGGAATTTCAAGTGGTTGCAATGAACCTTTTGGTACTTGATGCTCCGCCTTGACTCGTTGACAAGTTAGACACCTTGAGATAAACAGCGCTATTTCTCGCTTCATATTGCTCCACCAAAATGTATGACGAAGATCATGATACATTTTGGTACTCCCAAGATGGATTGCAAACGGTGTGTTGTGCGCCTCCATCATGATTTCATACTTTAAATCAGGGTCGTTAGGAACACAAAGTCTGGAGTTGACTCGAAATATTCCTTCTTCATCGATTCTTGCTTTCGGCATAGCACCTTCTTGCACTTTCTTCCTCATACGCATCAGCTCTAGGTCTGTAGCTTGAGCATCTTTAACTTTATCGATTAAAGTCGGTTCTACTCGTATATTCGGCATCATCACATGAGTCCCTAGAGTCTTTAACTCTATCTCCATCCTTTGCAAGTCACACAAAATGGGCCTTTGTTTTGACAATATCACACTCGTACTTGCATATGATCTTCTACTCAATGCGTCAGCTACCACGTTCACTTTTCCAGGATGGTATTGAATGGTATGATCATAATCTTTCAGCAATTCAAGCCAACGTCGTTGTCGCATGTTGAGTTCCTTTTGAGTGAAGAAATATTTGAGGCTTTTATGATCCGTAAAGATCTCCACCTTCTCCCCATACAAGTAATGCCTCCAAATTTTAAGTGCAAAGACAACAGCTGCCAACTCTAGATCATGAGTAGGATAATTCCTCTCATATTCCTTGAGTTGTCTTGATGCATAGGCTATGACTTTTCCATGTTGTATGAGAACGCATCCCAACCCTTTGCTCGAAGCATCACTGTAGATGACAAATCCCTCCGAGCCAGATGGTATTGTTAGAACAGGTGCTGAAATGAGTCTCCTCTTGAGTTCTTGAAAACTCTGCTCACATTCTTCGCTCCAACCGAACTTTGTATCTTTTCGAGTCAGCTGAGTTAATGGAGTAGCGATTCGAGAAAATCCTTCCACGAATCTCCGATAATAACCAGCTAGACCGAGAAAGCTACGTACTTCGGTTACTGATTTAGGTTGCTCCCAGCTTTGAATAGCTTCAATCTTTGCCGGGTCAACCGATATTCCACGACTTGATACTACGTGCCCAAGGAATGCTACCTCTTCCAGCCAGAACTCGCATTTCTTCAACTTGGCATAAAGTTTGTATTCACGAAGCTTTTGGAGTACCAGCCTCAAGTGTTGCTCATGATCTTCACGGCTTTTGGAATAAACAAGGATGTCATCGATAAAGACGACCACAAAGTGATCCAAATATTCCTTAAATACCCTGTTCATCATATCCATGAAGGCAGCAGGAGCATTAGTCAATCCAAAAGACATAACTAAGAATTCATAATGCCCATACCGAGTTCTGAAGGCAGTCTTTGGAATATCCTCAGTTCTAACCTTCAGCTGATGATATCCAGAACGAAGATCGATCTTTGAAAAGAATTGTGCTCCTTGCAACTGGTCAAACAGGTCATCAATACGTGGCAATGGGTACCTATTTTTGATGGTGACATGATTCAACTCCCGATAATCAATACAAAGTCGCATACTCCCATCTTTCTTCTTCACGAACAGAACAGGAGCACCCCAAGGAGAAGTACTAGGACGAATAAAACCAATGTCTAACAATTCCTGCAGTTGGGTCTTTAACTCCTGAAGTTCAATAGGAGCCATTCGATATGGGGCTTTGGAAATGGGTTTTGTACCGGGTTCAAGGTCGATACAAAATTCAATTTCACGCTCTGGGGGTAGGCCAGGAAGTTCTTCGGGAAATACGTCAGGAAATTTATTAACAACAGAAATATCATTCAAAGCTGACGTATTTTTGTTTAGATCTGTGACATGAGCTAAGAAAGCTTGACATCCGTTTTTCAATAAACGAATAGCTTTATGGCTTGAGATGACAGCGATTGATTTTAATGGTTTGGTTGCTTGAATTCGCATAATAGGTCGATTAGGAATATGAAAGCTAACAACCTTACGAAAACAATCAATTTTTGCATAATGAGTAGTTAACCAATCAATCCCTAGAATCACGTCAAATGCAAGTATTTTTAATGAAATCAGATCGATAGGTAATGTGTGGGTACCAACTTGAACCAAACAAGACTTATAACCAGTGGAGGTAATGAAGGTTTCTCCCAACGGAGTTTCCACAGATAAGTCAAAGTCTAATTTCTCCGGAATCAAATTTAATCGATGAGCGCAAGTAGGAGAAATAAAAGAATGGGTTGAACCGGTATCAAATAAAGTATAAACTTCTTTAGAGTTTATGATAAGCTTACCCGTGATGACCTCATTCGGGTTCCTTGCTCTCTGGGAGTTCACAACAAACGCTCTCCCTTGCACAACCGGTTTTGACTTTTCTGGGACGGCTTTTGGTGCCTCCATCCTAGCTGAATTTGTTTTTGGTAAACGACAAAATCGGGCTAAATGACCTTCTCTTCCACAATTATAACATGCTTTGGACGGCATCGCGCAGTTTGGACTGATGTGTCCCCTCCCCTCCGCATTTGAAACATATGATAGGTGGTCGTTCTCCTTCCTTAACGACAGGTGCTGGTGCTGACGTCTTTCCATCATTGTTGAATCTCCTCTTCTTGAAATGTCCATTCTTATTGTTTTGGCCCTGATTACCACCGAAGTGGTTACCATTTCTGGCCTGTTGATTCCCTCCACGCTTGTTGTCACCGCTTCGATGACTGCTCTCACTGGTATTATCATTTTGCCGGCTGCTCTCTTTTGGTTGCGTTGTCTCGTTATCGCGCTCCACCAACTGAGCCCTATTTACAACATCTGAATACAAACACAGTTTATGAGAAACAAGATGTTGACGTATCTCCGGCTTCAAACCTCTTAAAAACATCCGTGTCATTCTTTCTTCATTATCCACCAGGTGGGACGCAAACCGGGATAACTCCGCAAATTTTGCCTCGTACTGCGACACGGTCATATTATTCTGCTCCAATTTGATGAACTCCACCTCCTTCATGTGACGAATACTCTCGGGAAAGTATTTGTCGTTAAACAGATCTTGAAACTTCTCCCAAAACATCTTCAGTGCGGCAGGTTGAGTACGCTTTATCGATTCCCACCAGTAATCTGCCTCTCCTCGCAACATAAAGGCGGCAAAGGGAACCTTTTGCTCCTCGGAGCAACCCAAGACATCAAATATCTTGGTGATCTGCTTTATCCATGTTTCCGCTATAAGTGATTTTGGCTCTCCCTTAAACTCCGGTGGTCCCAGCTCCTTGAACTGTTTAGCGGGGGTCGTCCGAGAGTTTTCAGTGTTTCCACCTATATTTTGAACAGGAGCCGCTCTCGCCTGCTGTTGCATGAACTGCATAAAGCTTCTGAACATTTCATCATTCATCATTTGGTCAATATTGTTGTTTGCATGAGGATTGTCGCCTTATTGATGTACATTATCCCGATTATTGATATGTGGTGAATCAACAGTCGCCTGTGCTCCATTGCTATTCTCAACATTCTCAGATGCCATTTTCAGATACTGCCACAAAACAAAAGTTAATTGATATGTCATATATTATCCTTATATTCTGACCGACCAATTAAATACCATACAAATAAACTTAGGTAGGTCATACTAGCGAAGGAATTTTCCGTCTCTCCCCTCCTAGTTCTATTCTCACATCTTAGCCAGGGATCATATCCCTAAACTTTGATACCAACTGTGATGCCCCCAAAATTAGGTATACATCACCCATCTTGGGTCGTCAGATACATGGTACAGAATACAAATACAACTTACTAATACAACTGTCATGTACAATACGACAAAACATAACTGTGAGTTTGAATACAATTATTGTTTACTAGAGACTATACAAACTCAAAAGGAGTCCTCATTACAATTATTATCACACTATTTAACAGAATAGTGAAGACTACTAATACTATCATCTGGTCCATCACTCCGTTCCCCGACTCGTCCCAACTATATTTTCATTTCCTGAAGAGAACAGTGAAAGAAAGGGTGAGCTCAACTAGCCCAATAAGAAATATTATGACTAAGATAATGCAGAATAAATTATCATTAGCCTTCAACAGTGTTAAACTGATAAAATATAACGAACATCAAGTTTAACTGCAGCGGAACAAACAATCCATTAAAAGAGTCAAGTAGAAAATAAAATCTACTATCTTTTATGATTTAAAAGGTTTTTCAACACTGTTATCGCTGGGACTCAGCTTAATAAAATAATTCACATCATCGAATCACCCCTGCACTACGACCAAGGATATTCGTGTATTCATTAATGGTCATGATCATGCCAACAACTGTCCATTAATGCACTACGTGCCAATGAGAACTTTTACCACATCATTTGTAACATTACGGTCATGATTATACCAAATAATCCCTGGTCATAATCATACCAAGTCCATCTATGCACTACATGCCACAGATGACTTTCAACATTTTATAAACATGAGGATGATGACAATGATATAAGAATTCAATAAAACAAGTTTAAGAATTAATTTATCCAAGAATTAACAACGTCCAAATTGTCAACATGATACTGTTTTGTGGAGTAAAATTCAAGAATGCTTAGAAGAATATTTTCATGAAAAGATACTAGATGAAACCCAATTATCAAGGATATTCCACAAATTTCATGGAGTATAGAAGTCAAAACTTAACCAACTGAGTATAATAAAGAATGGAATAACAAAAAAAATCACCATGCATGCGATAGACCGCACAGACAGGTTATTCCAACATAATAATAAATAATGGAAATAGGTCCGGAGTAAAACACACAGACAGGATATTTCAACAGAATAATAATAAAGACGGAACCAGGTCCGGTGTAAAACACACAGACAGGATGTTCCAACAGAATAATAATAAAGACGGAACCAGGTCTGGTGTAAAACACACAGACAGGATGTTCCAACAGAATAATAGAAGAATGTCACCAAGTATAGGGTAGACCGCGTATACAGGTTAATCCAACAGAATAATAAGAAATGGAATGACAACAGTTCTTTTCATGAATAAGAAAGAATAACACCCCTTACCGTTTTAAAGAAGAACTGAAATAAGGAAGTAGTTAAGTAGCAGAATACTTTTCTTCTCTCTCTCTATAGTTTCTCTCTCTAGAGTTCAGTGAATTCGTAAGAAATAATGAAGGAATGAGCTGCTATTTATAGAAAAATAGAATGCATAGTAACTAATCCATGAACGGTCCAGATTGATTACTTTAATCTGACGGTCCATATTTAAAGAAAAATGTTTTAAATAAAATATAATATATTCTATTTATAGAATAACTTTAATAAAGTATTCTGTTTTATATAAAAAGATGTTTCTGTTTTATTACGTTAACAATACGAATAAAACAAAACTTCATTTTCGCTAAATAATTCATATTATTAACTGACGATAATTGAATCAAACTGAGTGACTTCTTACATAAGCATTAATTGTGACGCCCCCAAAATAGGTATACAACACCCATTCTGAGTCGCCAAAATACATGGTACAGAAACAACTACATCTTTATTATTACAACACAAGAACTGTGAGTTTAAATACAAATATTATCATTTAGACAATATCCACACTCAAATAAGTCCTCATTACAATTATTGAAACATTATTTCACAAAAATGGTGAGGACTACTAAAATAACTTCTAGAACCATCATTCCATACCCCGACTAGTACTCGCTACATTCTCGCCTCCTGAGAAAAATGGAACAAAAAGGAAAAGGGTGAGCTCAACTAGCCCAGTAAAGAACATTATGACTAAGATAATACAGAACAAATTATCGTTAGTCTTCAACGGAAAAAAAAAATCTAATAGAATACAATAGACAACAAGTTTTAAATCAATAACTGCAGCGGAAACAGCAAACCATTAGAAGAGTCAAGTAGAGAATGAGTTCTACTATCTTCTAAGATTTAAAAGTCCATCATCAATATTTTATCCCTGTAACAATAATCAATAACCATCTTTAATCAAATATTCATCTTTGCACTACAGGCCAAAGATATTCACTTGTATCACTGGTCGGTCATGTTCATCTCAACACCTGTTCATCTTTGCACTACGGCCAAAGATATTCATCAGTTAATCATTCATCTTTGCACTACGGGCCAAAGATATTCAGTATCATTTAGGACTGAGGATGATGAAAAATATCTTAAAGAAAACGAATCCAGTGAAACAAAATAACAATATTACGGATTCGTATTTCGATTTATCCATGTCCAAAAATACCTTATAATTATTTTTAGTGAAGTAGAATTCAAGAATGATCAAAACATGGATACAATCAAAGCTAGTACCCAGAACAGATATTTTGGACGAAAAGAAGAAAATTTTATTTTTCGGTGAATAGTAACTCGTGAATAGTAACTCGTGAATAGTAACCCCGACGTGAAAAGTTCCAAATTTGATAAAAATTTCCAACCAATATTTCGGCATAATGATATTGAAGAAATAATATCATTTTCGAATAAAATAACATCCCTTACCTCAAAATAATCGTACTTCTGACTGAATTTCGGGTATAGTGCTGACAGAAACTCGCACCGTATAGCAACACTCAAAGTATACTCACAAGAATACGCTCGATAATATAGAGAGAGAAAGAGAGAAAACTTTGTTTCTGGTATGATTTTCAATTCTAACTTAGCCCTCTATTTATAGGAAAATGCTAGAACGCCAAAGGAGACTAAAATAATAAAATATTAATATTTCAAACAACAATTCTACGTATGCTATCAATGACCAAGACCAGCCCCTCAATGCTGAAAATTTCAGCAGCCCATGTGTTGCACCAACCAAAAGTGGGTCCCCCCATAAATTTAATAAAAATCATTTTATTTTTCAAAACTTTAATAATTCATAGAAAATAGACCGTTTATCAGAAAAATACGAATTTTATGTCCATTCTGACTGAAATCGAATTCTCTACAACTTTGTAGCTTTAAGTTTTTTCAAATTCCAAACCAAAAATATCCGAAATCCACAAACGGATGATTTTTAATACCTCCACATCGACAAAATACTGATAAAACACCTCAGCTTTAATTCTTTCATTTTTATCCACATAAAAATAAATATATCCATCATTTATATCCACATAAAATAAATATTTCTTTATCATATGAATCAATAATTAATTATTCACAAATAATATTACAGAATCACATTTATGACAACCAGGCCGTTCCCAGGAAAGAGGGGGCTTTCCAATAAGGATTTCTCCTTACTGGCGCGCAATTAGATGACCAAACCTCTCCTTAGACAGAACTTTCTAGACATTGCCAATAATGTTATATAATAATATTATTCAAATAATATGAATTATTGATCTGATAATGGGAAATACTGTGTAGTGACAATTATTGAAACAACAGTAATATAAAATATCAACGCATCAATTATTAAATCAATAAAATAAAATACTGAACAGTAATTACTGTAACCATTATTGAGTAGTGCCTTCTTACGTAAGAATCAATAATTGGTGCAATCAGTGTGCTACTGTGTAACAACGCGTAACACTGAGTTTTAACCACCGGGTATTCCAACAGTATTAACGGTAACAACTACGCCGTTATTAATAAACAACATATACTTGTCGTTTTCTTCATCCAATCGCTTTCCGTTATGGGGCCCACAAAAGACTGCGCCGTCGTACGAATATTCCCCGACAGGAAGAATATTCCACGACCAAACGAATATTCCCCGACAACAATGAATATTTTATAACCACCTGCTTATTTGAAATATTTGCGCATTTTACCCATAACTAACCTCATTAATCAATTTAACACTTACTATTTCAAAATAATAAATAGAGGAAATTTAAATTTTATTTATTAATAATTTGGGGTCTTACAACCTCCCCTCCTTATGAAATTTCGTCCTCGAAATTGATGTACGTACCTGGTGTTTCGAAAAGATGAGGATACCTCGCTTTCATTTCCGTTTCTAACTCCCAGGTCATTTCCTCAATAGCATGGTTTCTCCACAAAACTTTAACTTGTGGTATGACCTTCGTGCGTAGGACATGCTCCTTTCTATCCAAGATTTTGACAGGTACCTCTTCGTATGTTAAGTCTTCAGCTATCTCGTCCGGTTCTAACTCAATAACGTGGTCTGGGTCTTTCACATATTTACGTAACACAGATATATGAAAAACATTATGAACACGAGACATACTTGGAGGTAACGCGAGTCTATAAGCCACATTTCCTATTCGGTCAAGAATCTGAAATGGACCAATAAATCGTGGATTGAGCTTTCCTCTCTTTCCAAATCTTGTAACTCCTTTCCATGGAGCCACACGCAACAATACATGATCCCCAATGTCAAATTCCACGTCCTTTCGATGAAGATCCGCATAACTCTTTTGTCGATCCTGTGCCGTTTGTATACGTTGTCGAATCGTTTGGATCTTCTCTGTAGTCATGCGTACCAACTCTGGTCCCAACAACGTTGCTTCACCCACCTCGTCCCAGCATACTGGAGAGCGACACTTTCGTCCATATAATGCTTCAAATGGGGCCACACCTATACTTGCCTGATAACTGTTATTGTAAGAGAATTCCACCAATGGTAGGTACTTATCCCAACTCCCTTTGAAATCTAGGACACAAAGTCTTAATAGATCTTCAAGAGTTTGAATAGTCCTCTCTGATTGTCCGTCCGTTTGAGGATGGTATGCCGAACTAAATCGTAAATCTGTACCCATAGCTTTTTGCAAGCTAACCCAAAATCTTGAAGTGAATCTTGGGTCACGATCCGAAACTATGGATACTGGCATGCCATGCAGTCTCACAATCTCATCTACGTATATACGAGCAAGACGTTCAAGGGAATAAGTCTCCCGTATCGGCAAGAAATGAGCAGACTTGGTTAATCTATCAACAATAACCCAAATAGCATTTATGCCTTGAGAAACCGTGGGAAGACCCGTAACGAAATCCATGGTAATGTGTTCCCACTTCCATTTCGGAATCTCAAGTGATTGCAATGGACCCTTTGGCACTTGATGTTCCGCCTTTACACGTTGACAAGTTAAACACCTCGAGATAAATTTTGCAATCTCTCTCTTCATATTATTCCACCAAAATGTATGTCGAAGATCACGATACATTTTGGTACTTCCAGGATGGATTGCAAATGGTGTATTGTGTGCTTCCATCATGATCTTGTACTTCAAATCAGAATCGTTAGGAACACAAAGTCTGGAGTGGACTCGAAGTATTCCTTCTTCATCGATTCTTGCTTCTGGAATAGAACCTTCTTGCACTTTCTTCTTCATATGCATCAACTCTATGTCCGTAGCTTGAGCAGCTTTAACTTTATCGATTAAAGTCGGTTCTACTCGTATATTTGATATCATCATGTGGGTACTTGGAGCCTTCATCTCTATCTCCATCCTTTGCAAGTCATACAAAATGGGCCTTTGTGTTAACAACATTACACTCGTACCTGCATATGATCTTCTACTCAATGCGTCAGCTACTACGTTTGCTTTTCCAGGATGATATTGGATGGTATGATCGTAATCTTTTAACAGCTCGAGCCAACGTCGCTGCCGCATGTTGAGTTCTTTTTGGGTGAAGAAATATTTGAGGCTTTTATGATCTGTATAGATCTCCACTTTCTCCCCATACAGGTAGTGTCTCCAGATCTTCAACGCGAAAACTACTGCTGCCAACTCCAAATCATGAGTAGGATAATTCCTCTCATATTCTTTGAGTTGTCGCGAGGCATAGGCTATGACTTTCCCATGTTGCATGAGAACACATCCTAACCCTTTGCTTGAAGCATCACTGTAGATAACAAATCCATCCGAACCAGATGGTATTGTCAGAACAGGTGCCGAAATGAGTCTCCTCTTAAGCTCTTGAAAACTCTTCTCGCATTCCTCGCTCCATACGAATTTGACATCTTTCCGAGTCAGCTGAGTTAATGGGGTAGCGATTCGAGAAAACCCTTCCACGAATCTTCGATAATAACCAGCTAAACCTAGAAAGCTACGTACTTCGGTCACCGTCTTTGGTTGCTCCCAACTTTGTATTGCTTCAATCTTCGCCGGGTCAACAGATACTCCATGTTTTGACACCACGTGCCCAAGGAATGCTACTTCCTCAAGCCAGAACTCGCATTTCTTCAGCTTGGCATATAACTTATTTTCACGCAGCCTTTGGAGTACCAGCTTCAAATGATGCTCATGATCTTCACGGCTTTTGGAATATATGAGGATGTCATCAATAAAGACAACAACGAACTGATCCAAATAATCCTTGAATACCCGGTTCATCATATCCATGAAAGCCGCAGGAGCATTAGTCAATCCAAAAGACATGACTAGGAATTCATAATGCCCGTACCGAGTTCTGAAGGCAGTCTTTGGAATATCCTCAGTTTTAACCTTCAGCTGATGATATCCAGAACGAAGATCGATCTTTGAAAAGAATTGTGCTCCTTGTAACTGGTCAAACAGGTCATCAATACGAGGTAGCGGATACCTATTCTTAATAGTGACATGGTTTAATTCCCGGTAATCAATACAAAGTCGCATACTCCCGTCTTTCTTCTTTACAAATAAAACAGGAGCACCCCAAGGAGATGTACTAGGACGAATGAAACCGATGTCCAACAACTCTTGTAGTTGGACCTTTAACTCCTGAAGTTCAATAGGAGCCATTCGATATGGGGTTTTAGAAATGGGCTTTGTACCAGGTTCAAGATCAATAAAGAATTCAATTTCTCGTTCCGGGGGTAGACCGGGAAGTTCTTCAGGAAATACGTCAGGAAAGTCAATAACAACAGGAATATTATTCAAATTTGACGTGTCTTTATTCAAATCCATAACATGGGCTAAGAAAGCTTGACATCCGTTTTTTAATAAACGAATGGCTTTATGGCTTGATATAACAGTGATTGATTTTAATGGTTTAGTTGTTTGAATTCGTACAACAGGTTGGTTAGGAATATGAAAACTAACAACCTTACGAAAACAATCAATTTTAGCATGATGAGTGGTTAACCAATCAATTCCTAAAATCACATCAAAAGCAAGTATCTTTAAAGAGATAAGATCAATAGGTAATGTGATTGTGCCAACTTGGATCATGCAAGATTTATAAACTGTAGATGTAACAAAGGTTTCACCTAACGGAGTTTCAACAGATAAGTCAAAGTCCAATTTTTCCGGAGTCAAGTTTAAACGTTGAGCACAAGCAGGAGAGATAAAAGAATGGGTAGAACCGGTATCTAGTAAGGTATAAACTTCGCAAGAATTTAAGATTAGCTTACCCGTAATCACCTCGTTCGGGTTCCTCACGTTTTGGCCAGTTACGACAAACGCTCTTCCAGGAACTGCTGATTTCGCCTTATCCGGGACAGCCCTTGGAATCACCACTCCCGCTGAACTTGATTTCGCTATAGTACAATCTCGAGCGATGTGGCCTTCCTTCCCACAGTTGTAACACACCTTGGATTGTTGTGGACAGTTTGGGCTGATATGTCCCTCTTTCCCGCATTTGTAACATCTAACTGGCGGTCGTTCTCCTCCCCTAAAATTTGTTGTTGGTGCTGCTGCTGATGTCTTCCCGTCATTGTTGAATCTCCTCTTTCTGAAATTTCCACTTGACTCACCTCTCCTATTATCATGGCCACGATGACTACCCGAGTGGTTACCGCCTTTGTTCGTATTTTTCCCCCTCGTTGGTTATCATCGCTCTGATGATTGCTATCACCGGTATGACCCTGGTTGTGGTCCCTCGGTTGAGTATACTCATTATCTCTCTCTAATAATTGGGCCCTGTTGACAACGTCTGAATACAGAGAAAATTTATGAGAGATAAGGTATTGACGAATCTCAGGTTTTAAACCTCTCAGAAACATCCGCGTCATACGTTCCTCATTTTCTACCAAATGAGGTGCAAACCTGGATAACTCTGCAAACTTCGCCTCGTACTGGGACACCGTCATGTTGTTTTGTTCCAGTCTGATAAACTCCACCTCCTTCATATGGCGAATACTTTCAGGGAAGTACTTGTCATTAAACAGTTTCTGAAACGTTTCCCAGGACATATTGAGTGCGTCAGGCTGGGTACGCTTCACAGACTCCCACCAGTAGTCTGCCTCACCGCGGAACATAAAGGTAGCGAATGGAACCTTCTGCTCCTCCGTGCATCCCAAGACATCGAATATCTTGGTAATTTGCTTGACCCATGTTTCCGCCATGATCGGATCCGGCTTTCCCTTAAATTCTGGTGGTCCCAACTCCTTGAACTGCTTGGCTGTGACAGACCGCGTGTTGTCATTATTTCCACCCGTATTTTGTACACGAGTCTCCCTCGTCTGCTTTTGCATGAACTGCAAAAAGCTCCTAAACATTCCATCGTTCATCGTTTGCTCGATAGTGTTGTTTACAGGAGGAATATTGCCTTCCTGTTGCACGTTCTCCTGGTTTGTGACTAAAGGTTGTTCCACAGTCTCATACACTCCATTGTTAACGTTCTCAGCAGCCATTCTTAAATACTGCCATAAAACAAAGGTTAATTAAATAAATTAACAAATCACATAATACCCCTATATTATGACTGACCAATAAGTAAGCTTAGGTAGGACACACTAGCGAAGGATTTATTCGTCTCTCCCCTCCTAGTTCTATTCTCCGATCTCCGCCAGAGATCATATCCCTAAGCTCTGATACCAACTGTGACGCCCCCAAAATAGGTATACAACACCCATTCTGAGTCGCCAAAATACATGGTACAGAAACAACTACATCTTTATTATTACAACACAAGAACTGTGAGTTTAAATACAAATATTATCATTTAGACAATATCCACACTCAAATAAGTCCTCATTACAATTATTGAAACATTATTTCACAAAAATGGTGAGGACTACTAAAATAACTTCTAGAACCATCATTCCATACCCCGACTAGTACTCGCTACATTCTCGCCTCCTGAGAAAAATGGAACAAAAAGGAAAAGGGTGAGCTCAACTAGCCCAGTAAAGAACATTATGACTAAGATAATACAGAACAAATTATCGTTAGTCTTCAACGGAAAAAAAAAATCTAATAGAATACAATAGACAACAAGTTTTAAATCAATAACTGCAGCGGAAACAGCAAACCATTAGAAGAGTCAAGTAGAGAATGAGTTCTACTATCTTCTAAGATTTAAAAGTCCATCATCAATATTTTATCCCTGTAACAATAATCAATAACCATCTTTAATCAAATATTCATCTTTGCACTACAGGCCAAAGATATTCACTTGTATCACTGGTCGGTCATGTTCATCTCAACACCTGTTCATCTTTGCACTACGGCCAAAGATATTCATCAGTTAATCATTCATCTTTGCACTACGGGCCAAAGATATTCAGTATCATTTAGGACTGAGGATGATGAAAAATATCTTAAAGAAAACGAATCCAGTGAAACAAAATAACAATATTACGGATTCGTATTTCGATTTATCCATGTCCAAAAATACCTTATAATTATTTTTAGTGAAGTAGAATTCAAGAATGATCAAAACATGGATACAATCAAAGCTAGTACCCAGAACAGATATTTTGGACGAAAAGAAGAAAATTTTATTTTTCGGTGAATAGTAACTCGTGAATAGTAACTCGTGAATAGTAACCCCGACGTGAAAAGTTCCAAATTTGATAAAAATTTCCAACCAATATTTCGGCATAATGATATTGAAGAAATAATATCATTTTCGAATAAAATAACATCCCTTACCTCAAAATAATCGTACTTCTGACTGAATTTCGGGTATAGTGCTGACAGAAACTCGCACCGTATAGCAACACTCAAAGTATACTCACAAGAATACGCTCGATAATATAGAGAGAGAAAGAGAGAAAACTTTGTTTCTGGTATGATTTTCAATTCTAACTTAGCCCTCTATTTATAGGAAAATGCTAGAACGCCAAAGGAGACTAAAATAATAAAATATTAATATTTCAAACAACAATTCTACGTATGCTATCAATGACCAAGACCAGCCCCTCAATGCTGAAAATTTCAGCAGCCCATGTGTTGCACCAACCAAAAGTGGGTCCCCCCATAAATTTAATAAAAATCATTTTATTTTTCAAAACTTTAATAATTCATAGAAAATAGACCGTTTATCAGAAAAATACGAATTTTATGTCCATTCTGACTGAAATCGAATTCTCTACAACTTTGTAGCTTTAAGTTTTTTCAAATTCCAAACCAAAAATATCCGAAATCCACAAACGGATGATTTTTAATACCTCCACATCGACAAAATACTGATAAAACACCTCAGCTTTAATTCTTTCATTTTTATCCACATAAAAATAAATATATCCATCATTTATATCCACATAAAATAAATATTTCTTTATCATATGAATCAATAATTAATTATTCACAAATAATATTACAGAATCACATTTATGACAACCAGGCCGTTCCCAGGAAAGAGGGGGCTTTCCAATAAGGATTTCTCCTTACTGGCGCGCAATTAGATGACCAAACCTCTCCTTAGACAGAACTTTCTAGACATTGCCAATAATGTTATATAATAATATTATTCAAATAATATGAATTATTGATCTGATAATGGGAAATACTGTGTAGTGACAATTATTGAAACAACAGTAATATAAAATATCAACGCATCAATTATTAAATCAATAAAATAAAATACTGAACAGTAATTACTGTAACCATTATTGAGTAGTGCCTTCTTACGTAAGAATCAATAATTGGTGCAATCAGTGTGCTACTGTGTAACAACGCGTAACACTGAGTTTTAACCACCGGGTATTCCAACAGTATTAACGGTAACAACTACGCCGTTATTAATAAACAACATATACTTGTCGTTTTCTTCATCCAATCGCTTTCCGTTATGGGGCCCACAAAAGACTGCGCCGTCGTACGAATATTCCCCGACAGGAAGAATATTCCACGACCAAACGAATATTCCCCGACAACAATGAATATTTTATAACCACCTGCTTATTTGAAATATTTGCGCATTTTACCCATAACTAACCTCATTAATCAATTTAACACTTACTATTTCAAAATAATAAATAGAGGAAATTTAAATTTTATTTATTAATAATTTGGGGTCTTACATTAATAATCAATACCATGTGCTACTATGCAACCACACATATTACTGTACTTTTACTACCGAGTAGTTCAACAGTATCAATGGTAAAACTTCTGTCGTTATTTTTAATAAAATATTTTTGTCATTTTCTCAATCCGACAATAATTCCGTTGTGGGGTCCACTAATAATTGTGCCGTTGTACGAATATTTCCTGTTAAAACGAATATTCCCCGACCAATCGAATATTATATAACAACTTGCGTACTTTGCAAAATTTATAAATATTACCCACAACTATAACATTATATCAAATTAACTCCATAATATTCAAAAATGATATTTATAGAAAATTCATCTTTATTTATAAAAGTTGGGGTCTTAGACAAACTCACAGTTTATGTTTTGTCGTATTGTACACGACAGTTGTATTAGTAAGTTGTATTTGAATTCTGTACCATGTATCTGGCAACCCAAGATGGGTGATGTATACCTAATTTTGGGGGCGTCACATTCCAAGACTGAATTTGCACACCAACCCACAGCTCCTCACTTGGAGTTAATACCAACTAAGCCTCGACTCAACTCAAGTTTCTTGGAAATTATAACTTTCTTCATGCCCCATTTTATCTCATCGACATGACTCTTCTTGATGGGAGGATACAGCTCAAACTTGACAGATTTTGCTTGTCAAATTCTTTTACAACCGCTTTGTATCCTGGCTGCGAGCTATCACTTTTTTTCTCACTTTTGGTACCCATTTAAAGCGAAGAACTTTTTTATCGTGGTTCTCATGTAAGGTTTTTCTCCCATCTTGCATGGCTTTGTGCCACATTCTTTTGCACCTAGCTCCCCCATCTTCAACACCTTCCACATATGCCTGCATTGTGTAAAGAGTGCCTACCTTCTTTCCTCTAGTCACCACTAAAGACTCTTTAGTGAGTTTCCACTGACCTTCACCAAAGGAAATGCTATAACCATTCTCATCAAGTTTACAAGCAGACATCAAATTAAGGCGGATATCCGGAAAATGTTTGACTTCTCTAAGCATCAACATGCCACCATTGTTAGTCTTCAGATAAATATCTCCAATGCCGATAACTTTGGATGTACTACCATTTCTCATCCGTACATAGCCAAAATCACCACTAGTGTAGGATGTGAAGATTTTACCATGCGAAGTAGCATGGAACGAGGCACCTGAATCAATAACCCATTCATTTACTTGACACTTGGGTTTACCATCACTAATAATGGCTACATCAACGTCGGATAGATACACAATTGAGTCCTTATCCTCGTCTTTTTCCTTAGACTTCCTTCTTTAAAAATCTGCACTTTCGCCTTATATGACTCGGTCTTTGGCAGTGAAAACAAATTATCTATTTTCCTCTTAACCTTCTCCTGAATTTGTCATCTTCAGGAGAGCTCTTCTCTCTGTTTCTGCCGCTACTCTGCAGGATGAAAACTTGTGTTTGTGTCTCAAAATTCACACCTTGCTCCTTTCGTCTTGTTTCCTCATTATGGAGACTGTCCTTGACCATCTGCATTGTCAACTTTCCTTCCGTAGCTGAATTACTTAAAGACACCACCAACGTCTCCCAGCTATTTGGCAACGAACTGAGAAGTAAAAGAGCCTGAATCTCATCATCAAGATTCAACTTCATGGTGGACAGTTGATTCACCAAGCCTTGAACTCACTTATATGGTTCGACACACTGTTCCCATCCTTGTACTTTTGATTCACAATTTTTCGAATGACAAAAGTTTTATTTTGTGCATTCTTCTTTTCGTACATAGACTCTAGTGTTGTTCATAAAGTATGAGCATCCGTCTCCTGCGAAACATGGTGGAACACACTTTGATTAATCCACTGTCTGATGTGACCAATAGTCTTCTTGTTCATCTTTTTCCAATCAGCCTCAGATTTAGCCGCGGGCTTCTTTCCCTCGAGCTCCAACGGATCATACAAATTTTTGCAATAAAGGATATACTCTATTTTGGGCTTCCAGATCGAAATATTTGAAGAAGTCAATTTAATCATGACTCCGACTGCTTCTTCCATAAAATTTATCAAAAAACAACCGAGCAAATAACCTTAGCTTTGATATCATTTGTTGGAAAAAATTACCTCCCAAATATTGTTGTCTTTGATAAATTGAATGACAAAAAAAATCAGAACATGCCAAACAGATTAAATTTGTAGTTCCACCAAAATAATAACCACTGCAGAAAATAATGAGAAGAAAATATCCAACCACGAGATACCAATATTTTACGTGAAAAACCCTCTAAAACTAATAGGTAAAAACCACGGAACAGACTCCGAACAATTCACTAGAATAATCTGAGAGAATACAAAGATATCTTAATTTGAGTTTGTTTGAGTACAAACTTAAATTATTTTACCACAATAACTATGTGATGAAACCCAAATAAAACACCTATTTATTTGAACTATCTTTCTTTCTCTTTCTATTTTTCCTAAAGCTTCAGTAGAAGCTTTTCTCTCCCTTTCTCTTTTCTTCTCTCGAATGAGAGCTTATGTTTTGGTGTGTCTTTCTTCCTTCATTTGGCTGCCTTTTATAGGAAAAACTGAGGGGATGGAATAAAGAAAAGAGCAGTGTAAGACCCCAACTTATTATTGAATAAAATCAAATTTTCTCTAAATATTATTGTGAATAATAAGGGGTTAATTTGATATAATACTTTGGTTATGGGTTAAATGTGCAAATTTTGCAAAATAAGCAAGTGGTTATAAAATATTCATTTTGTCGGGGAATATTCGTTTGGTCGTGGAATATTCTTGCTGTCGGGGAATATTCGTACGACGGCGCAGCCTTGTGTGGGCCCCATAACGGAAAGCGATTGGATGAAGAAAACGACAAGTATAAGTTATTTATAAATAACGGCGTAGTTGTTACCGTTAATACTGTTGGAATATCCGGTGGTTAAAATACAGTAGCACACGGTATTGCACCAATTATTGATTCTTACGTAAGAAGGCACTACTCAATAATTGTTACAGTAGTTATTGTTCAATATTTTATTTTATTGATTCAATAATTGTTGCGTTGATATTTTATATTATTGTTGTTTCAATAATTGTTGCTGCACAGTATTTTCCATTATCAGATCAATAATTCATATTATTTGAATAATATTATTAGATAACATTATTGGCAATGTCTAGAAAGTTCTGTCTAAGGAGAGGTTTGGTCATCTAATTGCGCGCCAGTAAGGAGAAATCCTTATTGGAAAGCCCCCTCTTTCCTGGGAACGGCCTGGTTGTCATAAATGTGATTCTGTAATATTATTTGTGAATAATTAATTATTGATTCATATGATAAGGAAATATTTATTTTATGTGGATATAAATGAGGGATATATTTTTGTGGTTAAAAATGAAGGAGTTAATGTTGAGGTTTTTATCAGTATTTTTGTCGGAATGGAGGTATTAAAAATCAGGGTTTTTGAGATATTTTGCGGGGGTTATAATTTTTAATCCGACCGTTGGATCGTGGTAATTTTTGGATATGTTATACATATATAAGTTGAGTATATGTCCACAAATTTTGAACCGTTAAAAATGAACGTATGATTTATTATGAATTTTACGAGATGACTGGTTCAGAAATTGTTGAATTTTCGGAGTTTATCATTTTGATGGAAAATTCTAGAATTGGTGGGCCCCACTTGTGGTTGGTGAAGAAATGTGCTGAATTATATTTCAAATGTGGTGGGTGGGAATAGTAGCAGGTAAAGCCATCAGGTTGCAGGTCAAACCTACTAAAATTTTCCTATAAATAGAGGGCTAAGTTAGAATTGAAAATCACACCAGAAACAAGTTTTCTCTCTTTCTCTCTCTAGATTATTGAGTGTATTTTGTGAGTATTTAGATACTTTGAGAGTTTCTATTCATCAGAGCAAGTTTCTTTCAGCCTTATACCGGTATTCCGACCAGAAGTACTGATATTTTGAGGTAAGGGATATTATTTTCTTCTTAAATGATATTATTTTCTTCAATATCATTATGCTGAAATATTGATATGAGTTTTTATCAAATTTGAAACTTTTTGTGTCGGGGTTACTATTCATGTATACGGCACTATTCACGTATACGGCACTATTCACGAATACGGCACTATTCACCGAAAAATAAAATTTTTCCTTTTTGTCCAAGATGTCTATTATGGTTACTATCTTTGATTGTATCCATGTTTTGATCTTTATTTTTGAATTCTGCTTCACAATTGATTATTATGAAGTATTATTGATCTTGGATAAACTGTTATACGAATCCCTACTATTTGTCCTTCTGTCTCATTGGATTCGTTCTCTTTAAGATATTTTTCATCATCCTCAGTCCTAAATGATGATATTAATGAATATCTTTGGCCTGTAGTGCAAAGATGTATGATTACTTGATGAATATCTTTGGCCTGTAGTGCAAAGATGAACAGGTGTTGAGATGAACATGACTGACAGGTGATACAAATGAATATCTTTGGCCTGTAGTGCAAAGATGAATATTTGGATAAAGATGATTATTAATTGATGTTACAGGGATAAAATATTGATGATGGACTTTTAAATCTTAGAAGATAGTAGAATTCTTTCTCTACTTGACTCTTCTAATGGTTTGCTGTTTCCGCTGCAGTTGTTGATCTAAAACTTGTTGTCGATTATATTCTATCAGATTTTTCCCTGTTGAAGACTAACGATAATTTGTTTGTATATTATCTTAGTCATAATATTCTTTACTGGGCTAGTTGAGCTCACCCTTTTCCTTTTTGTTCCATTTTCTTCTCAGGAGGTGAGAACATAGCAGGATCTAGTCGGGGTATGGAGTGATGGTTCTAGAAAGATGTTTTAGCAGTCCTCACTATTTCTGTAAAATAGTGTTTGAATAATTGTAATGAGGATTTATTTGAGTGTGGATATTGTCTAGAAGACAATATTTGTATTTAAACTCACAGTATGTGTTGTCGTATTTTGCACGACAATTGTATTATTGAAGTTGTAGTTTGCTTTCTGTACCATGTATTTGGCGACTCAAAATGGGTGTTGTATACCTATTTTGGGGGCGTCACAGTTGGTATCAGAGCTTAGGGATATGATCCCTGGCTGAGATGTGAGACAAGAACTAGGAGGGGAGAGACGGGAAATTCCTTCACTAGTATGACCTGACTAAGTTTATTTGGTGTTTATTTGGTCGGTCAGAGTATAGGGATAATATATGACATGACTATTAACCCTTGTTTTATGGCAGTATTTAAGAATGGCAACTGAGAACGTTAATAATGGAGTAAATCAGACCGTGGAGACACCTTTGATCATCACCCAGGGGAACGTGCAACAGGAAGGCAATATTCCTCCTGTAAACAACGTTACCGAGCAAACGATGAATGATGGAATGTTTAGGAGCTTTTTGCAGTTCATGCAAAATCAGACGAGGGAGACTCGTGTGCAGAATACGGGTGGAAATGATAACGCGCGGTTTGTCACAGCTAAGCAGTTCAAAGAATTGGGACCACCAGAATTTAAGGGAAAGCCGGATCCGATCATGGCGGAAACGTGGGTCAAGCAAATTACCAAGATATTAGATGTCTTGGGATGCACGGAGGAACAGAAGGTTCCATTCGCCACCTTTATGTTCCGCGGTGAGGCAGACTACTGGTGGGAGTCTGTGAAGCGTACCCAGCCTGACGCACTCAACATGTCCTGGGAAACATTTCAAAAACTGTTCAATGACAAGTACTTTCCTGAAAGTATTCGTCATATGAAGGAGGTAGAGTTTATCAGACTGGAACAAAACAACATGACGGTGTCCCAGTACGAGGCGAAGTTTGCAGAGTTATCCAGGTTTGCACCTCATTTGGTCGAAAATGAGGAACGAATGACAAGGATGTTTCTGAGAGGTCTAAAACCCGAGATTCGACAATATCTTATCTCTCATAAATTTTCTTTATATTCAGATGTTGTAAACAGGGCTCAATTATTAGAGCGAGATAATGAGTATGTGCAACCGAGGGACCACAACCAGGGTCATACCGGTGGCGGCAGTCATCGAAGCAATGAAAACCAGCAGGGAGGAAAACATTCGGACAAAAGCGGTAACCACTCTGGTGGTAATCGTGGTCGTGATAATAGAAGGAGCGAGTCGGGAGGAGATTTCAAGAAGAGAAGGTACAACAATGATAACGTGAAGACGTCAGCACAAACATCAACTGTTTCTAGGGGAGGAGAACGACCACCGGTCGTATGTTACAAATGTGGGAAAGAGGGACATATCAGCCCAAACTGCCCACAACAATCCAAGGTATGTTATAACTGTGGAAAGGAGGGTCATATAGCTCGAGAGTGTTCTGTAGCAAAACCAAGTTCAGCGGGGATGGTGACTCCAAAAGCTGTCCCGGATAAGTCGAAATCAGCGGTTCCTGGAAGGGCGTTTGTCGTTACTGGCCAAAACGCGAGAAACCCGAACGAGGTGATCACGGGTAAGCTAATCTTAAATTCTTGCGAAGTTTATACCTTATTAGATACCGGTTCTACCCATTCTTTTATCTCTCCTGCTTGTGCTCAACGTTTAAACTTGACTCCGGAGAAATTAGACTTTGATTTATCTGTTGAAACTCCGTTGGGAGAAACTTTCGTCACATCCACAGTTTATAAATCTTGTGTGATCCAAGTTGGCACTATCACATTACCTGTTGATCTTATCTCTTTAAAGATACTTGCTTTTGATGTGATTTTAGGGATTGATTGGTAACCACTCATCATGCCAAAATTGATTGTTTTCGTAAGGTTGTTAGTTTTCATATTCCTAACCAACCTGTTGTACGAATTCAAACTACTAAACCATTAAAATCAATCACTGTCATATCAAGCCACAAAGCTATTCGTTTATTAAAAAACGGATGTCAAGCTTTCTTAGCCCATGTTATGGATTTGAACAAAGACACGTCAAATTTGAATAATATTTCTATTGTTAGAGAATTTCCTGACGTATTTCCTGAAGAACTTCCCGGTCTACCCCCGGAACGAGAAATTGAATTCTTTATTGATCTTGAACCTGGTACAAAGCCCATTTCTAAAACCCCATATCGAATGGCTCCTATTGAACTTCAGGAGTTAAAGGTCCAACTACAGGAGTTGTTGGACATCGGTTTTCATTCGTCCTAGTACATCTCCTTGGGGTGCTCCTGTTTTATTTGTAAAGAAGAAAGACGGGAGTATGCGACTTTGTATTGATTATCGAGAATTAAACCATGTCACTATCAAGAATAGGTATCCGCTACCTCGCATTGATGACCTGTTTGACCAGTTACAAGGATCACAATTCTTTTCAAAGATCGATCTGCGTTCTGGATATCATCAGCTGAAGGTTAAAACTGAGGATATTCCAAAGACTGCCTTCAGAACTCGGTACGGGCATTATGAATTCTTAGTCATGTCTTTTGGATTGACTAATGCTCCTGCTGCTTTCATGGATATGATGAACCGAGTATTCAAGGATTATTTGGATCAGTTCGTTGTTGTCTTTATTGATGACATCCTCATCTATTCCAAAAGCCGTGAAGATCATGAGCATCATTTGAAACTGGTACTCCAAAGGCTGCGTGAGAATAAGCTATATGCCAAATTGAAGAAATGCGAGTTCTGGCTTGAGGAAGTAGCATTCCTTGGGCACGTGGTGTCAAAACATGGAGTATCTGTCGACCCGGCGAAGATTGAAGCCATACAAAGTTGGGAGCAACCGAAGTCGGTAACCGAAGTACGTAGCTTTCTAGGCTTAGCTGGTTATTATCGGAGATTTGTGGAAGGATTTTCTCGAATCGCTACTCCGTTAACTCAGCTGACTCGGAAAGATACAAAATTCGTATGGAGTGAGGAATGCGAGAAGAGTTTCCAAGAACTCAAGAGGAGACTCATTTCGGCACCTGTTCTGACAATACCATCTGGTTCGGATGGATTTGTTATCTACAGCGATGCTTCAGGCAAAGGGTTAGGATGTGTTCTCATGCAACATGGAAAAGTCATAGCCTATGCCTCACGACAACTCAAAGAATATGAGAGGAATTATCCTACTCATGATTTGGAGTTGGCAGCAGTCGTTTTTGCGTTGAAGATCTGGAGACACTACCTGTATGGGGAGAAAGTGGAGATCTATACAGATCATAAAAGCCTCAAATATTTCTTCACCCAAAAGGAACTCAACATGCGGCAGCGACGTTGGCTCGAGCTGTTGAAAGATTACGATCATACCATCCAATATCATCCTGGAAAAGCAAACGTAGTAGCTGACGCATTGAGTAGAAGATCATATGCGGGTACGAGTGCAATATTGTTAACACAAAGGCCCATTTTGTATGACTTACAAAGGATGGAGATAGAGATGAAGGCTCCAAGTACCCACATGATGATATCAAATATACGAGTAGAACCGACTTTAATCGATAAAGTTAAAGCTGCTCAAGCTACGGACATGGAGCTGATGCGTATGAAGAAGAAAGTGCAAGAAGGTGCTATTCCAGAAGCAAGAATCGATGAAGAAGGAATACTTCGAGTCAACTCCAGACTTTGTGTTCCTAACGATTTTGACTTGAAGCATAGAATAATGATGGAGGCACACAACACACCGTTTGCAATCCATCCTGGGAGTACCAAAATGTATCACGATCTTCGACATACATTTTGGTGGAGCAATATGAAAAGAGAGATCGCGGAGTTTATCTCGAGGTGTTTAACTTGTCAACGTGTAAAGGCGGAGCATCAAGTGCCAAAGGGTCCATTGCAACCACTTGAGATCCCGAAATGGAAGTGGGAACACATTACTATGGATTTTGTTACGGGTCTTCCCAAGGTTTCTCAAGGCATAGATGCGATTTGGGTTATTGTTGATAGATTAACCAAGTCCGCTCATTTCTTGCCGATACGTGAGACTTATTCCCTTGAACGTCTTGCTAGTATATACGTGAACGAGATTGTGAGATTGCATGGCATGCCAGTATCCATAGTTTCGGATCGTGACCCAAGATTCACTTCACGATTTTGGGTTAGCTTGCAGAAAGCTATGGGCACGGATTTACGATTCAGTTCGGCATACCATCCTCAAACGGACGGACAATCAGAGAGGACTATTCAAACTCTTGAAGATCTATTAAGACTTTGTGTCCTAGATCTCAAAGGGAGTTGGGATAAGTACCTACCATTGGTGGAATTCTCCTACAACAACAGTTATCAGGCGAGCATAGGTGTGGCTCCATTCGAGGCGTTGTATGGAAGAAAATGTCATTCTCCAGTATGCTGGGACGAGGTGGGTGAAGCAACATTGTTGGGACCAGAGTTGGTACGCATTACTACAGAGAAGATCCAAACGATTCGACAACGTATACAAACGGCACAAGATCGACAAAAGAGTTATGCGGATCTTCATCGGAAGGACGTGGAATTTAATATTGGGGATTATGTATTATTACGTGTTACACCATGGAAGGGAGTTACAAGATTTGGGAAGAGAGGAAAGCTCAATCCAAGATTTGTTGGTCCATTTGAGATTCTTGAGCGAATAGGAAATGTGGCATATAGACTCGCATTACCTCCAAGCATGTCTCGTGTTCATAATGTTTTTCACATATCTATGCTTCGTAAATATGTTAAAGACCCGAACCACATTATTGAGTTAGAACCAGACGAGATAGCTGAAGATTTAACGTACGAGGAGGTACATGTTAAGATCTTGGATAGAAAAGAGCATGTCCTACGCACGAAGGTTATACCACAAGTTAAGGTTTTGTGGAGAAACCATGCTATTGAAGAAATGACCTGGGAGTTGGAATCAGAAATGAAAGCGAGGTATCCTCACCTTTTTGAAACATCAGGTACGTACGTCAATTTCGAGGACGAAATTTCATAAGGAGGGGAGGTTGTAAGAACCCAACTTATTATTGAATAAAATTAAATTTTCTCTAAATATTATTGTGAATAATAAGGGGTTAATTTGATATAATACCTTGGTTATGGGTTAAATGTGCAAATTTTGCAAAATAAGCAAGTGGTTATAAAATATTCATTTTGTCGGGGAATATTCGTTTGGTCGTGGAATATTCTTGCTGTCGGGGAATATTCGTACGACGGCGCAGCCTTGTGTGGGCCCCATAACGGAAAGCGATTGGATGAAGAAAATGACAAGTATACGTTATTTATAAATAACGGCGTAGTTGTTACCGTTAATACTGTTGGAATACCCGGTGGTTAAAATACAGTAGCACACGGTATTGCACCAATTATTGATTCTTACGTAAGAAGGCACTACTCAATAATTGTTACAGTAGTTATTGTTCAATATTTTATTTTATTGATTCAATAATTGTTTGTAACGACCCCAAAATAGGTTCATTCCACCCAACCCATTCTGAGTCGTCAAATACATGGTACAGAAAACAACTACAACTTTATTACAACAATTGTCGTGCAAAATACAACAACACATATGCTGTGAGTTTGGATACAAATATATACCAAATGTGACTCATGTTCCAATCGTGGACATCACCTCACAATAACACCTTACATAAAGGTATAGTCAAAAACTGTTTTAGAAATTAGAATTTTTGGGAAGTGCTCAAGGAAACCTTCGTACATGGGAGGCCACGCGTCTAGGTTATGATAGATATCATATGGCCACAGAATTATCCTTGGTTGACCCAATAGACCCCAAAGAAAAACGAGAAGATTACTATCATATTCTTCCCAATGGTGAGTCTTCTCTTGACATATCATTATCTCTACTGTCTCTAATTGAGAATTATACTTTAAACAAACACCAAGATTATATAGGTAGTGTTCGTATATATACTCAGCAAGTGGATGAGCACATCCCTGTCTTATGATGACACGAGGTTGTATGTCGTTAGACATCTTGTATGATAGTGGCAAACCACCCTTCCAACGTTGGGTACACCTTACCCTATTGGATTCACCAAATATAACAACTAAATGAACTTTTCTATACTGCTTCGGGAGAACATCCACAGCTAGAGACCACCGTTCTATTTCCCCGTTACCCTCGCTCGACCCAGCTACACTCTTATTACCTGAAAGGAATTGTGAAGCAAAAGGGTGAGCACAACTAGCCCAGTAAAGAATATCATGACTAAAGATAATTAAATTATCAGTAGCCTTCATCAATAATAAATCAGAGATTTAGAACATATGGTAAATGATAAAAATTTCAACCATAGTTGCAGCGGAACGAGCAATCCATTAGAAGAGTCAAATAGACTATAAAGTCTATTATCTTCTCCATGTTAAAAATCCATCAACAATGTTTTATCCCTGTAACATCAATCAACAGTTCCTTTCCACAATCATATGAATAACTCATAATCATAATTGTGATTCTAAATTTTTCTTCGCACCCAGGACGAAGAATATTTTCATCACATGTCTTTACCTGAAACATCAAAGATCATGGTTATACCAAATCACAGTTCCTGTTCATAATCATACTAATAAATCCATCTTTGCACTACGACCAAAGATATTCAACAACAGTTTATCTTTGCACTACGGGCCAAAGATATTCATCAACAGACCATCTTTGCACTACAGGCCAAAGATATTCATCTACAATTCATCTTTGCACTACAGGCCAAAGATATTCCTCAACCGTTCATCTTTACATTACTGGCCAAAGATATTCAACAACAGGTCATCTTTGCACTACGGGCCAAAGATATTCATCTACAATTCATCTTTGCACTACAGGCCAAAGATATTCATACCTCAAAGAATATATAATCATTTAAGAATTTATATAAACAATAATTATAACCATGTTGATCATTTCACCTTTGCACTTAAGCTAAAGATATTCAATTACAAATTCAATGGTCATGATCATACCAGTCAACAATTCAACTTTGCACTACTGGCCAAAGAGAACCCATAGTCATGATCATACCAATAATTTACCCATCTTTACACTTAAGCGAAAGAGAATTTCAACATCAAGGTTATAAAAATGTTATATATGATTATAAAAATAATATGGTCAAAACATGGATTTAATTTCAAGAGCAATATTCATAAATCAACTATAATTTGGTTAGAAAAAGAAACCAATTTTGTCGTGAATAGTAACTCATGAATAGTAACCTCGACTCAAAAAGGTAGAAATTCAATAATAAAATCTATACCAATATTTCGGTATAATGATATTGAAAGAATAACATTTCTTAAGCTTATAAACAATTTATTTAAATTATTTACACTTTACTAATTAATGCATTTAATCATCATAAAATGTCAACTCTTAAGATTTCATCATCAATAGCCAAAACCCTCATCAAAAATCTGCATATACCTCATATAGGATTCTCAAGCCATAAAATCCTATTTTCCAATTTTCTTTCCTCACAAAACATATTTAATTCATTTACTCATAACTAGACCATTTTCATAAAAAATACCAAATCAGTTCCAAAAATATTTCTTTTCTGGGATTTAGCATAATATAGTCCCATAGTGAACATATATTTTTCTCAGAATTTTTAAAAGTCATTTACTATTTTTCATATGGCCAAAATAGCCGAATATTTAGACATTTATCAAAAATTGTACTTTTGTCTAAAAATTCTGAAATTTACAGAGTATACTTCTATCATATACATGTACTCCCAATAAAAATTTCATCAATTTTGGAGTTAACCACAAGGAATTATAAGCTGTTACTTTTAAAATAGTCTTTTCTCATAAAATTCATAACTCTCAATCTATACATCCAAAAATCACCATTTTTGGACACAATCAAGAAAACTCATCAAAATATCATTTCAAATTTTTCCAGAATTTTTGAAGATCAGAAAAATTACGAAACTGAAAATCATAACAACCCTTAAAATCCCTTAATATCCCTTACTATCCCTTACCTCAAAAGAGCAGTACTTCTGATCGGTATAAGGCTGAAGGAAACTTGCACTGATGAATAACAACTCACCAAGTATCTAAATACTCACAAAATACACTCAATAATCTAGAGAGAGAAAGAGAGAAAGCTTATGTTTCTGGTGTGATTTTCAATTCTAACTTAGCCCTCTATTTATAGGAAAATTTTGGTAGGTTTGACCTGCAACCTGATGGCTTTACCTGCTACTATTCTCACCCACCACATTTGAAATATAATTCAGCACATTTCTTTACCAACCACAAGTGGGGCCCACCAATTCTAGAATTTTCCATCAAAATGATAAACTCCGAAAATTCAACAATTTCTGAACCAGTCATCTCGTAAAATTCATAACAAATCATACATTCATTTTTAACGGTTCAAAATTTGTGGACATATACTCAACTTATATATGTATAACATATCCAAATATTACTACGATCCAACGGTCGGATTAAAAATTATAACCCCCACAAAATATCTCAAAAACCCTGATTTTTAATACCTCCATTCCGACAAAAATACTGATAAAAACCTCAACATTAACTCCTTCATTTTAACCACAAAAATATATCCCTCATTTATATCCACATAAAATAAATATTTTCTTATCATATAAATCAATAATTAATTATTCACAAATAATATTACAGAATCACATTTATGACAACCATGCCGTTCCCAGGAAAGAGGGGGCTTTCCAATAAGGATTTTTCCTTACTAGCGCGCAATTAGATGACCAAACCTCTCCTTAGACAGAACTTTCTAGACATTGCCAATAATGCTATCTAATAATACTATTCAAATAATATGAATTATTGATATGATAATGGAAAATACTGTGCAGCAACAATTATTGAACAACAATAATATAAAATTTCAACGTAGCAATTATTGAATCAATAAAATAAAATATTGAACAGTAATTGCTGTAACAATTATTGAGTAGTGCCTTCTTACGTAAGAATCAATAATTTCAAAAATACTGTGCAATACCGTGTGCGACTGTGCAATAACGCGTATTACTGTATTTTAACCACCGGGTATTTCAACAGTATTAACGATAACAACTACGCCGTTATTTGTAAAAACTCAAATTTGTCGTTTTTCTTCACCCGACAGTTATTCGTTATGGGGCCCACAAATAGCTGCGCCGTCGTACGAATATTCTCCGACAGAAAGAATATTCCACGACCAAACGAATATTCCCCGACAACAATGATTATTTTATAACCACTTGCTTATTTTGAAAAAAAATTCATATTTCACCCATAACTTTAAACTTTTATCAATTTAACCATTTACTGAATAGTAATTATAAGAAAAATTGAATACTTTTATTTCATAAAATTCGGGGTCTTACATTGTTGCATTGGTATTTTATATTATTGTTGTTTCAATATTCGATTCGTCGGGGAATATTATTTTTATCGGGAAATATTCGTACGACGGCACAATTATTGGTGGACCCCACAACGGAATTATTATCGGATTGAGAAAACGACAAAAATATTTTATGAAAATAACGGCGGAAGTTTTACCGTTAATACTGTTGAACTACTCGGTAGTAAAAATACAGTAATACGTGTGGTTGCATAGTAGCATACAGTATTGATTATTGAGGCTTACGTGATTAGTCACTCAGTTTGATTCAATTATTGTCAATTAATAATATGAATTATTTAGCGATAATGAAGTTGTGTTTTATTCGTATTATTAACGTAATAAAACAGAAACATCTTTTTATATAAAACAGAATATTTATTAAAGTTATTCTATAAATAGAATATATTATATTTTATTTAAAAGATTTTTCTTTAAATATGGACCGTTAGATTAAAGTAAATCAATCTGGACCGTTCATGGATTAGTTACTATGCATTCCATTTTTCTATAAATAGAAGCTCATTTATTCATTATTTTCTTACGAATTCACTGAACTCTAGAGAGAGAAACTATAGAGAGAAAGAAGAAAAGTATTCTGCTACTTAACTACTTCTTTATTTCAGTTCTTCTTTAAAACGGTAAGGGATATTATTTGTTGTACTCGTAAAGGGTATTCTTTCTTTCTTATTCATGAAGAGAACTTCTGTTAGTCCATTCTTTATTATTCTGTTGGAATAACCTGTATACGCGGGCTACCCCATACTTGATGAAATTCTTCTGTTATTTCATTCTTTATTATTCTGTTAGAATATCCTGTCTGTGCGTTTACGCCGGACCTGGTTCCATTATTTATTATTCTGTCGGAATATTATGTCTGTGCGTTTACGCCGGACCTGGTTCCATTCTTTATTATTCTGTCGGAATATCCTGTCTGTGCGTTTTACGCCGGACCTGGTTCCATTCTTTATTTTTCTGTTGGAATATCATGTCTGTGCGTTTTACGTCGGACCTGGTTTCGTTATTTATTATTCTGTTGGAATATCCTGCCTGTGCGGTCTATCGCATGCATAGTGATTTCTTTTGTTATTCCATTCTTTATTACACTCAGTTGGTTAAAACTTTGACTTCTATACTCCATGAAATTAGTAGAATAACTTTGATATTTGCGCATCATCTAGTATCTTTTTATAGAAATATTCTTCTAAGAATTCTTGAATTTTACTCCACAAAACAGTATCATATTGACAATTTGGACGTTGTTAATTCCTGGATAAATTAATTCTTGAACTTGTTTTATTGAATTCTTATATCATTGTCATCATCCTCATGTTTATATTTTGTTAAAAGTCATCTATGACCTGTAGTGCATAGATGGACTTGGTATGATTATGACCAGGGATTAATCGGTGTAATCATGACCGTAATATTACAAATGATGTGGAAAAAGTCCTCATTGGCCTGTAGTGCATTGATGGACAGTTTTTGGTATGATTATGGCTATGGATTCTCTTTGGTCGTAGTGCAGAGATGAATTATTTTATCGCATGATCAGAACCGTTGATAAAAATATGATTATCTTTAGCCGTAGTGCATGGATAATTCGTGGTCGTGATACGAAAGAATATCCTTGGCCGTAGTGCAGGGGTGATTCGATGATGTGAATTATTTATTAAGTTGAGTCCCAGCGATAAAAGTCATGAAAAACCTTTTAAATCATAAAAGATAGTAGATTTTATTCTCTACTTGACACTTTTAATGGATTGCTTGATCCGCTGTAGTTAAATTTGATGTCTATTGTATTTTATCAGTTTAACATTGTTGAAGACTAATGATAATTTATTCTGCATTATCTTAGTCATAATATTTCTTACTGGGCTAGTTGAGCTCACCTTTTCTTTCACGGTTCTCTTCAGGAAATGAGAATATAGCTGGGACGAGTCGAGAAACGGAGTGATGGACCAGATGATAGCATTAATAGCCCTCACTATTCTATGTAATAGTGTGATAATAATTGTAATGAAGACTCCTTTTGAGTATGGATACTCTCTAGAAGACAATATTTGTATTCAAACTCACAGTTTATGTTTTGTCGTATTGTACACGACAGTTGTATTAGTAAGTTGTATTTGAATTCTGTACCATGTATCTGGCGACCCAAGATGGGTGATGTATATCTATTTTGGGGGCGTCACAGTTGGTATCAGAGCTTAGGGATATGATCCCTGGCTAAGATGTGAGACTAGAACTAGGAGGGGAGAGACGGGAAATTCCTTCGCTAGTATGACCTACCTAAGTTTACTTGTTATTTAATTGGTCAGTCAGAGTATAGGAATGATATGTGATATGTTAATTAACCCTTGTTTTGTTGCAGTATTTGATAATGACATCTGAAAATTTTGAGATAAGCAATGGGGCACAGGAGACCTTTGAGTCTCCACAGATCAATAATCAGGACAATGTGCAACAGGATGACGATAATCCTCCTGTAAACAATAACACTGATCAATTGACGAACGACGGTACGTTTAGGAGTTTTTTAGAATTCATGCAACATCAGGTGAAGGCGGTTCCTGTTTATTATGCAGGTAAAAACAATGGCAACCCATGGTTGGTCACCGCTAAGCAATTCAAGGAGCTGGAACCACCGGAGTTTTTGGAAAAGCCAGAACCACTTAAGGCGGAGACGTGGTTAAAGTAGATCACCAAGATATTTGATGTCTTGGGATGCTCAGAAGAGCAAAAGGTTCCCTTTACCACCTTTATGTTGCATGAAGAGGCAGATTACTGGTGGGAATCTATAAAACGTACCCAGCCTGACGCACTCAAGATGTCTTGGAAAAAGTTCCAAGAGCTGTTCAATGACAAGTACTTTCCCGAAAGCATTCGTCACATGAAGGAGGTGGAATTTATCAAGTTGGAGCAAAACAACATGACCGTGTCGCAGTACGAAGCCAAGTTTGCCGAGTTATCCCGATTTGCGTCCCACTTGGTTGATAATGAATAAAGAATGACACGGATGTTTTTAAGAGGTTTGAAGCCTGAGATACGTCAATATCTTATCTCTCATAAACTGTGTTTGTATTCAGATGTTGTTAATAGGGCTCAGTTATTGGAGCGCGATAACGAGTCAACCCAACCAAAAGAGAGCAGCCGACAAAATGATAATACTGGTGATAACAGTCATCAAAGAGGTAACAATAAGCATGGAGGGAATCAACATGCCAGAAATGGTAACTACTTCGGTGGTAATCATGGCCAAAACAATAAGAATGGACATTTCAAGAAGAGAAGGTTCAACAATGACGTGAAGTCGTCGGCACCAGCACCCGTTTCAAAGGAAGAAGAATGACCACCGGTCGTATGTTTCAAATGCGGACAGGAGGGACACATCCGTCCAAACTGTACGCAGCAATCCAAAGTGTGTTTTAATTACAGAAGAGAAGGTCACCTAGCTCGATTTTGTCGTATGGTGAAGTCAAGTCCAGCTGGGATAGTGATGCCAAAGGATGTCCCAGACAAGCCAAAGCCGGTAGTTTAAGAGAGAGCGTTTTTTTTTCGTGGCGAGGAACCTAAATAAAATTATCATGGGTATGTTAGTCATAAACTCTTGCGAAGTCTATACCGTGTTAGATACCGGTTCTACTCACTCTTTTATTTCACCTAGTTGTGTTCAATATTTGAACTTAACTCCGGAGAAGTTAGACTTTGATATATCTGTTTAAACTCAGTTGGGAGAAACCTTCGTTACCTCCACTATTTATAAATCTTGTTCAAATCAACACTTTCACGTTACCTGTCGATCTTATCTCTTTGAAAATACTTACATTGATGTGATTTTTGGAAACTATTGGTTAATTGCTCATCTTGCTTTTCGTAAGGTTGTTAACTTTCATATTCCTAACCAACCTATTATGCGAATTCAAGCAACCAAACCACTAAAGTCAATCATTGTCATATCAAGCCATAAGTAAAGATCCCCGTTCCTTTCGTTGTTGACTTCCTGGTGTGGAATGCACCGAAGCCAGACTTTCCGTAGGAGACGTTGTAAATGACGATGGCAAGTTGATAAGTATCAATGTGACGTGTTATCCAAGTTTAGGATGAGAGTCACAGTTTTGAATGATATTTCAATTGTTAATAAATTTCCTGACGTATTCTTGAAGACTTCCTAGCCTACCCCTAGAGCGTGAAATCGAATTTTGTATTGACCCCAGTACAAAACCCATTTCTTAAACCCTCAAATATTTCTTTACTTAAAACGAACGTATCATGCGCCAAAGACGTTGGCTCGAGCTGTTAAAGATTACGATTGTACCATTTAATATCATCGTGGAAAAGCGAACGTGGTAGCTGACGCGTTGAGTAGAAGATCGTATGCGTTTACAAGTACGAATATACTAACCCACGTGAAGATAACGAATATACGAGTAGAATCGACTTTAATCGATAAAGTTAAAGTCGCTTAAGCTGCATACTCAGAGCTGATGAATGTGAAGAAGAAGGTTCAAGAGGGCGTTATTCTAGAAGCAAGAATCGACGAAGAGAGGAAATCTCAACCCTCAATTTAATTGGCCCATTTGAAATCCTTGATAGAGTAGGAACTGTGGCCTATATACTCGTTTTATCGCCAAGTATGTCGCGTGTGCATTACGTTTTTCACGTATCGATGTTACGTAAATATGTGGACGACCTGAACCACATTATTGAATTAAAACTAGACGAGATTGTAGAAGATTTAACGTATGAGAAGATACGTGTTAACATCTTGGATAAGAATGATCATATTCGACGCTCAAAGGTTATACATCAAGAGTTAGAATTTAAAGTGAAGTCAAGGTATCCTCATCTGTTCGGCATACCAGGTACGTACGTAAATTTCGAGGGCGAAATTTCATAAGGAGGGGAGATTGTAAAACCCCAGATTTTATGAATAAAAATTTAATTTTTCGAAATATTTTTTTAAATATTATGGTGTGAATTTGAGATAATGTTATAGTTGTGGGTAGTATTTATAAATTTTGCAAAGTATGCAAGTTGTTGTATTATATTCGATTGGTCGGGGAATATTATTTTTGTCGGGGAATATTCGTACGACGGCACAATTATTGGTGGACCCCACAACAGAATTATTGTCGGATTGAGAAAACGACAAAAATATTTTATGAAAATAACGGCGAAAGTTTTACCGTTAATACTGTTGAACTATTCGGTAGTAAAAGTACAGTAATACGTGTGGTTGCATAGTAGCATACGGTATTGATTATTGAGGCTTACGTGATTAGTCACTCAATTTGATTCAATTATTGTCAATTAATAATATGAATTATTTAGCGATAATGAAGTTTTGTTTTATTCGTATTATTAACGTAATAAAACAGAAACATCTTTTTATATAAAACAGAATACTTTATTAAAATTATTCTATAAATAGAATATATTATATTTTATTTAAAAGATTTTTCTTTAAATATGGACCGTTAGATTAAAGTAAATCAATCTGGACCGTTCATGGATTAGTTACTATGCATTCCATTTTTCTATAAATAGAAGTTCATTCCTTCATTATTTTTTTACGAATTCACTGAACTCTAGAGAGAGAAACTATAGAGAGAGAGAAGAAAAGTATTCTGCTACTTAACTACTTCTTTATTTCAGTTCTTCTTTAAAACGGTAAGGGATATTATTTGTTGTACTCGTAAATGGTATTCTTTCTCTCTTATTCATGAAGAGAACTTCTGTTATTCCATTCTTTATTATTCTGTTGGAATAATCTGTATACGCGGGCTACCCTTTACTTGGTGAAATTCTTCTGTTATTTCATTCGTTATTATTATGTTGGAATATCCTGTCTGTGCGTTTACGCCGGACCTGGTTTCATTCTTTATTATTCTGTCGGAATATCCTGTCTGTGCGTTTTACGCCGGACCTGTTTCCATTTTTTATTATTCTGTTAAAATATCATGTCTGTGCGTTTTACGCCGGTCGTGGTTCCGCTATTTATTATTCTGTTGGAATAACCTGCCTGTGCGGTCTATCGCATGCATGGTGATTTCTTTTGTTATTCCATTCTTTATTACACTCAGTTGGTTAAAACTTTGACTTCTATACTCCATGAAATTAGTGGAATATCTTTGATATTTGCGCATCATCTAGTATCTTTTCATAGAAATATTCTTCTAAGAATTCTTGAATTTTACTCCACAAAGTAGTATCATATTGACAATTTGGACGTTGTTAATTCCTGGATAAATTAATTCTTGAACTTGTTTTATTGAATTCTTATATCATTGTCATCATCCTCATGTTTATATTTTGTTGAAAGTCATCTATGGCCTGTAGTGCATAGATGGACTTGGTATGATTATGACCAGGGATTAATCGGTGTAATCATGACCGTAATATTACAAATGATGTGAAAAAAGTCCTCATTGGCCCGTAGTGCATTGATGGACAGTTTTTTGTATGATTATGGCTATGGATTCTCTTTGGTCGTAGTGCAGAGATGAATTATTTTATGGCATGATCAGGACCGTTGATGAAAACATGATTATCTTTAGTCGTAGTGCATGGATAATTCGTGGTCGTGCTACTAAAGAATATCTTTGGCCGTAGTGCAGGGATGATTCGATAATGTGGATTATTTATTAAGTTGAGTCCCAGCGATAAAAGTCATGAAAAACTTTTTAAATCATAAAAGATAGTAGATTTTATTCTCTACTTGACTCTTTTAATGGATTGCTTGATCCGCTGCAGTTAAACTTGATGTCTATTGTATTTTATCAGTTTAACATTGTTGAAGACTAATGATAATTTATTCTGCATTATCTTAGTCATAATATTTCTTACTGGGCTAGTTGAGCTCACCCTTTCTTTCACGGTTCTCTTCAGGAAATGAGAATATAGCTGGGACGAGTCGGGAAACGGAGTGATGGACCAGATGATAGCATTAATAGTCCTCACTATTCTATGTAGTAGTGTGATAATAATTATAATGAGGACTCCTTTTGAGTATGGATACTCTCTAGAAGACAATATTTGTATTCAAACTCACAGTTTATGTTTTGTCGTATTTTACAAGACAGTTGTATTTGAATTATGTACCATGTATCTGGCGACCCAAGATGGGTGATGTATACCTATTTTGGGGGCGTCACACCTACCTTCTTTCCTCTAGTCACCACCAGAGACCATTTGGTTAGTTTTCATTGACTTTCACTAAAGGAAATGTTAAACCATTCTCATTAAGTTTACCAATAGACATCAAATTAAGGCGAATATCCGGAACATATTTGACTTCTCTAAGCATCAACATGCCACCTTTGTTAGTCTTCAGATAAAAATCTCTAATGCCCATAACCTTGGATGCACTACCATTTCTCATCCGTACATAGTCAAAATCAGCACTAGTGTAGGATGTGAAGATCTTACCACGCGAAGTAGCATGGAACGAAGCACCCGAATCAATAACCCATTCATTAACTTGACACTTGGGTTTACCATCACTAGCAATGGCTACATCAACGTCGGATAAATACACAATCGAGTCTTTATCCTCATCTTTTTCCTTAGACTATTCTTTCTTTCAAAATCTGCACTCTCGCCTTATATGACCTGGTCTCTGGCAGTGAAAATAAATTATCTTTTTTTCTCTCAACCTTCTCCTGAATTTGTCATCGTCAGGAGAGATTTTCTCTCTATTTCTGCCGCTACTCTGCGCGACGAAAATTTGTGTTTGTGTCTCAAAATTCACACATTGCTTCTTTCGTCTTGTCTCTTCATTATGGAGACTGTCCTTGACCATTTACATGGTCAGCTTTCCTTCCGGAGCTGAATTACTTAAAGACACCACCAAAGTATCCCAGCTATTTGGCAACGAACTGAGAAGCAAAAGAGTCTGAATCTCATCATCAAGATTAAACTTCATGGTGGACAGCTGGTTCACCAAACCTTGAAACTCACTCATATGCTCCGACACACTACTCCCGTCTTTCTACTTTAGATTCACAATTTTTCGAATGACAAAAGTTTTATTTTGTGCATTCTTCTTTTCGTACATAGACTAGTGTTGTCCATAGAGTATGAGCATCCATCTCTTGCGAAACATGGTGGAACATACTTTGATCAATCCACTGTCTGATGTGACTAATAGTCTTCCTGTTCATCTTTTTCAATCAGCCTCAGATTTAGCCGCGGGCTTCTTTCCCTCGAGTTCCAACGGATCATACAAATCCTTGCAATAAAGAATATTCTCCATTCTGAGCTTCTAGATCGAAAAATTTAAAGAGGTCAATTTAATCATGCCTTTGACTCATTCCTCCATAAAATTTATCAAAAAACAACCGAACAAATAACCTTAGCTTTGATATCACTTGTTGGGATCCAAATACTGTTGTCTTTGATAAATTAAATGACAAAAAAAAAAATCAGTATATGCCAAACAGATTAAATTTACAATTCCACCAAAATAATAACCATGCAAAAAATAATGAGAAGAAAATATCCAACCATGAGACACCAAGATTTTACGTGGAAAACCTTCTAAAGCTAAGAGGTAGAAATTACGGGACATACTCCGAACAATTCACTAAAATAATATGAGAGAATACAAAGATATCTTAATTTGAGTTTGTTTGAGTACAAATTAAAATTATTTCACCACAATAACTATGTGACGAAATCCAAATAAAACACCTATTTATTTGAGCTATATCTCCCTCTCCCTCTCCCTCTCCCTCTCCCTCTCCCAAAACTTCAGTAGAAACTTTTTTCTCTATTTCTCTTTTCCTCTCTCGAATGAGAGCTTATGTTTTGGTGTGTCTTTCTTCCTTTCATTTGGCTGCGTTTTATAGGAAAAATTGAGGGACCAAATTCAAAGGCCCGGCGGCATGACAAATCAAAAATCCGGATGGTGGAAAAAAGAGTAGGCAAATGGGTGAGTACTTGTTGACCAACAGAAATCTAGAAGGAAGCTTATACGGTAACAGGGATAGGGGTGGTGCTGGTGCATGCAGCAGAATTATCAACAAGAGCCCAAAGGCAGTACGAAACCTCAGCCGCATTATATATATTGTTTTTAGTCTCATCAATTCATTACACGAGCCATTCAAAATTTTATTTAGCAGTTCTAGCAAAATATTATGCTGCCTCCGTTTATAAAAATATAAGTAAATTAAGTCTTATTTTAACTTTTGAAGGTAATTTGCTATAGTTTCTGGTTTAAATTAATATGAATATTTTATTATAGACAATACAATACTAAATTGTGAAAATTAATTTAAAATCAAAGAGCTACTTTAATTAGAAAAAATGTTATTTTTTATTAAAAAAATAAACTTAATTGAACTTATATTAATTAGTTTAAGTTTAAGATTTTGTAAGTTGACTTAAAAAGTCACCTTTTTCTAATATTATCATTAGTAATATTTAACTCCAAGATTTTGTTACAATTAATGATGGAGAACATATTTTTATTTGATAAGGTGATTGTATACATTTTTTTTTGTTTTTTTTCTTGAAAATATCCAAAAGGCTAAAATTTTACAAAGCCAAAGAGTACAATGATAAATTTCTTCCCACCAACAATTAAGTTGGAAAGAAAATTTACAAGTTTGAGCCATTTTTACTAATCCATAAATAGCCGAATTACCCGTCGAAGATAACCTCAAAATGAGACTTTTTTTGTGGCAAGTTTTGAGATATATATATATATATATATATATATATATATATATATATATATATAGAAAGGATCAAGAGTAGAAATCTTAAGTAGTAGAACTCCCTTAAATAATAGAATTGTATCAAAATGACGTAATTTTGATAAGACGCGATGACATTTTTGTAAATACGCGGTGACATGGTATTTACAAAAATGCCACCGCGTCTTATCAAAACTACGTCGTTTTGATACAATTCTATTATTTAAGGGAGTTCTACTACTTAAGAGTTCTACTTTTGATCCTCTCCCTATATATATATATATATATATATATATATATATATATATATATATATATATATATATATATATATATATATATATATATATATAGAGACTTTTTTTGTGGCAAGTTTTGAGATATTTTTTTCGTATCTTAAGCTCGCTTCTTATCCAACTCACCCGAGCTCACCCCCCTTTAGCGACGGACCTGGCAACGGTTCGGTCATACAACCGTCGTCTATACTTTTAGTGATGGACAACATATAGCATCGCTAAAAGTATAGACGACGGTTGTATAACCGAACCGTCGTCGGGTCCGTCGCTAAAGGGGGAGTGAGCTCGGGTGAGTTGAATAAGGGGTGAACTTAAGATCCGAACCGTATATATATAGGTCCGGATCTTAAGTTCACCCCTTATTTAACTCACCCGAGCTCACCTTCCTTTAGCAACGGACCCGGCGACGGTTCGGTCATACAATCGTCGTCTATACTTTTAGCGACGCTATATGTTGTCCGTCACTAAAAGTATAGACGACAGTTGTACGACCAAACCGTCGTCGGGTCCGTCGCTAAAGAGGGGTGAGCTCGGGTGAGTTGAATAAGGAGTGAGTTTAAGATCCGGATTCTATATATATATTAGTTCGGATCTTAAGCTCACCCCTTATCCAATTCACCTGAACTAACCCCCTTTAGCGACGGACCCGGCGACGGTTCGGTTATACAATCGTCGTCTATACTTTTAGCGACGCCATATGTTGTCCGTCGCTAAAAGTATAGACGACGGTTGTATGACCGAACCATCGCTAAAGGGAGGGTGAGCTCGGGTGAGTTGAATAAGGGGTCAGCTTCTGGATCGTGCATACTTTGCTCACCTATAAAAGCCCCCCTCTCATTTGTTTCTCTCTCCTCACTTTCACATAACACGCTTTTGAAATCCCTTAGTTTTCTCATCCGAAAATCGAAAGGAACGAACCCCTTTCCTCCCTCATCCGGAAAAATCTACAAGCAACGAAGTCAAATCTGAAGCCGTGTGACTCGAATCAGTTCTTCCAAAACAATCCATGTTCGTGACCCTCTTCCCTCATTCGATAGTATCCTTTTTCTTCCAAAACAAGCCCTAAACCTGGTATGTCTCCAATTTTTAAACTTTTGTGTGGAATCAGTTCTTTTTTGGGTATTCTAGTTACTAAAAAATATAAAACTATAACCATTATGTGTGGAATCCTTTCAGTTTTGGGTTGCTCTGATGATTCTCATGCCAAAAGGGTTCGCGTTCTTGAGCTCTCACGCAGGTACTTTTTTTTTTCTTTTATTTATTGCCAATATTAATTCAGCCAGCATTTCACAATTTTATTCAGATTTTTCTTTAGTGTAATTAGGTAATATTCTGGGTTAAACATGAAAATTTTCGTTTCTGTCGGACCCTTTTCTTTGTTTTTATCTTGTGTTATTTTTCTTCAAGTTTAAATGTTATAGTGACTTAATAAAATATGAAACTGTTGTAATTGACTCAGATTTATATGTTATGAGAGAAATTTTTTTATATCAAAGTCTGATACTGATAATATGGTGGATGTTATTCTCTTTACCTTTCTGGGAATGTAATCAGCTAATCTTGATTATAAATGAGTTACAGATGTGAGACTTTACCAGAATAGTTCCTTAGTCCAACTTCCAGCACCAGTAGCAATTATAAATTAAGGGATTATGTCTCCAATATTTAAACTTTTGTTCTTTTGTGAAATATCTGTGATTTACAGTCATGTTCTTCTTCTTATTCCATGCAAACTTCAATATCAGGTACTTGATTGCTTATCTCCTTTTATGGAAGTTGAATGACAAAGTATTACTTTTTTCTCCAAATTTTGAAGGAACAAAAGTTGTTCAATACTTAAAATCTGGTATGTCTCCTAACTCCAAAGTGTAAATAACTGTAGTCTAGCTCTCTGTTTCTCTTAAACAAGGATTCATGTTGATAACTTTCTGATAAATATCAGACTCAATGGGGGTTACCACTAATCATTACTTTTGAAGCAGTACATGAGGTGGATATTTCCAGTTGTCCATCCAATGCTAAACCTTGAGGCTGCCATTGAGTGCTTCTGCAATTCATTTCCTTCATTAAGAATATTGAAGGCATCTTATTTTTTAAACTTCAGGACAAAAAAATTGAGGAAGCTAGTTCAAAGAAGATTTCAATTTTATGTGCAAGTAAATAGAATGGAAAAGATATATAAAAAAATTGAAACCCTAACACACTTACTTTCCATAATTTGGACATGATAAAAACCTTCCTGGGTTTGAATCGGTCCATACTGTTTTAAGTTGAGGTCGCTTCTCACAATCACAATGTGCGTTCATAGTTGCTCAAACGAAATGTATTCAAACACGAATAGAGTGAGAGTCTTTCTCAAACACGAATATAGTTGCTGATATATGGAATGCTATACATTAGCACCACTTTGTTGCAGCAAGTTACAAGTCGAATTAGGTTACAGAAAAGGAAATCACAGTAATCTAGGCAGTACAAACTGTAATCCCCAAGAGCCAATCTGCCAAATAGTGTTAAAGTAAAGAAGAAATATGAAAAATAGTGTTAAAGTAATGAAGAAATATGAAAAATAGTGTCACGGTAATCACAGTAATTTAGTAGAAACTCAATTGGTGAAATAGTGTTAAAAGTAACGAAGAAATATGAAAAATCCCCAAGAGCTTCAAGTACATCAAAACTGTAATCTTTGTCGAATGTTGTCCTTCAAGAACATGATAAAGACTAACAAACAAGCAGCAATCACTTGAATCTTCAATATCCCACTAATTTTTAATCACGCAACAATCAACGTTGTTCAATTCAAAGTTCACACAATTCAAAACTTATCAGTTGTTGGAAAACATACCAATCCTTCAGTCACTTCTTTAGATGAGTTGGAAATACTATTTCTCTTAAGACTCCTCTCAAAACAACAATCAGCAATAAAACCACGATTGTTTTCATACAATCAGCACTAAAACCTCTGAGGTAGCTCAAGTCGGATTGAGTTTAGCTTTTTATCAAATGACTAATCAATAACCTTGAAAGGGCTTACCATAATATCCTTTTCAAAGATGATTCAATTTTATAGAAGTACTAAGATGCAAACAATGACTCTAAATAATACAATTTGGCCATTTTGGAATTGACCCAAAATTATCCTTCAACTTCTCAACACGAGCCAAAACTAAACATTTTGAAACAGCCAACTTTTTCCAAAAAGGGAAGCCCAAATATTTCTTAAACATGTTAATATGTTTACAGGAATCAAATGCACCAAAACAACTGAAACCCATAGCTTCAAATACCCTCATTTGAAGAACCCACCAGCTAAAAAACTTAGTCCAAAACTCTAATCACCACTCATCTTCAATTTTCAATAGCTAAGAAAAAACATTCAATCACAACAAATAAATTTCTTTATGTAAATATACAGCAAATAGTGACTAAAACTTGAATTACATAGAAATTAAAATGAAAACCCACAACCCAAACCTTAATAAATCAAAGTTTTAGTGTCCGAAATGAAAAAAGAAATCGAACCTTTTTAGCTTATCTAGGGTTGCTTGAACTGATTCGGGTCAGTGGCAGGGGAAGAAATCGAACACAGCTTCGTTCCCTTTGACCGAATCGGATGAGGGAAAGGGGTTTGCTTTGTCTGAAAATGAGAGAAATAAGAGGGGGCGTGCCGAATTTGGGATTTCACTACTTTCACCAGAGATTTGTGGCTTGCACCGAATTTGGGGCTTCACCCGAATCGCCCTAGATTTGTCTGAAAAAGGGAGAGAAGGGGTCGACCATGGCTATTAGCTCACAGAACTCCTTCGCCCCTTTCGACCTAGATAAGCAGCGTGAATTTTTTTCGGATGAGGGTTAGCTTTTTGAATTTGGCTGAAAATGAGAGGAATAATATTCGCAGTTTGTGAAAGTGAGGAGAGAGAAACTAATAAGAGCGGGTTTTATAGGTTAGCAAAGTATGCACGATCAGGGGTAAGCCCCTGATCCGGATTATATATATATAGAGTTCGGATTCAGTTCGGGATCATGTACTTTTTAAAAATACGGATTTTTTTTTGTAAAACAAATTTTTTTTTTTAATATTTTATGGAATTGAAATGTTTACATAATACATTATTTTGGGTGTGATTTGAATACATATAACAAAATATGTCTGTACAATATTATGTAAAAAATTAGTTCCATAAAATATTAAAAAAATAAAAAAATTCCGAATTTTAGTCCGGTCGGGAAGTCCGGACCTGATCCATTATATATATATATATATATATATATATATATATATATATATATATATATATATATATATTTGTCTCGTCTTTGGTAGTTTGACAGTTTTTTTTGAGCTTTGCTTGACTGGTCTTGTACCATTTTTTGCTTTCATCACCACTAACTAATGAATTAACAAGTGTTTTATCATCATATTTTTGTTTATTTGTGAGGCAGATTTTAAGTTATTTATATTATTGGTATTGGAATAATTAAAATATGTTTGCACATATATTTTAATTATGTATTTCCTACATTGTGTGAGTTTCAAAAAGAAAAGGAAAAAAATACAAGTCATACAGGGAAAACTAAAGTCATTGTTTCTGAATTTTTGCAGGAAAGGAAAAAAAATTGGGGGGAATTTTTGAAACAATTATGGTATTTAATATAATAAACTAATTGTCCCGTATTAATTTTAATTATACTATTCATAAATGTAAAAATATGACCTATTAGATAAAATTGAAGGAGAGTGTAATGGAGGGGATTCAAGTCCCAAAAAAATGAACTCTTTTTATCTAAAAATAATAAGAATTATGTTATAATTACGACGTATATCAATACATGATATTAGATAAAATTATAAAATTAATCATGTATAAAATATATTATAAAAATATTATTAATTAAATTTATTCACGTAAGTCGTAAAATAAAAAGATGGACGAAAGACACAATGTATCATTTTCCAAATAATAATAAATGGGATTCTTATTCTAAAGAGTAAAAAAAATTCTGGTCTTTTTATGTTATGTTATATATTGAGAAAAATGTTAATCGAATTATAATTGCGACGTATATATTAGATAAAATTATAAAATTAATTATATATAAAATATATCAAAAAATATTATTAATTAAATTTATTCACGTAAATCGTAAATAAAAAGATGGACGAAAGTCACGATATATCATTTTCCAAATAATAATAAATGGGATTCTTATTGAAAAAAATTCTGGTCTTTTTCTTTCAGTCCAAAACTCCGAGGCTGAAGCGGAAGAACACTGAAAAGCCATTCACTGTTAGTTCTCTCAAATCTCAGCCACCGATGAGCTCAGCGGCCAGCAACCGTTTGTAACCAGAAATTTCTCCATCCATTACCTCCGTTTGCGATCAATTTCTTGGTAAGCGCTCTGATCTATATCCTTTTTGGCCTCCGTTAATTGATTATCTATTTTGTTTCATTTTATATTTATTTTGTTTGTTCATTCTTAATCCCATCTCCTCCAAATTCATTGAAGGTTTGCTTCCTTCTTTTCTTCTTGGTAAAGAAATAAGAACAAAATATGAGGTTTTCTGAGCTCTTTTTCTCATCAAGTGGGGTTTATTGTTTATTAGGTGGCTGAAAATTATAATTGGTATTAGGTTGGCTGAGATTAAATCAACGGCTGTAGCTCAATACCCTTACTTTAGATTTTACAATTTATGGTGGTAGGATTGTTTCTATACGATAATTTGATTCTTTTGTATAGTTTGATTTTATAACACTGATTTATGACTTTTCTAACTTATTCCAATGGCATGGAGTTATATTTTGGTTTTTGAATGTCAATCCCATATCAGGCTTCAACCGTCACTTTGACAAATGAAAAATAGGAGACCCACAAATTAAAAAGAAGCGACTTTACTATTAAAATTATTTATAAAGTACTTGATTTGTGATTGTATACAAGTCTTGGAAAGTATTTATACTTATTGACGCTGCCATTTCTCTAGTGTAGTTACTCTGTGATGTAATGTAATAACCCAACAGGTAAAGGGGATACAAGGTGTTTACGATTTAATGAATTAATTTGCGGGAGTAGTTGTTTGCCTTTTATTATGTTTTAATAAATCAATTCTAAATAATTGATCTCTTTACTATGCAAGTTCTAGTGCTTCTATATATGTAGCGGGATAATGAAGCAAACTAGTTGGATATTAACACTACCACTGCCTTTCTGTTGCGCTTTTCTTAGCTTTATCAGCATTAATTTTGTGTACTTTTAATGTTTCCTATGGGAAAAAAGGAGTAGTATGGAAGTGAATTTATAATCATAATTTTATAGAATTGCATAGATGTTATGTTAATTCAATATAATGGTTAATCTTTGTTGAAGGAGTATAAAGTGCAGATAAGAAAAGCTCAATGACAAGGAGAATTGAAAAGCGTGCTAATTGTTGTTCACCTATGAAATATATCTTATTAAGCTCAGCGTCTGCATGCTCGACCTGTCTTCTTGACCTGAATCTGAACTTTTGGAAGAAACTTTCATTGGAAGGTGTTAGAGAAATTGATGAGGCATCATTCGGGTCTTTATTTTCCTAACATGCTCTTTGACAGCATGATGCTATCTTCTATGATATGTTTGTGTCAGATTTGCCTATAGAACGTATACATGTGGGAATTTCAATTTCTTGAGCATTTTATAGTGTATTCAGTGCTAGAAATAGATGCCCCTTTGACTGCCAAGGGCCCTTGACGTAAGCAATATATACAGAGAACATTTAATTCAATAACTTATTTGAATGCTCTTAGTTCATACATATGAAAGCTGTGTCCCTTAATTAGGTTTTTAAGATTTTTTGAAAAGAAGCTCTACTTTTTGTGCTTTACTTGGAAACTATTCCACCTACTGTTGTTTTGCAAATCTATTTTGTTGGTTAAATAGATATTATAACTCCATAGTGTTATTTGATTATAATCATGAGTTTGAAGAGTGGTCAAGTTTTTTTTTTTTTTTTTAACTGGTCTAGTGAGGGATTGAATATTGTTAATAGAAATGCTTGTCATTTGATTTACATAATGGCCAATGACTATATCTTGTTTTTTATTCAAACTACAGTCAATTCTTTTGTTTTCTGTGCCTTCACTGTAAAATAGTTTTTTTTGTTTCTCTAATATATTTCATTTGTTATGTTGCAGTTTGAACTTCTGAAAAGTTGCTCCTACATCATGGTAAATGCGATCAAAGGACTATATATTTCATGGTAAATTTATTTCTGACGAAGATTTTACTATTAACGTTCATTGATCATCATTTTATGTACGTTGCTCTTACGTTAGTGAATCATGTCTTGTTATTCTGGGGAATTGTGTATGAGGAATGACTGATTTAACAACAAAGAAAACATGCATATCGGTTAAGTTAATAAGGTGAAAAGAAAACTTAATAATTTGGGATGTGAAGAAGTGGAGCTTTTAAATTGTCAACCCCTAGGGGTTACCCCTAAGCCAGGTAGTGAGCATTGTAAATGCAATCCAAACTCAAAAGGGTTAGTTATAAAATAAATAAATCCCTAAACCCGTAGATGTTGATATTGGGATACATGAATTACATCAGACCTATTTTTTCTTGACCAAATAATTGTTTGTTGGTTATCAATTCTACGATATTACTGCTTCCTTTCGTGATTTATATTTCATCAATGTATGTGGCATGTCTCTGCTCCCACACCCCTAGTCAGTCTGCTCTCACTCATAGAATCTACTGAAGCTCCCTTGCAGTGACATACCAATGGCGCAATTCATTATTAACATGAATGCAGGATTACCCCAATCACAGAAGTTCATAATACATGTCTTGGATAATACTCATCTGTTTGTTCGATCTGATATGGCTGGAAGTATACGAGATAAAATCTCAGAGTTTAGAGAGCAGAATACTTATGAGAAGCCTGCTTGATTTTTAAAACAAGTTTATATCTCTTGCATCCTGAAGATGCTTTGAAAGCATTTACGATAAACCAGATCATATTTTAACCTTTTTTCTGTCTGATGTTGTGATTGCCGTCTGCAGATACTAGTCTACATATTATGATCAATGTTGCTTGTCAGTATGATTATGGACATATTTAATGGATTATACATAATCATGAAAATTTGATACACTTTACAAGAAGTACATTGAAAAATGATTATTTTGTTATATTTTGATTATATTTCTGCAATACTTGCACTTATTTCCAAGTAAATTTTACTTTTGTTAATTTTAATTTCAATTTTAATTTTTGCTTGTAGTAAACAAAACATATAGAGTTTCAACATCTGTATAGAAACTTCTCACTTATTTATTAATTTTCTACTAGTATTAAGGTTTATGTAAGACAATCCTTGGCGTATAAAGAATTGTTAATAGTAGTAACTGGTTCAAAAAAGAGAGCCTTATTTGTAGTATTTACAAATTTTGATGTTATATTTTTATTTTATTTTTACCTTTGAGCATAATGATTGTTTAGTTTAGCAATATGACATTACAATAAATTAGTTGATAACCCGAACAAATCACGGGCTAGTTTAAATAATAATTTGTTAAACATTTATGTTAAAAAAAAATAATACATAATTCAGTAATTATTTTTATTCGCAAGTGCTTAATAACACTAATCAAATAGTGATATTTGAGTTTAATTGGAATACTAATTTCTAATAATTTTGCGCTAAATTAAATTGATTATATATAGTAATATTTGAGAAAGAAAACCTACACTATTTATTTCAATTAATTAATTTAATAATTTAATAATGATATTTTTAAATTTTTAATTGGCTTATCTAAAAATTGAACATTTTAATAAAATTATAATAATTAAATTATCTTACATAAAATTGGTCAAGATATATTATCTTAAAAAAAAATTTTAATAAAAAATATTATAATAAATTTGGTAGAACAAAAAATTAAAAATATTTTAAACTTGCTTTCTCTTGTTAGAGAATAAAAATTAAAAATTATTTATGTGTATCATCATTTAAGAGTGGACTCAACAATTTTTCCAATTGATTTGATTTAATGATGTCATCATTTAATAAATTTTTCCAATTAATTTGATTTGATGATGTCATCATTTATGTGTGTGTATTTATATTAACTAGTTGATAGCCCATGCAACGTACGGACTAATTTGAATAATGGATTGACTAACCTAAACTTGAATATATATAACAAAAAAATACATTCATTAAAGCATAAGAACATCCTCTCAGTCTTATTTCATCAAAAACTTGAAATGCCAAACTCGTTCTAGGTAGCCTATATTTAGTACCCTCCTTAGTGTAGCTGCAACAAACAAAAAGTTATTTAGTGATCCGTTGTTACTAAGTATTCAAATTATTTAAGAGGTGTACAATTATGTCTTTACCAAAATTTGATTTTTGTAAATTAATCTTATTGCGCGTCCTATTCTCTGTGGCAACACCTGTAACCAAAGCGTCATCATCACACAATTTGTCGTTGCACAATATGAGATGTGCTAAAAATAAAAAATAGTAACTGAACTAAATAATAATTTACACCAAACTTAAACAACCACAAAACGGATAATAAATTCATTGCCCAATATTCTGCAATAGCAACCACCTCAGACAAACTGCTACCTTGTTAATGTCATGGGTCAATTTATTTGATTCATCTTGTAATCCATGACCTAAGCTACATCTAATAACTATAAGCTTACTATCAAGCTTTTGAAAATCTATCAAACATAAACCACCACAAAACCCCCCACAAAATGAAGAATGTTCTATCTTTTCAAACTCCAAACAAAAGCAACTCAATCATTCATCAGTAAAGGGCAGCGCAAACTCCCAAAGTAAGCATGAAACATCAGGCGCAAGTAGGAATGCAGTAAAAATTGAAACACAAATGCTCAACGCCAAAGTCACAATTAACAAATTTAAACAATCCAAACACCAATTATATATATACACACATAAGAACTAAAATTATATATGAATGCTTACCTCTTCAGCAGTAATAATAGCCTTTATATGTTGCCCAACCCAGAAACAACAAACAGTACCAAAATCAGTTACAAACCCAAAACCCAACCAAACATGACATTTGTAATTTTATACTATTGCACATGAAAAAAGGATTCTTATAGTAAAACAAAAATGTTGACAAATGAGACTTTTTTTGAAACAGGAAAAGTATAAACAACACAACAGAGGGTTAACTAACCAAGATATCTGCATATTGAATGATGGTTCTTTACCTATGAGTCGCATTCTTTGATTGTAATTTTGTAATTTTGTTAATGTCAATGCTCAATTTCTAGCACCATGGTAACCTCCTGTGACCTCTATTCTTACTTTTTTTGTAGCATTTCAACAAACAGTTAGTGTGCATCATTTAGACTGATCTAATTAGGAATTTAGATTCATCACCTAATCTGATGAACCCACGCAAAACTCAATTATAATATCTACCTCCTACCAAAATTAAAATTCATGTGTAGATCTTTCTTCAATATATCACAAATTCCTTTTTTACTTAAGCACCTCATTTAGACCAATATTAGGAATAAAAGGATAAATCCCAAATACCCATATCTTAATTTCAAAAAACAAATAGAAATCATAAAAAAGCATTAAAAGTAATCGAAAGTTTGATGAACAATTACCAATATATGTGAAAACATGGACGGTGTCGGAGGCCTTCAACTATTCAACGGCATCTGGCCGTTTGGTTTTGGCCATGTCAGCGACAAAACCATCGAGGGTCGGGCGTGGCGCCATAGAAGACAAAAGAGAAATGGGGAGTTAAGCAGAAGAGGATGGAAGTGGAAGAGGAGGGCAAGGAAAAGCAATGGACTTAATTTACCCGGTCGATTCTTCAAATTCATTGAGTTAACTCATATAAGATTGATAATAATCATTAAGCTTAGCAATTTGATTTCTCAACATTATTAAAATTGAAGATCTCAACTTATTAAGACAAAATAAAGAGAAAGAAACAAAACAGATTTAAAATAAAATAGAATAAAAATTAAATATACCTTGGTATTCATCCTTCTTAGAGGCTATCCATAACCCAGGTTGGATCGGTGGTAGAGTCGCCGACGCCGGTGATAAAATCCCAGGAAATTGACCCATTTTGAAGCCTTGAACCATTGAAATATCCTAATTCTGTAATATTAACTTGTATCAAGGACTGAAAAAAAAAACATTTCACATCTTATTACTTGAATGTAACACTTGTCCAGAGTAAATGTTAGTTATCTATTATCCTGGCAGACCTCATGGATTTGCCATATGAACAGAATCTGTCATTAAGCAATTAATTTATAGCAATTCCTCGCACTCATACCATTTGTGGGGTTGGCAATTAATTCATAAGACCTAATTTGTAGGGTGTTCCAATAAATGGTAGTCTGATGTGGACTTTTGGGTCCACCACATCATTAGGGTGCCATTGTCACCTCCAGATTAAGCTATTGATTTGGGTGTAGACATCTTTTCATAATGATTTTCCTACTCCAGATTTGGCATCCAATACTCAGTAGCTAACGGCGTTTCTGAATCAAAGGGTGAAGTGCCAAATTCTAATATGACCTAGCAAATATGAAATGCATTAAACTTATCCCAACACACACTAAACAATATCGAGCACAAAAGTAACTAATTGCAAATTAAGGGTTCTAACAAAAGTACCTAGAATTTAACAAAAACCCATATGAAAAGCATTGAACATTTGGTTTTGGTCAGCATACCTGATGGAGAGCAAGTATGCTGACCATTTATGTTTAGTAATTTAATTTTTTTTTTGGATAAATTTCTCTTAACCTCATGAGGTTACATGTTTTTGCATATGACCACATTAGCAAGAATGAAACTAAATATACAAATCAGCAACCAAAAAAAAAATGGAAGAATGAAACTAAACAAAACAAACATACTTGAGATGTTATTTGCTTCCACAAATTTCTCTACTGGAAATTCAACTACCTCTCTTGTGTGAACTCGTTTCTCATCTTCAAAAGGATAATCTCTTTCACATGCAGTTGGGTCAAATACAATGATCTCAAACTCCATTTCTCCTTCATGCCTAAACACCGACAAATCCCCCACTTCTAGGCCATTGTCCTCTGCAAACTTTGCCCAACCATTTTCAAAACTCTGATTATTTATCTTCACATCCCATTTTCCACAGCCCCTTCTCAAAATTCCTTTCTCTAGCTTCTTCCCATTCACAAGTACTTCAGGAAAGATTTCGGAATTTTCTACAACAAAAACATTAATTTTCTAACCCCAATTGTTGTAATTTCAAAAATCTATTTATATATGTTAATTAATTATTAATTCCAAAAATAATCACTTTGACCAATATAGCCAAATATGTATTTTAAAATTGAAACAGAGAGACTTACAACTCCACGTTTGAAATCTGGACTTAGGGGCTTAAAGAAGTGAGGCTTCTTGGGAGGAATTCTCATGGTGGTAAGAGGCTTTTTTTTTTTTTGCAAACTGCTTCCTAATCTTCATACTCTTTTACTGCTACTTTTCATCAAATTTATAGAACAAAATAAATTTATAAATTCAATAAAACATAATTCTTGAAATAAAATTTAGGAAAAAAGAATACATACCTGAAGGAATTAATAGATAATCAAATTAATCCAAAACCTGTAACTCAGTAATTGAATTGGTTGAGGAGAGAAAACTTTAGGAATTTAAAATAAAAATCATATATTAATTTACCTGAGATTCGGAGATAGAAGGATGAATTTCTAGATTTGAGTTCTTGGTTATCTGTTCTCTCTCATTCTCTCCCTAGCAACATTTCATTTGGGTTCGGCAGGGCATGTCATGACAGTATATGAGCACAAATGGGAAGCAACTGAAAGAATAAGGGGAAGAAGGAGAATAGGAAGAGAAAGAGGAAGAGGAATCTGAGAGACACCGTCGATTTTGTGGATCGAACAATGGAATCAAATTCAATTTAGCGTGATTTTTCCAATTGCTCGAGTTAACTCTCAATTATTTAAGAGTTGGCTCACTGAGTTTTCCAATTGAAGGATCGCTTTTGCTGCATACTATAACAAAGATATATGGGCTAACCGGGCATGATTTGAAGGCGATCGAGACCTTGGCGCTCGAAATCGGCAATAATTTGATAAGCTTTTTGCTGCTTATCGGGACTCCAAGTCTCAATGTGATGCAAAATATCAATTCCCGATGGATTCTTCAATTTGATTGATTGATACATTTCATCGCCGAGAACGACCTTGTACATTGCCTGAAAATCGATAGCGGGGACCGTTAGGGTTCCGTCCATGTCGAAGATGACGCCCCTCAGTCGAGCCTTTGCCTTGGGGGTGGTGACGGCAAAGGAGGTGGAGGTGGAGGTGGAGGTGGAGGTGAAATAGGGGTGAAATAGGTATATGGAATGTGAAATAGGGGTGAAATAGGGCGAGGGAAGGGAACATGTATATGGAAGTGAAATAGAGGTGAAATGGAGATTAAATGTGATAGAATTGTTTGATAACCATTTTTTTATATCAATTTATACAAAGTTAGGATGAGGATAAAAATATAATAAATATTAAACAATTAATTCAAATAAAATCACCAACAATGTATAATTAGTAAAATATTTTAAATTTAATAAATTATTATAATAATTATGACAATTTTACATAATTACTATAGAATATAATGGTGGTGGTGGTGGTGGTGGTGGTGGTGGTGGTTGGTTGGTAGTGGGTGGTGGTGAATGATGCAGTGAGTGATGGTGGTGGTGGTGAAAGGTGGTGATGGGTGGTTGAGGGCGGCTGTGGTGGTGATGGTGGGAGATTGTTGAAGGTGGTGGGTTGTGGTGGTGTTGAATGGTGGTGATGGGTAGTGAACGATCGTTAGTATTTGAGCCTAAATAAATATGGATGTCATTAATTAATTTTAATGATTCCATATATTAATGTGTTCTACTCTATGAGTAGATTAAATTAAGTATTTGGAAGCTCAAATTCATGGAGTAATGAATGAGATATTAACTCCTAAAGATTACACTTGGAAATGATAAAAGATAATAAATACATGTGGGAAAAACCAAGTCCTACATAGGTTAATTAAGAATTGAATAGTTTATATGTTTATATACAAGGAAAGTGCTCTTGGGTTTGGGCCCAAGGGCACCCCACTTTTGCGAAAGGGAGAAGACCTAGCCAAGGCTAGGTTCGAACACACACACGCGCGTCACCGCCAACCGACCGGGCGGCCTGGCATGGCTTGGGCTCGGGGGTCTGGGTCCTGTATATAATTTTTTAGATAAAATTTATTTAAATTTTTAATTAAAATTTATTTATTTAATTCTATTATCAAAACTGTGTCGTTTTGATATTATTATCAAAACTATGTCGTTTTGAGAAGCGGTATCTGCTGAAAGGGTATAAGTCTGAACGGACGGCCCAAAACTATGTCGTTTTTGTCGCGCCTTTTCTACTAAGCCTAAAATTACGTAGTTTTGGTTCTGCTAATGCTTAGACTACGTCGTTTTAAGGGTCTAAATAAATGCGCATATTCTGTAAATGATCAAAACTACATCGTTTTAGCCAAAAGATACAAATAATACATTTTCAAAATCACCCCGTGCCTTTTCATGGGTGAGGTGCCCATCCGAAAGGTCACCAACCCCTCATATAAATAGATAGGAGGGGCCAACCTTTTCATTCATTCAATTCTCAAGCATTCAAGCATATTAGAGTTTTAAGTCTTTATTTCTTCATCAGTTTCTTAGTTATTTTGTGAGAGAGAGTCCGAGCATTACTTTGGTTTGTAGAGTATACTTTTTGTAGTGCTGCAAAAGTATACAGTGTCATTGTATCCTGGGAGACAAGTGCTATCAACTCTAAACACCATACGGAGGGCATAATTGTCTTAAGGACATAGTACCAAGTACTAGCATTGACAAATATTTTTCTACAGTTCTAGTTATTTGAGATAAATCAATATATATATATATATATATATATATATATATATATATATATATACAGTAAGGATCAGGGGCTTACCCCTTATTGAGCTTACCCAGCTTACCTATAAAAGCCGCGTCTTTTACTAATTTCTTTCTCCTCGCTCAAACATAACGCGACTTATTTTCTCCCCTTATATTTCTCTTATCTGAAAGGAACGCGAACTAGGATTCCATCTTCATCCGAAAAATCGAGCGAGAATCCCCTTCCCTCATCCGAAGCGATCACTGCAAAACAGAGAAGCGTTCCAAATCGATAGTCACTGCGATCGTAACAGATTCGGTCGACCCCTTCCAAAACAAGCCCTAATCCTGGTATGTCTCCAATTTTTAAACTTTTGTGTAGACCCAATTCTTGATAATGAAGTTTAAGGAGGTCTCTGCACTTGATAGAATGACCCAATTCTTGATAATGAAGTTCAAGGAATTTGTGTATAGTACGTAGATGGAACTATTCATCTTTAGCTCTGCATTATTCATTTTGAATTAATATGCTCCATCACTACGGTCGTGTCTTAAACACCCCCCCTTCTAATATGATCAATATCTTGTACAGGGTGTAAGTTGTGTTTAGATAGTTTTGTAAAAACATAGAACTTTCACTTTCTATAGGTGAGGCATATTAAATTAGTATATTGCCTTTTCTGTCTTTTTTTTATCTTCTCTTATCGCCATTCACTTCTTGATCTAACTTTGTTTTACTTCTACAAAATAAAGGATCATAGTTTATACCTTACTATAAGCTAGTTACAGGATCATAGTTTATATCTTACTATAAGCTGGTATTTTGTTTAAATCAAATTCTGATATTGATAATATGGTGGATGTTATAACAATGGATTTTTTTTCTATATCAGGTACTTGATTGTTGTTTATTATGGATGCTATGAACCATGAAATTGATAGTTGTGGGGATAATGCAGAAATGAATTTAGATTGCATTTACAATTTTGAAATGGAGATGGAGAGGGATGACTTGATTAAAGAGGGGTTGGATGTGAACAATGATAAATCTGTTGTCTACTATCCTTAAGTAGCCGATGAATTTACGCCTAAGCTAGGTCAAGAATTTCAAACATTAGAGGACGTTCACACTTTTTACAATACGTATGCAGTACATGCTGGTTTTAGTATGCGAAAGCATACTGAGAAAAAAAAGGAGGGAAGCAGTGAGATTGTGAGGAAGGAGTATGTTTGTTATAAGCAAGGAAAGGGCAAACTATTAGCCAATGTGGATGCAAAAAGAAAACGTGGATCTACCAAAGAAGGTTGTAGTGCAAGAATTGTGGTGGTTAAAAGAAATGACTTGTACGTAGTTACCATAACTGAAGAGGGCCATTGTCACCCATTGTCAACCCCACATAAGAGACATCTGTTATGATCGCACCGTAATGTGTCAGCTGCCCAAAAATGTTTGAGTCAACAACTTGGCATGGTGAATATACAACAATGCCAACAATACAACTTTCTTGCAGTGCAGGCGGGAGGGATTGAAAATATTGGTTGCACGCAACGAGATTTGTATAACTTTGAAAGAGACAATCATAATGAGCTGAAGGGACAAGATGGCGATATGTTGAATGAGTACTTGAAGTTAGAACAACAGAAGAATCCTGCATTCACCTTTACAATTGATACAGACGATGAAAAAAGGATTACTCGTTGTTTTTGGGCTGATGCAACTTCTAGACGGGCTTATAGATTCTATGGCGATGTTGTCATTTTTGATACCACGTACAACACTAATCGTTACGGAATGATATTTGCACCACTAATGGGGGTTAATAACCATGGTCAAACTATTGTATATGGTTATGCTTTCTTAAGTGATGAGACCATAGATAATTTTGTTTGGCTTTTCAAGTGTTTTTTGGATGCAATGCCAGGTGATGCACCTAAGATGATTTTCACTGATCAGGATGCGGCTATGACAAATGCCATTTCACATATCCTTCCTAAGATATTTCATAGGTATTGTAGTTGGCACATTTTAACCAAATTTTCAGAGAAGATTGACTCAGCAAAATGCAGTGCTTATTATAAAGAGTTTTCAGATTGCATTTGGAATTCAGAGAGTGTGGAAAAGTTTGACTCTACTTGGGTGGAGTTGTTGGAGAAAAGTGGGTTGACTACTAATAAATGGCTACAATCAATGTATGACATCCGTTGTAGATGGGGTACCCGCACATGTGAATCATGTTTTCTCAGCTGGCATGTCAAGTAGCCAACGAGCGGAGAGTTCTCATGCGTTTTTAAAATATTTGTTTCTAAAGAAAATTCATTAGTGGATTTTATGATTCAATTTGGTCGGAGCCTTCAACATCAACGACATGTAGAGTTGGAATCAGATAACAAAGATTTGATTGAGAGACCGAGAATGAAAATTGCCAATCACTTCTTAAGTCAAATGGTTGACATTTATACATATTCTATGTATTATAAATTTGAAGACGAGTTGTGTGAGTCTTTGAATTATAAGTTTGAACTTATGAAAGAGGATGTCAACTACCATGTATATAAGATTTGTCGAAGGAATGTCAGCAAGTGTAATGTAAGAGAAATCCATTATGATAAATCTTGGGATTATGCTACATACACTGGCTTACTTGAATAAGTATCATGATCTTGACAAGTTGCCTACAAAATACATTTTATCGAGGTGGACAAAGACAACAAAATCAATAAGTGTAATTGATGATAATGGTGTGGCGATAAAAGATGACAAGTCATACTTACTCTTGCGGAGTCAATTGATTCAACGTTCTTTAAATTTGATTGATAGTGCTCTCACAAATGAAGAAGCCACAAATTTTGTAAAAGAATGTCTAGATAATGTATATGAGAAGGTGAAGCAAATTATTGGAAAGACTGATTCCGAAAGAAACAAGGAAATAGAGTGTGGTGGAATTAGTGTCTCCAAGTCAGTTAACATGACTTCTACACATGAACATAGTTATATTGAGTCAACCCACGTGCGAGCAAAAGGGTGTGGCAAAAGGCTAAAAGATGGCAAAGAAAGGGCTTTGGGAAAAACAAAAAGTGCCAAGAGTAGACGTTGTCATGCATGTGGGGAAGTTGGTGTGACACACGATAAAAGAAACTGTCCGAAGCTTAATAATTTGTAAACAAGTTTGTGTATTTTGACTTTGCTATTATTTTAAAATTGACTTTGGTATTTGTTTAAATTTGACTTTAATATTTGTTTACATGTAGAATTGGAGTATGAAATGATGATGCTACTCAGGCTCCAAGTGTAGATAATGATGATGCTACTGAGATTTATATGTGAATCATTAAATCTAAATTCTGAGGTAATTCTGCATACTCATTCTGAACTAGTGCATTGTGATTTTTATTCTACTAGCATTTGAGCAGTTGTATTTAGTTTTGTCAAGTAATGATTTGTTTACATGTAGATTAGTTTCTGTGTGTTTATTTTGCTGGGATGTCATGTGTGGGTAGAGGCCATTTTATTAAGTTGCTGCTTGTATATTGGTGTAAGTAACCTTTCAAGTAGAGATGGTGCAACAACTGCTTCATCTAATTTTTATTTTCGTCTAATAGTACTTTGTTTCAACACAACTGCTATCACTTTGTCACTGCACAACTGCTATCACTTAGTGTTATGTTCTTCTCTTTATGGCTGATAGATCATATTTCATGTCAGGCAATCAGTTGTTACACAAAAGACTGAAGGCAATTCAAGGAGATAAACTTTCAATACTTTGTATCCAGTTACAGGAAGTGGAAAACTACAGCAGTACACAAGTGTCAATTTTATCATAGTATCTAGATGTTGAAAGTACCTTAGTTTCTATGTTGGCTGAAATGGGTGTAGTAAGTTGTTATAGTATGACTTACATTCTTGCTGATTAGGATTTAATAGATTGTTTAAGAAAATATTTTGTGGTGACTTTTGGATTCGTTTTGGTAATCAAGACTGTTATTGTGAGCCAATATGACATATTGGGTGGTGAATTTGTTATGCTAAAGTTGTGCTCAATGTTATCCGTTTGTTGCAGCTATGGGATGTTGTGAGCCAGTATGACATTTAAGGAAGTTGTGCTCAATGTTTCTTTCTGATGCTTACAGGGTGTGCCCTCTCTGTCGAGGAGATGTTCATGAGGGTTTCACAGATGCCTGTGTGTCAAACCCAGAAATCACTTCTCTTTGAGAGAATTGTATATACACACATGTAAATAAGGTGGCTATTGCTGTATTTACATCATCAGTATATACCTTATGTATTCTATCAATTGAGGCTGTTGCTTAGTGCAATGGTAATGTTGACAAATTTATTACAGAAATCACTTCTCTTGGCATTACATAATGAACTACTACTAATCAATCATGGGATAAAATAATAAAATAGTCCTAAAGTAATAATAAATTAGTACGAATAGTATGAATCTACCCATAATTTTTCCACACAAATGTTGGATGAGAAAATATTTAGCCGTAAAAAAGGAAGAGATAGAAATTACAAAATGTCCATCCACTGTAAATCAATCACCATAAAACAGAAACATCTAAAATGCATGAAGAACAATATTGTTCAACATTCATTCATGCTGCGTGTGACGCCCTCAAAATAATTATACATCACCCATCTTGGGTCATCAGAAATATGGTACATAATACAAATACAATCTTAAATATACAACATGAGCTGTGAGTTTTAATACAAATATTGTCTTCTAGACAGTATTCAAACTCAAAATAAGTCCTCAATACATTTATTATCACACTATTTCATAGAATAGTGACAACTAATGCTATCATCTGGACCGTCACTCCGTTCCCCGACTAGTCCCTGCTACGTTTTTATTTCTTGAAGAGAACAATGAAAGTACAAGGGTGAGCTCAACTAGCCCAGTAAGAAATATTATGACTAAAATAATGTAGAATAAATTATCGTTAGTCTTCAACAGCGTTAAACTGATACAACATAACAAACATCAAGTTTAACTGCAGCGGAACAAGCAATCCATTAAAAGAGTCAAGTAGATAATAAAATCTATTATCTTTTATGATTTAAAAAGTTTTTCAGCACTTTTATCGCTGGGACTCAGCTTAATAAATAATCCACATCATCCCTGCACTACGGCCAATGATATTCATTAGTATCACAGCCACAAATTATCCATGCACTACGGGCCAAGGATATTCGTGTATTCATCAATGGTCATGATAATGCCATAAAACAATTCATCTTTGAACCCTTGGCCGAAGAGAATCCATAGCCATAATCATACCAAAAACTGTCCATCAATGCACTACGGGCCAATGAGGACTTTTTCCACATCATTTGTAACATCACGGTCATGATTATACCGAATAATTCCTGGTCATAATCATACCAAGTCCATCTATGCACTACAGGCCACAGATGACTTTCAACATAATATAAACATGAGGATGATGACAACGACATAATAATTCAATAAAACAAGTTTAAGAATTAATTTATCCAGGAATCAATAACGTCTAAATTGTCAACATGATACTGCTTTGTGAAGTAAAATTCAAGATTGCTAAGAAGAATATTTCCATGAAAAGATACTGGATGAAGCGCAAATATCAAGGATATTCCACTAATTTCATGGAGTATAGAAGCCAAAGCTTTAACCAACTGAGTATAAGAGAATATATGAAACTGCAAATGGATTTTCGTCCGCCATGCGGTTATCCACTTAGACAGATCATTTCCAAAATTTAATAAGGAATGAATACAAAGGATCATTCACCATGCATGTGGTAATCCACATAGATAGGTTATTCCAACAGAATAATAAAGAATGGAATAACAGAAGAATTCACCATGCATGCGATAGACCGCACAGACATGTTATTCCAACAGAATAATAAATAATGGAACCAGGTCATGCGTAATACGCACAAATAAGATATTCCAACAGGATAATAAAGAATGGAATAACAGAAGAATTTCTCCATGTATGCGATACTTCGCATATACAGGTTATTCCAACTGAATAATAAGGAATGAAATAACAGAAGAATTTCACTATGTATGCGGTACTTCGCATATACATGTTATTCTAACATAATAATAAAGAATGGAATAATAGAAGAATTTCACCATATATGCGGTACTTCGCATATACAGGTTATTCCAACATAATAATAAGGAATGGAATAACAGAAGAATTTCACCATGTATGCGGTACTTCGCATATACATGTTATTCCAACATAATAATAAAGAATGGAATAATAGAAGAATTTTACCAAGTATAGGGTAGTCCGCGTATACAGGTTATTCCAACATAATAATAAAGAATAGAATAACAGAAGTTCTTTTCATGAATACGAAAGAAATAATACCCCTTACCTTAGAAGAAACTGGATATAGGAGTAGTGAAGTAGCAGAATACTTTTCTTCTTTCTCTCTATAGTTTCTCTCTCTAGAGTTTCAGTGAATTCGTAAAAAATAATGAAGGAATGAACTTCTATTTATAGGAGAATGGACTGAATAGTAACTAATTCATGAACGGTCCAGATTGATTTGCTTTTAAACGGACGGTCCATATTGATTTACTATGCAGTATTAATAAAATATTCTAATAAAACAAAATCTTTTAAATAAAATATAATATATTCTATTTATAATATAATAGAACGAATAACTTTATAAAAGTATTCTATTTTATATAAAAAGATTTTACTATGCAAACACTATGTAGACACTATGCAAAAACTATGCATAATAGAATATTATATATTCTATTTATAGTCTAATAAAATAAATAATTTTATAAAAGTATTCTATTTTATATAAAAAAAATTTACTATGCAAACACTATGTAGACACTATGCAAATACTATGCATAATAGAATATCATATATTCTATTTATAGTCTAATAAAATAAATAACTTTATAAAAGTATTCTGTTTTATATAAAAAGTTTTCTGTTTTATTACATTTATAATAATAATAAAACAAAACTTATCACCTTTATTATAATTCACAATATTAATCGACCAGGTCGTTCCCAGGAAAGAGGTGACTTTCCAATAAGAATTTCTCTCTATTGGCGCGCAATTAGGTGACCAAACCTGTCCTTAGCAGATCTTCTAGACATCGTTAATATTGCAAGTAACAATTTGAATAACTTTGTCGTCTCAATTATTGATTTAATAACATAACATATTATACAGATGCTACTGTGACAATAATTGAATCAATAATATGAGAGATATGATGCAGCAATTACGGTAGTAATAATTGAGTATAACTGAGTGACTTCTTACGTAAGCATCAATAACCAATACCGTGTGCTACTATGCAACCACGCGTATTACTGTACTTTTACTACCGAGTAGTTCAACAGTTTTAACGGTAAAACTTCCGCCGTTATTTTTATAAAAATATTTTTATCGTTTTCTCAATTCGACAATAATTCTGTTGTGGGGTCCACCAATGATTGTACCGTCGTACGGATATTTTTTGACAAAAAGAATATTCTCCGACCAATCAAATATTATACAACAACTTGCATACTTTTCAAAATTTATACATATTACCCACAACTATAACATTATATCAAATCCACACCATAATATTAAAAAAAATATTTCGAGAAATTTAAATCTTTATTCATAAAATTTGGGGTCTCACAATCTCCCCTCCTTATGAAATTTCGTCCTCGAAATTTACGTACGTACCTGGTATGCCGAAGAGATAAGGATACCTTGACTTCATTTCAGATTCTAACCCTTGAGGTATAACCTTTGAGTATTGAAGACGATACTTCTTATCCAAGATTTTAACACGTATCTCCTCATACTTTAAATCTTCTGCTATCTCGTCCAATTCCAATTCAATAATGTGGTTCGGGTCGTCCACATATTTACGTAACATCGATACGTGAAAAAGAACGTTATGAACACGCGACAAACTTGGCGGTAAAACGAGTCTATTGGCCACAGTTCCTACTCGATCGAGTATTTCAAATGGGCCAATTAAATCGAGGGTTGAGATTTCCTCTTTTCGTCGATTCTTGCTTCTAGAATAACGCCCTATTGAACCTTCTTCTTCACATTCATCAGATTCGGGTGTGTAGCTTGAGCGGCTTTAACTTTATCGATTAAAGTCGATTCTACTCGTATATTCGTTATTTTCACGTGGGTCCCTGGAGTCTTTAACTCTATCTTCATCCTTTGCAAGTCATACAAAATGGATTTTTGTGTTAACAACATCGCACTTGTAAACGCATACGATCTTTTACTCAACGCGTCAGCTACCACGTTCGCTTTTCCACGATGGTATTGAATGGTACGATCGTAATCTTTAACAGCTCGAGTCAACGCCTTTGGCGCATTATACGTACATTTTGGTTGAAGAAATATTTAAGGATTTTAGAAATGGGTTTTGTACTGGGGTCAATACAAAATTCGATTTCACGTTCTAGGGGTAGGCTAAAAAGTCTTCAAGAATACGTTTGGAAATTTATTAACAATAGAAATATCATTCAAAACTGTGACTTTCATCTAAGACTTGGATAGTATGTCACATTGATACCTATCAACTTGCCATCGTCATTCACAACATCCCCTACAGAAAGTCTGGCTTTTGTGCATTCCACACAAGGAAGTCAACAACGAAAGGACCGGGGCTCTTTACTTATGGCTTGATATGACAATGATTGACTTTAGTGGTTTGGTTGCTTGAATTCGCATAACAGGTTGGTTAGGAATATGAAAGCTAACCACCTTACGAAAAGCTTGATGAGTAGTTAACCAATCGATTCCTAAAATCACATCATAGGTAAATATTTTCAAAGAGATAAGATCGACAGGTAACATAAAAGTGTCGATTTGAATCAACAAGATTTATAAACAGTGGAGGTAACGAAGGCTTCTGCTAACGAAGTTTCAACCAATAAGTCAAAGTCTAACTTCTCCTGAGTTAAATTTAAACGTTGAGCGCAAGCAAGAGAGATAAAAGAATGGGTAGAACTGGTATCTAATAAGGTATAGACTTCACAAGAATTTATAATTAACTAACCCATGCTAACTTCGTTTGGGTTCCTCACTTGTTGGGAAGTCATGACAACCGCTCTCGCCTGAACTACCCGGCTTTGACTTGTCTGGGACAGCATTTGGTGTCATCACTACCGTTAGAATTGACTTTTCTATAGGGCATATTTTACCCTCAACTGCTTCATCGTACTCCTGTTTCATGATCTGAATCATTAATCTTTGATCCATATCGAATTGGGGTTGACCGCAATGTACAGGGTAATTCAAAACTCGATGTTGGGTTATCTCAATTGCTGTCCAAAAAGAGAAATATATATCATCTATTTTAGCCTTCTTAGATCGGACGTCTCTTTCCACAATATCAACGCGTCGTGCGGCTTTTAACCATGCATCACTCATTCTCACTCGTTCAGTTGTTTCTTCTTTCAGCTTAGATTCCAGCTTTATCATCTTATACTCTGCCAAAGAGTGTTTCTGTTCAAGCATCACATATCGGGTAACACAAGCTTGAATTGTTCCATCCTTTTGCTCCACGATCGCCTGCCGTTCTTCAGCCTACTCTTCTAACTCATGAATACGATTTTGTAATTCTACATTTCGATCATAAAATTCTTCTAATAAATTCTCCTCAGGTTCCTCTTCTTCCTCACTCTCAGCTGCTACCTCTGCGACTAGCTCGGGTGCAACTATTAATTCCTCCCTCACCACAAGAATATCTCTAATTCCTTCTTCGCCTGACATCACATTATCCTGGTTGGCGATTAAAGGTGTCTCCATGGTCTCATTCAATCCATTGTTAACGTTCTCTCCTGCCATTCTTAAAAACTGCCATAAAATAAGGGTTAATTGACATATCACATATTATCCCTATACTCTGACCGACTAATTAAATACCAAATAAACTTAGGTAGGTCATACTAGCGAAAGAATTCCCCGTCTCTCCACTCCTAGTTCTTATCTCACATCTCAGCCAGGGATCATATCCCTAAGCCTTGATACCAACTGTGATGCCCCCAAAATAGGTATACATCACCCATCTTGGGTCGCCAGAAACATGGTACAGAATACAAATACAATCTTAAATATATAACATGAGCTATGAGTTTTAATACAAATATTATCTTCTAGACAGTATTCAAACTCAAAATAAGTCCTCAATACATTTATTATCACACTATTTCATAGAATAGTAAGGACTACTAATGCTATCATCTGGACCGTCACTCCGTTCCCCGACTAGTCCCTGCTACGTTCTCATTTCCTGAAGAGAACAATGAAAGTAAAAGGGTGAGCTCAACTAGTCCAGTAAGAAATATTATGACTAAGATAATGCAAAATAAATTATCGTTAGCCTTCAATAGTGTTAAACTGATACAATATAACAAACATCAAGTTTAACTACAGCGGAACACGCAATCCATTAAAAGAGTCAAGTAGAGAATAAAATCTACTATCTTTTATGATTTAAAAGGTTTTTCATCACTTTTATCACCAGGACTCAGCTTAATAAATAATCCACATCATCCCTGCACTACGGCCAATGATATTCATTAGTATCACAACCACAAATTATCCATGCACTACGGGCCAAGGATATTCGTGTATTCATCAATGATCATGATCATGCTATAAAATAATTCATCTTTGAACCCTTGGCAGAAGAGAATCCATAGCCATAATCATACCAAAAACTGTCCATCAATGCACTACGGGCCAATGAGGACTTTTTTCACATCATTTGTAACATCACGGTCATGATTATACCAAATAATTTCTGGTCATAATCATACTAAGTCCATCTATGCACTATAGGACACATATGACTTTCAACATAATATAAACATGAGGATGATGACAACGACATAATAATTCAATAAAACAAGTTCAAGAATTAATTTATCCAAGAATCAATAACGTCCAAATTGTCAACATGATACTGCTTTGTGGAGTAAAATTCAAGAATGCTCAGAAGAATATTTTCATGAAAAAATACTGGATGAAGCGCAAATATCAAAGATATTTCACTAATTTTATGGAGTATAGAAGCCAAAGCTTTAACCAACTGAGTATAAGAGAATATATAAAACTGCAAATAGATTTTCGTCCGTCATGCGGTAATCCACTTAGACAGATCATTTCCACAATTTAATAAAGAATGAATACAAAGGATCATTCACCATGCATGTAGTAATCCACATAGACAGGTTATTCCAACAGAATAATAAATAATGGAATAACAGAAGAATTCACCATGCATGCGATAGACCGCACAGACAGGTTATTCTAACAGAATAATAAATAATGAAACCAGGTCATGCGTAATATGCACAGACAGGATATTCCAATAGAATAATAAAGAATGGAATAACAGAAGAATTTCACCATGTATGCGGTACTTCACATATACAAGTTATTCCAACAGAATAATAAGGAATGTAATAACAAAAGAATTTCACCATGTATGCAGTACTTCGCATATACAGGTTATTCTAACATAATAATAAAGAATGGAATAATAGAAGAATTTCACCATGTATGCGGTGCTTCGCATATACAGGTTATTCCAACATAATAATAAGGAATGGAATAACAGAAGAATTTCACCATGTATGCGGTACTTCGCATATACAGGTTATTCCAACATAATAATAAAGAATGGAATAACAGAAGAATTTCACCATGTATGCGGTACTTCGCATATACAGGTTATTCCAATATAATAATAAAGAATGGAATAACAGAAGTTCTCTTCATAAATATAAAAGAAATAATACCCCTTACCTTAGAAGAAACTGGATATAGGATGAAACAACCCGGGTCAAATCCCGAGTTCGGAACAAATCTTGGGTCAAATCCCAAGTCCGAATCGAATCAAATCCATCAAAATAAGGCCTCAAACCACTGACCTAATAGTATCTTTTTGGGTCATCTTAGCCCACCACAAGCTTCCAAACATAATTTTCAACTGCTGATCAAGCATAGTGTCATGTGCAGTATCCTTGCTTAGTATGCATTATCCCACTATCTCAGCAAGGAACTCGAATTCCTCAGGAAACTCCTTTTTCTTCATATCATTTAGACTAGGGTTTCTTTGGTACCTCATAATCTCCTTTGCTTGCTTAGTGTCGATCTCATCAAGGTTTCTCAGTCCTAGGTCAGGAAAACCTAAGCATAGATTGATATCGGATGATTTCAGCTTAAGAGACTGACCTTTAACCTTGGTTGAAAGGGTTCCGGCATTTATAGATGCATTTGAGTAGAATTCCTTGATCAGTTCAGTATATACTCGAGTGCTAGCCTTAAGACATTCTGAGAATCGAGCTTTCTTCACAAGTTCGAGAATGTCTCTGAACTTCTTTTTGGATTTTTCAAATAACTTGGTTCTGAGCTGAATGCCAGTGATTACTTTCCAATCTTCCATTTGAATAGTTTGAGGAATATGGGTATTTGATTCAGAGGAGTTTATGAGAAATGGCTGATCGTGATTTGGGCAAGGCTCTGGAAGGTTAATTGATTTTGGCTTTTGAGAGGATTCTTGGGTTTGAAAATGGGAGGGAGAGAGGTTCGATAGCTCCTGATACCTAGTTGCTAATTTGAATTTTCCTTTATGGCAGTTCCCTCTGACTCTGCATAAGTGGTGACGTGTCAACCAACCATTGGTTGCATGATGCCCAGTGATGAGTTGTAACTCCCCCATTACCTCTTCAGTTTAATGTTCCTTCTTTAAACAAATAGGCGTCAGTGACGTGGATTGACTGTTGACCATTTTGGTTCGTAGAGTAGCATGGTAAGGCAGCTGTGGACTCTATGTTTTCCTTTTTTGACTTAACGATCATCTTTTGAGAGAGACTGCAGTGAATGGTTTTGACATTACTCCTCATTTTGAATTGCATGTCTTAATCATTAATGTACTTTATGAAGGATTGGGGACTCTACTTTTGATATGAATCTTTAGGACATCTTTCCAACCAGTATTAGACCTTGTCTCCTCATTCTCTGAATGGTTGAGCAATTGTTTAGTTCTTCCGATCTCACCATGAGTTAGTGTATTCTGATAGGACTGCGATCGTCGAGTCTGCTTCTACGATCGTTGAGGTTGCACCACGATCGTTGATTTCTCTTCAAACTCTACTCTACTGGTATCTTCGATCGTTGACTGTCTTGGTCCTTGAGATGAACTTGATTAAGCAATCCTTCTGGGTTAAGGTAGCTCAGGAAGGGCCAACCTCTTAGAGTAAGCTAAGGGTCAGGTTTGTCCCTGAGGCGCTTTCCAGATGACAAACTTTAGAAGTGATTTGCACTGATATCTCATTTGACCTTTTCTGCTGGGGAGGTCCTCTACCAACTTTAGACAATTGCATTTGTTGTAATCGTTGTGTCCTCCTTCTCTTACACTATGATTAGATGCTTGATCGTAGGCATTCCACAATTTTGAGTTGGGTGGCTGATAGGTTATCAGTAGTATGTTTTGAGACATTCTTACTGACTATGGATCATCATTTGGTTCATCAGTCACAAAGTTTTGGGACTCTGTAGCTGGTACATTGCTTCATAGTATATCTCAGTGTTGTTTTAGAGCTGCTGTTCAGTTAGCAGGTTACTGCTCCCCCATAGTTGATTCTGTCTTCTCAAAGAGATATAAATTCTTCTTCTTCACGTGTAGCAGAAGCCAGTTTTGCATATCTTATTATTGCTGAAGTCATTGAGTCTTCTTGTATCGTAGACATTAGCATCTTTAAAGTTTATCATTCTGCGATCCTTTGATAGCACTACGAACGTAGTCCTCCTTGTCAGCGTGTACTTGTGGAGTTTTTCTCCCGTAATGAATTCCTCATTTTTGATGCTCGATGATCCTCTGAGGTGAGCTTCCTTGAGGATTCTTCTATTATTACATGCTTTGCATGGCTGAGCATCTAAGACCCTTTTTCATCTTTGGTTGAATGGCCTGCTCTCATATAAAGATCAGCAGCCATGTGAGCTTTATTCAGATCATCTCAGCAGGTCTTTAAGGACATGCTTTGACATATAGGAGTTTTATTAGAATCATTTATGAACAGTCTTAAGCCTTCTGCTGGTTGAATCTTCTTGACTGAAGTCCTTTGCTTTAGCATTCCTTAGTGTGGCCAGATAGACCAAGTACCTGCAGGTTATAAATTTCTATTTTTGGTACCCATGGTTAAATGGGTCCTGCTAGGTTAGTTTTCTAAACCCATGTTCCTCATATATTTAGATAATCATCATATTTGTCACCAACAGTCACATTCATGCATGTAACTAATTAGATAATACATTTTGAGATGCATGATCGTGAGTGTGTGTAAGATTTGCCATTTTAATAAAACACTCTTTTTCTTTAATGGTTTCATCATTTGCTAGGTTATGTTCACTGGGTTTAAATGTTCACAGAGTGAGAATCAACTCTATGATTTATTTGTATCTGGTTGATTCATGGAGGTGATCAGTTTCTACGAATCTTCAAGATACTTTTGTAGAACTGATCATACTTTGTGTGTTATTAAACACTTAGAACATAGGTTGTACATACATATTAACCCATCAGCAAGGATTACTTCACTTAAAATTAATTTAACCTGTGATGCACTTATGACCCATTTCAGATTTCCTTCAAGATGTCATCTTCAACCTAAAACTTGGATGGAGAGAAGGTTTATAAGCATTTGAGTTTCCAACCTCAGTGTACTTTCTCTCTTCACCTTTTTAGGTAGATTATGATTCCTTAAAATAATACTATTATAGTTCATAAGGAGGTGCAACATGATGTACACAATTATATTAGTGAGGAACCATACCTTTTTACTGTTAGTTTCTTAACAGTCATTTAGCTTAGATATATTGAGGTTAGGCATTGATGTGCATAGTTTCTCATTTGCTCCTGACAGCTTGTTGCTCCACTTGACCTTCAATCAATTGGCTGTGGTCTTGAAGATGCAAGCTAAGAAAATCTTAGCATCTTTAGTTCTTTGACATCTTTGAGTTCACAATGTTTACATCCAGTTGCTGGTTGGCCAGATACATGTTTGAGAAGTTCTTCTTTCTTCTTTGGATAAGCATTTCTTAGCATGTATGGCCTTTTCATCTTTTCAGTCTGGTAGATGTTTGACTCTTTTCTGTTGTTGTCTCTTGAGCTTTCTAGCCTGGTCTTCAGATTACAAGATTGACCGCGAGCAAGGATTGGTCTTGTTGATATGGCAATCAAGCACATGGACCGATCTGAGCAGCTTCAGGTGTATATACACATTTACCTGTACACAATATTTCCAACGTATGAGCTCATCTGCATATAACAAGTGACTTACTACTAAACTAAGTTTAGAACAAAGTATGTGCCTAGGATCAGACTCAAAGCGATTAGCTTTTGAATATAGCATGAGAACCTGCTTTGATACAAATTGTTAGTTCCCAGTAGGCACAATAGATCTAGAAGGGGGGGTTGAATAGATCCTTTTTATTTCAATTACCTTTCTCGTTTATTTTGTATTGCTAATGAATTAGCATATGACAAACATAAGAATCTTTTCAAGCACAGCAGAATAAGTAAAAGATCTTCTTCATTGATATATACGCAATCATACATACATTGTTCTTAGAGTTAGTTCAGTTGTAAGCAGTTAAAACATACATGGTAGTTATTGCAGTTAAGTACATAATATAAATAACATAAGGTAAAAGACACAAGGGATTTTAAGTGGTTCAGAGACTCAAGCTCCTAATCCACTCTTCTGCTTTCAACTAGTAGGATTTCCACTAAGGAAGGGCAGCACCCTGAATCACTAAGATTCCTTCAAGGCCAGCAGCCTTGGGACTTTAGTTCACTAAGAACTCTTCAAGGCCAGCAGCCTTGGAACTTCTCTATTCCCTAGAAAGTCTTCAAGCCCAGCAGACTTAGAGCTTTATTTAGTCCCTCCGGACAAGGACCCCTAAGGCACTGACTTCTTGTTGTTGAGTTATTTGTTTGTTTGTTGGAGTTGGTGCTGAGCTGCTAAGATGTCTTTATGCTCTCAACATCTTCTGTACTTAGCAGCTTGGCGTGATCATCCTTGAAGTGCAGTTGAATGTTGCATGATGCTCAGCTTCTTCAGTGACTCAACCACTTCTGATGATCCTTGATGAATTTCCTTGAAGATCGTTCTTCTTGATACTTGATGGCTGCACATGATGAGTTTCTAAGATGACTGTAAGCTCTTCTGCTAGGTACTTAGAAACTTTCTCATGCTTGCCACCATGATGGCATTGGTGATCTTCTTTCTTGATACTTGATGCCTTCTCATGATGGACTTGCCAAGATGACTGTAAGCTCTTCTCTCTAGTACTTGGAGTCTTCCCATGATGGACATCAAGATGACATTGATGCTCTTCTATCTCTCGACAGTTCAGAACACTCTTCTTGTAGTAGAACTCTCACTTCTACTTCATTCTCCTTCTGTCTCTAAGTGTTCTTGGTGGATCGTAGAGTGAGCCTTCAGACCTTCATTGGTCACTCACTATTTATGTTGATTAGATCAGTCCACCATCTCTCCAAAATTAGCAACTCCAATAACCCTTGATCTTTGAAGCTCTAGCTGATTTATACTCCTTTGCAATCTTCCCGTTGGAATGTAGCCGTTGGGAGTTATTCAAATCTCTTCACAGATCTCGAGTTGACTGAGGTAGACTGCAGATGTGACATGACATGTCTTTTTGACACTGTAGTCTACTGTTTCACCTACTCCATCAGAGATGTCACTTTAATGTCTTGGGCAGGTCGACGACTTTATTTCCTCCTTCTGTTTTCTCGATCAGAGGTTGTCCTTTTGCATCGATACTCTCAACAAGCTCTTGTCCGAATATCACTCTTCTGATTGAACCATTGCCAATGCTTCAATCTTCGGATGACTGAACTCTATGATTCTGATGCACGCTGTCTTGGACCTGATCGTAGTGTCTTGTTGAATGTTTCTTATTGACTGGTAGAGTTAACACTACGATCCTGAAGAGTGTTTATTGGATCTTCAATGTAGAACACCTCTTACTTCTTTTGTGCAGTGCTTCAACGCTTCTGTTTGCCTCAACTGCTCGTAGATACTGATGGCATGACTCCTTGCTCTGGCCCCTTCTGAATAGCAAGATACTTCAGATTTGTGGCGTGTCCAGCTCGCTTTCTCCTTGTGATCTCCCGTTCACTTATCATCAATGGACTGACCCAATGCTTAATCACTTTAGCCTTGTTCTTCAGAGGCTGACCAGTATCTCTATGTACACTCCATCAATTCCTTCTTTGTTTGGCAAACATTACGATCCTGGTGGCTTCCAAGATCGTTGTCTTCTATACACTTGATAACTACTGCACTTGCTGACTTTTCTTGGTCAGTTACTGAAGTCTTCTTCTGATCAACTTGTGGAAGACTTCATCTCGAATGACTTCACAACTCAATCTGGATGTTGATTGGGTTGGTGCTTAGATCTTCTGTTAGCTTGCATGCCATTCGTTGAGTGCTCTCTGGTTTTCTTCAGGTTGGATGTAACATTACAGCTTAGACCAGAGGCTTCATTCCTTTGGATATTCTGAGAGTCCTCATTTGTTGAGAATCGTATTTGCTCTACGATTCTACCTTTACATTGTGAGCACATCTGTTGAAGTCTCAATTCTACACTCTACGATTCAACTTCTGCTGTGTAGACACTACGACTCCGAGATCAGATCTTGACACTCTATAATTTCTGTCATTGTGCTCGTTGTCTTCATCTGATCTTGCTCGACTACGATCTCTGCCTCAGATATGATCTGTAGACTCTACGACATCGAGTGTAGTCTACGATCCTGATTTGGCATCAGCATCAGTAGACTCTACGACTCCGGGTGTAGTCTACGATTCTTGACTTGGCTTTGGCAGATGCTCGGTCGGCTCGTAGACAGGCCGTCTCTACGATTCTGAACATGAATTCCTCAGCAGACTACGGCTCCGAGGAAGTTCTTCTCGACACACTACGATCCTTCTTCGTCTCTCCTGACAGTCTACGAACTCCGAGATCTACTATCTTGCAGACTACGATTCTGTCTCGATAGCTCCCGAGTTTTCCTTGACTCTCCTGGCAGACTATGATTTCTGGTGCAGTGCTCAACGATCAGATAAGCCTATCTATTACATCATAAGATCAACCTAACATGCTTGATCCTTCTATATTTATAGTCCTTGTATATCATTTCTTTTTAAGGACTTTACAAAGCTGTTTTGCTTATGTAGGATCAACCTAACATATTTGATCAATTCATTCTAAGTCCTTGTACATATGTTTCTATTGTCTATTAAAGGACTTTACAGCTTTTCTTAATGCAAGCATACTTGCATATTCATTCATATATATCATAATCAAATCATATGTAAATAGGAATAACATTCACATGCTTATTCCTGACAGTCTTGTATTTATATTGATCACGCATTCCTCCCTGTATAGAAATAGGACTCCCCATTAGATATGATTCCGTAATGAGATCAAACTAAATCTTCTTGAACAAAGAAAGTCGGATCATAACCTGACACTTTCCTTAGGAGTTGAAAATTAAATGTTAGTAGGAATCACCACAAGAAAACAGGCTATTTTTGACGGAATTATCCTCGACGGAATTCATTCTGTTGAACTTAAGCTATTTCTAGCGAAATACTCCGTCAATTATAATTCCCTTGAAAATAATATAATTCCGACGGATTTTCTTCAGAAGTAGTATTCCCTCCGTGGCGCCAGCCTTCCCGCTAGCGTGAAACCTATAATTGACGAAATTGGAGTTATGTCCGAGGGAATTTTCGTCGAAAATAACATAATTCCAACGAAAATTCCATTGGAAATAATACTTAAAACCTAATTTCTTCTCCAGCGCCTCCCACTCTCGATCTCTCTTCTTACTCACTCTTTCTCTCTCTCTTTTCTCACTCACCCCGCCCCCCTTTCGCCATCGGTTCTCCCACCCCCACCCACCACCGGCCCCTCACCCCTCACCCTTCACCCTTCCATCGAGCCCCCACCACCTCCCCTGCCACCAGATGCTGCCGCCGTCCAGCTCCGGCCACCTGTCATCGACTCTGACTCCATTCCATTCCTTTCTATATCTGATTCTCTACTAAATTTCAAGGTATGTATATATGAAATTTGATTTCTGAGATTATTATACAATATTAACAATTGATTTTTGTATAAATTGGTTTGAATTGATGACTGAAATTGGTAAATTGGGTATATATTGGTAAATTGGTAAATTGATGACTGAAATTGATAAATTGTGTATAAATTGATCTGAATTGATGACTGAAATTGATAAATTGGTAAATTGATAAATGAGATTATTTGGTATTAACAATTGATTTCTGAATTGATGACTGAAATTGATAAATTGGTCTGAATTGATGACAGAAATGGGTAAATCGGTATGAACAATTGAATTTGGTTATATATGTTCTGAGATTTGGGTTTGATGTATCACAGTTATATATGTTTTGAGATGTTCCAATAATTAATCTGATTTGGATATTTGTGTTGATTAATTAATGATATAAACTGATGTTTCTATAATTAATCAGTTGTAGATATAAATTGATGATATTATATTATATTTAGTTATAATTAGATTTGGAATGTTGTATAACTTAGTTTGGATTTCAAATAATGGTTTGAAATGGTATGAAATGCTTTGGTTGATAGATTTATGGTATAATATTTGCTATTTCTGACAGAATTCCCGACGAAATTTCTGTCAGAATTCTTCAATTGCAAAATTTATGGACCCTGCAAAATTTGTCAGAATTCTTCAATTGGCCAATATTAAATTTACATAATATAAATAATAAATTTAAATAACATAAGATAATTGATATAAAATGAAATAATATAATATGTTCTAATAAGAAATAATTTAAAGAAAAGAAAATAAAACTACATGATATAATTAACTTATATCATATCTAATAAATAAATAAAACAAATTTTAATTAATAATATAATATAACAAAAATTAATTAAAAAAATTAGAATAAAAAATTAACTACAATAAAGTAAAATAATATAATATAATACAAAATAAAATAAAATAAAAATTAATAATAAATTAGAAGAAAATAAATTAATTGTAATAAAATAAATTTTAATTTAATTTAATTTAATAAATTAAATTTAATGTGTTTTATTTTAAATTGTATCAACAGGGTGGTGATACTATCGATGGTGATGGTGAGCAGGATTACCGGACACTTAAGCAACATCGTCGACCCCCGCCAGATGACTCTGATCTTATTGGTGGTAGTTGTAACATTCTAAAATTTTAATTGTAATATTAAATATTTATTAAATTATATAAATATTTAATGGATGTGATTATCGTTGAATAAATATTTGTTTAATTGATTTGATTTTATTTGGTTAATTATTTGTTAAATAAATAATTAATGAATTAAGGAAATTATTATTATATTGATATTTCAATTTAATGGTTAATTATTTATATTGAGTTAAGTGATTAAATGATTTATTTAATTAATTGTTATTTGGATTAATTAAATTAAATATGAAAGCTTGATTAAATATAGTGTGATAAATAACTATATTATAAGGAGTATTAAAATAAATTAAAGTAGTTTTAATTGAGTTTATCCAAACAAAGCTTAAAATATTAAGTCTTTAATATTTAAAGGGTTTTTCCAAACAAAGCCTTATGGCTTTTGGTTTTCTAATTTTTGAATATAAATAAAATAAATTAAAATAATAAATATAACATATTTATATACGTTAGTTAGTAATTGATATTTTATTAAGTTGGCGTATTAAGGTTTAACAGTTTTGGTTTTACGCCTTAAAGCTATCAGTGTTTTTTTTCGCATTCGAGTTTGATAGCCTAGAGATTACAGAGAGTTAAGAGAACTTGAGAGAATTTAAGAAAGAGCTTGTGCAGAGAATAACAATTCCAGTGTGTTTAGCAAGGATTTCTTTTAAGTAACAAAAGGTATGTTCTATACCCTTATTATACATATATGAAATTACGGCATAGCTTTGTTTGTGTTCTGTGAAATCAAAATTGGTGAATTGTGGATATATACTTGGTAATTGTGATAATACGTGTTTATAATGATAGAGTTTATGCCAAACAAGGAAATCGCATGTTAGTTTTGGATAATAGTAGAAACTTTTGACAGTATATATATTTTCATATGGTTCATGAAAAGTATCAATTTTAGTGGCTAATTAGTATGTGAAATTGTAAATTGAAGCTTGATTATGTTAGTTCGCTACGAAACGAGCATAACGTAATTTGAATGAAGTGATTTGGCCAAGTATTGAAATCACAGTGATAATTTTTGGGATGAATATCAAAAAGTGAGTTTTATATGAAAAACATGAAATTTGAGAAATTAAATTAGTTTTAGTTGATGTTAAATTATTTTAATTGGTTGAATATGTTAGCAACCATGTTTATAATAGTGTTATATTTATTTTATATGTTAATTTCACTGTTTAGTGGGTGAAATTCGTGTTTGTTGGGCTAAAAACGGAACACTGTTGCTGCGTTTCTGGTTCTGTCTGTGCACTAGCGCAGCTGCGCCAGAGCAGTTGCGCCATACATTGATCTGAGGCAGAGCCTTCTGCTGTTGCTGCAAATTTTGGGGAAGCCTTACCACTTGGTTTAAGGCTATGTTAAAGTGTCACACATGTAGTAAGAAGGTTAAAACAGAACCGTGATATGTAATTGATAAATTCAAAGTTATAAGAATGTTTAGTAAGTTACAAACACGTTATGTGATAACTTAGTATACACAATGAATGTTAGACATGTGTTGTGAAGTCAACACTTGGAATTTTTGAAATGTAAATAGTAATGTAAGACTTGTACCGAAATAACAAGTTTTACTAGAAATGAGTGTTATGTTGGAAAAAGGATGTTAGTACATTGTGTATTGATTAGTAAGAAGGGTTATGAGATGTAGAGTAAAGTTTACATTATACCTACTATGCGTTACTATGTGATTAATAGATAATGTGAATAATGATATAACTATGTAGGAATACACGAAGTGCAGATAAGTGATAAGCAGTTAAGTCGTAGTTCATAAACTACGAATCAGGCAAGTCTTTCAGTTCCTATTTGCTATGTGAACATAATGATTAACTATTTTAAATTGTTATTGCAAAATGTATGATGTGTTATATATATGTTGAAAGTATGAAATGTTAAAGTCAACTTATGACTACGTCGATTGATTAAAACATGCTGATTGAGTAAGGAACTCAATCTTTATACTTGTTATATGAACTGCAACATGTATGTTATATGTTGAGCATGTTATTATGTGCTATGTGATGCATGAAAACTGTTAGATTTTGCTGAGCTGTCGAGCTCAACCTTGTAAATAACCACTTTTGCAGGTTAAAGATTTAAGGTAAAGTTATGTGCCACTTGAGAGATATGAATCGGATGTGATACTTGAAGATTTATACACTTTAGCTGTGTTATTATTATTTGAACCATGTTTAAGGTTCCGAATAATGTATTAATGTTGAATTGTAATATCGTTTTGTGATGTAAACTCTTGTAGTATTAAAATGATTCTGAGATACTTAGATGTAAAGGTTGAAGGTTTTGGGAATGAAGATAGTTTGTAATAGAAAATTTTAATTATTCCACAAATTTCAATGGTTGTATTATCGTGTAATGATGTAAAATTAGAGGTTGAATGTATTATTAACGACCGAAGTCGAGAATTAAATTGTATGAATTTTTGGGGTCGTTACAGTTGGTATCAAAGCTGTAGGTTATAAACCTTAGGTAGGACTACCGTAGGCTATAACCTTAGAGAAGAGATGTGAAGATAATGAAAGAATAAGCTCAGATAGAGTTTGAACAATAAGAAGTAATTGAAGAAACGTATAGAGAAGGGATTAAAACATACGTGAGAGGATTCAAAGAAGAATCTCGCAGAGTTATAAGGAATATGAATGTGGGGTTACCCAACTCCAATAATAAGAATGTAAGGTGTTAATAAATAGACAATGTCTATAAGAAGAGATTGGTAAGGAAGTTAAGAATAAAAAATTATAGTTAAGTATGGTACAATTGTACTCTTTAGTAGTTGATGTATGGTATCTGGGCTAAACGATTCCTTCATAGAGCGGAGGTATATACGAACTAGCAACTCAGAACCTAGTTTGTTGGTTGTTTGTGGAAAACCACTCAGTGTACCATTTTGAAACTATTAGAGACTCGATGTGTACCAAGTGTAGAAAATAGATACGTATGATGAAAATGCGGAACTCAAATGAAATGTTGAGCAATGTAAATGAAGTTATAAAATTCTTAAAGGAAGAATTGTTATATAAACAAAAAAATTCAAAGAAGAATCTTGAAGAGATATAAAAAAAATGGGAGTTGCCTAACTCCAATAGCCAAGATAACGAATAATGTCGTAAATGATGAAAAAGGAAAGAAAGGGGATCGTAAAACAAAATGATCACGAGTTAAGAAAAGAATCTTAAGAGAGATGATTATAGAATAAGATCACAACGTGATCGGTTTAAGGAAGATGGTCTATAATGTTTGAATAATTATAGCTTGATGCTATGAAGGATTTGTACTATGAAATAGTACGAGATAACTCACGAGGAGTTATAGATGATGTGATACGAGAAATTCGTATCGAGCAAAGAGCATGTTAAGGGTAAGATAGAGTTAGGTGAGATTTCAATTGAGGACTCATATGATGGCTGAGTTATACAAATCTTTGTATGGGCGAGGATTTTGTGCTTGCACTCAGTTTATCATATTGATAATCATTGGAATGTTGGTGTCGCGCTATCAATGTTTATGTGGCGAAAATGTGATTCTTTTCTCATGTGTATGTTTGATAGTTAGAAACTATTAAGATTAGTCAGATATTATTAGGATTAGGTGCAGTTCTTAAAACTATTACATATGGTATGTTCGTGACTCATAATAATATGGTATGTTTGGAACCCCTCAGCGAATGGACGCCTATAGTCTGACTAGGATAAGTTCTTAAACTCATATTATTGTGGCAAGTTCCTGAACTTCCAATGTGCGGTAAATTTGATGAATTGGGGTATAATTAAGTGTAAATAGAGTATTGAGGATGATAGGAATAGATAGACCTATTAAGCAATGGATCAGTATAGAAAGTGGAGGCATAGGTTTTTCAAATCTTCTAGCTTTGCTAGATTTTTGAAATTTATTGACTTCGTGCCTATGGTTGTACTTTTAATTTTTGAAAAAGTTTGGATCACACTAGTGAACCAAAGAATTTTTAAAACAGTGCTATTATTCGCGTATCTATGCTGTTTGTTTCGGATAGAAAAAAATGATGATTTTTAAATTTTCAAAATATATTTTAATTTTATATATCAGGTGATATGATAAACGATGGAGTCATCAATGCAATGGAAGCTGGTGTTGGATGTGATCATATGATCGTCAGCCTACTATGGTGAGATGTAGTATGACAACGTCATAATCATGGCGCCATAAAAAGATTTTTGAGGCTTCTTTAAGATATGAGAATATATATATATATATATATATATATATATATATATATATATATATATATATATGTATATGTATATTTCAATTGATGTTCGAATTGTTGTAGAAGTCTATGCTATTTGATTCAGCTAGACGAATATTGAAAGATGTTTATGAAATTCAAGCGTTTATTGAAAAATTATGCCAAATCAAATTATTTTGGTGCGGATTCAGATGTTGAAAAGCTGAGGTGAATAGCCCTATAAGGAGACATGTTTTCAGGGACAATGGTTTCGAGCGTAACACATATAGTTGTTACAAAACACTACGTTGCGGCCCAATGTAGTGGTACAATAGGCTAGCCACCTAGTGTATGTAAGATGGGTGTTTTCAATCTTTGTGATTGATAAACACTCTAGTTTGCAGTGTGAAGAATTGAGTTGAAGCACTAGTAAACTGAGAATAGAGTTCACGGTCTTGTGACCCCTCAGCATGATTTGGAATCTTTTAAATTCTGGAGTTATTCATACTGCTTCCCAATTATTGAACAATTGTGGAAGATTCTTGCTATTCTAAAAGGCGAATGTGGTAAGAATGATATTCCTTAGAAAGAAGTAAGTCGTAGAATGCGACACGGAATGATAAATATATGGAATAAGTGAGAAAAGAATTTTTTGCAATGAGAAGGAGATGAGTTATCAAATAATAATGTAAAACTTTTAATAGAAAATTTTAATAATTGTAGAAAGATCTTTGTGGGAAGAAGTGGTTATAGAAATCAATGAATGAATAAAGTATTAACGTAAAATCTATTTTGATAGATTGAATGAATGAGGATTAATAAATAAAATTTCGAGGACGAAATTCTTAGAAGAATGGGTGAATGTAATATCCCGAGTGTTTGTGTATCGATCCTTAGAAAAGGAAATTAATGGGTTAAAGAATATATAATACTCAAAATATAATTGAGTTCAAGTGAAAGTTATGAAATAAAAACCTAGAATTTGTTGAGGTGATGAATGTAGTAGAAATATAAAACCTATATTAAGGTAATGTGTTGAATATATTTAGCGATAAAGTTTAAAAAGAGATTTGGTGGAAACCTGAGTAAGATAGGGTTTCGGTGATTCCGAGGATGGAATCCTTATAAGGAGGGAAGGATGTGACAATTCGAATTTTTTTAGAAGTTATTAAAATATGAATTTAATATTTAAAATTCTTATTACGAGATGTTTTGAGTTTGAACATGTATATATATGTGGTATATTTTGAAATATGTGATTTGGTGTGAAGAGAAATATATTCATATATTGGGAAATTAATGGTTTAATAGTACCCTGAGTTATTTGTTTAATCTATGTCCTCGATTCTGGGGACAGAATCCTTGTAAGTAGGGAAGAATATGGTGATTTGATTGTTTGAATTGTGATTATGAGGACAAAATCCTTTTAAGGAGGGAATGATGTAACATTCCAGAATTTTAATTGTAATATTAAATATTTATTGAATTATATAAATATTTAATGGATGTATTTATCGTTGAATAAATATTTGTTTAATTGATTTGATTTTATTTGGTTAATTATTTGTTAAATAAATAATTAATGAATTAAGGAAAGTATTATTATATTGATATTTCAATTTAATGGTTAATTATTTGTATTGAGTTAAGTGATTAAATGATTTATTTAATTAATTGTTATTTGGATTAATTAAATTAAATATGAAAGCTTGATTAAATATAGTGTGACAAATAACTATATTATAAGGAGTATTAAAATAAATTAAAGTAGTTTTAATTGAGTTTACCCAAACAAGGCTTAAAATATTAAGTCTTTAATATTTAAAGGGCTTTGCCAAACAAAGCCTTATGGCTTTTGGTTTTCTAATTTTTGAATATAAATAAAATAAATTAAAATAATAAATATAACATATTTATATACGTTAGTTAGTAACTGATATTTTATTAAGTTGGCGTATTAAGGTTTAGCAGTTTTGGTTTTACGCCTTAAAGCTATCAGTGTGTTTTTTTTTCGCATTCGAGTTTGCTAGCCTAGAGATTACAGAGAGTTGAGAGAACTTGAGAGAATTTAAGAAAGAGCTTCTGCAGAGAAGAACAATTCAAGTGTGTTTAGCAAGGATTTCTTTTAAGCAACAAAAGGTATGTTCTATACCCTTATTATACATATATGAAATTATGGTATAACTTTGTTTGTGTTCTGTGAAATCAAAATTGGTGAATTGTGGATATATACTTAGTAATTGTGATGATACGTGTTTATAATGCTAGAGTTTATGCCAAACAAGGAAATCGCATGTTAATTTTGGATAACAGTAAAAAATTTTAACAGTATATGTATTTTCGTATGGTTCATGAAAAGTATCAATTTTAGTGGCTAATTAGTATGTGAAATTATAAATTGAAGCTTGATTATGTTAGTTCACTAAGAAACGAGCATAACACAATTTTAATGAAGTGACTTGGCCAAGTATTGAAATATTCATCTTTCATCTTGCATCAAATATTCATCTTTGCACTATAGGCCAAAGATATTTATTTGTGTCACCAGTTGGTCATGTTCATCTCAACACATGTTCATCTTTGCACTACTGACCAAAGATATTCATAAGGAAATCATTCATCTTTGCACTACAAGCCAAAGATATTTAGCAATATCATCATTTAGGACTGATGATGATGAAAATATTTTAAAGAAAACGAATCCAGTGAGATAAAAGAACAAGGGATTAATAATTCGTATTTTGGTTCATCCATGTTCAAAAATACTCCATAATAAACCATTATGGAACAAAATTCAAGAATGAAGATCAAAACATGGATACAATCAAAGCTAGTAACCATAATAAATAACTTGGACAAGAAAAGAAAATTTTAATTTTTCTGTGAATAGTGCCGTATACGTGAATAGTAACTCTGACACAAAAAGACAAGAATTTTACAAGAAAAATCTTACCAATATTCCGGTATAATGATATTAAAAGAAATAACATCATTTACGAAAAAAAATAACATTCCTTACCTCAAAAGAATAATACTTCTAGTTGGAATATCAGATATAATGCTGAAAAAAACTTACACCGTATAGTAACACTCAAAGTATCAAAATACTCAAAAAAATACGCTCGATAATATAGAGAGAAAACTTCAGATTCTGGTATGTTTTTCAATTCTAACTTAAGCATCCTATTTATAGGAAAATGCTTAGAACACCAAAGTAAAAAATTTAATAAAATAATAATATTTATTAAAAAATTTCACGCCCACCTCTTGAAATCTGAATTCAGCACATTTACAACACATGTGGGGCCCACCCAATTGCAAAAAATATTTTTTTTAAAATAAATATTTTAAACTCCAAAAATCAATTATTCCGGAATTTCAATAATTCATAATAAATAACCCTTTTATCAGAAAAATTCAAATCTTATGTCCATTACATAAGAAATTTAATTCTCTATAACTTTGTAGTTTTAAGTTTTTCCAAATTCTAAACAGAAATTGACTGAAATCCACATACGGTCAATTTTGCATGTTATAATCAAATTTAAGTCAAAAATGGGATCCACCAATATGTTTAACATGTTTTTAGCATTTATTGTAACAAAAATACTCATCCTCCTCATTTATTCATATATCACACATTTATTATAAAAATATCACCATTATTATATTATTATATTATCGCATTATACATTTATAATGTAATATAATAATATATTTGAATGAATTATTTTATCAGAAAAGATAAAATATCAATTTTCAACAATTGTCACTTTTCTAAAAATTCTTCCATTTATATCCACATAAAATAAATATTTTTCTTATCATATAAATTAATAATTAATTATTCACAAATAATATTATAGAATCACAATAATGACAACCAGGTCGTTTTCAAGAATGAGGGGGCCTTCCGATAAAGATTTCTCCTTACTGGCGCGTAATTAAATAACATCTCCTAGACAGAACTTCCTTAGACATTGCCAATAATGCTATCTAATAATATTATTCAAATAATATAAATTATTAATATGATAATTTAAAATACTGTGCAATGACAATTATTGAATCAACAATATAAAATATCAATGCAACAATTATTGAATCAATAAAATAAAATATTGAACAGTAATTACTGTAACAATTATTGAGTAGTGACTTCTTACGTAAGGATCAATAATTGGTGCAATACCGTGTGCTACTGTGCAATACCGCATATTACTGTATTTTAACCCCTGGGTATTTCAACAGTGTCAACGGTAACAACTATGCCGTTATTTATAAAAAAAACTCATACTTATCGTTTTCTTCATCAAATCGCTTTCTGTTATGGGGCCCACAAAAGGCTGCGCCGTCGTACGAATATTCCCCGACAGCAAGAATATTCCACGACCAACCGAATATTTCCCTACAGCAATAAATATTTTATAATCATTTGCTTATTTAAAATATTTGCGCATTTTACCCATAACTAACTACATTAATCAAATCAATCCCTTACTATTTCAAAATAATAGATAGAGGAAATTCCCTTTTATTCATAAAAGTTGGGGTCTTACATAAACACCATTGTTATCTGTACAGGATCATTGTTTATATCTTTGTAGTTTTATTTTGTAGTTTTGTTTTGAAGTTTATAAGATACATCATTGTAGTTTATAAGTTTAGGTTAGTTTAGTTGTTTTGTTAATTTTTGTAGTTTAGTTTTTAATTGGCATTGCTATTTAACGTTAGAATGTATTCGAAGAAAAAAGTATATACAACGTTGTATTATGGGTTGATTATGATATATATATATATATATATATATATATATATATATATATATATATATATATATGTTGTTGGATGTATAGTTGTATTATGGGTTTAATATTATTGTGTGGATTGTTATGATAAACAGGTTACATATAAAAAAAATGGGTTTAAAACCCTGGAAAATGTAAGATCCAAAATAAAATTAAAAAAAATTACTATTTTCGACGGAATAAGTTAAAACTGATGGATTTTTCGTCAGAAATAATGAATCTAATTTATTTTATAAAATATTATTTCAACGGATTAGACACTATTTCCGATGAAAATTCCGTCGGAATTAAAAATAGCTCAATTTTCATGTTGGGCCACGTCACAAGCTTTATCCGACGATTTTTTTTCGACAGGATAAATTCCGTCGAGAGTAGTGTATTTTCGACGGATTGTTCGTCGTCAATAATTTGGTCGTAAATACGTTTTTCCGACCGAATTAACGACGAAAGTAAGCTCGACGACAATAAATTCGTCTGAAGTTCAGACATAATATTCCGTCAGAAATAAGGTATTCTCGACGGAAAACACTTATTCCGACGGAATATTCCGTCAGAAATATCAGTTTTCCTTGTAGTGAATTTTTGATTTCTTAAAAATACCCAACTGCCAAAACAGATTCCTACGCTAGGGTAAATACCTCCACGTGAACTTTGGCCTACCACAATGTTTAGGCCCCAACAATATTTCAACTGCTATTTTTATTTAAAGAAAGTATTTCATTCAGAAACTAAAATATATTCTCTAAGTTGTGTTACTATTGTTATGCAGTTCCTAAGTCAAATATTCCTACATTCTATATAATGTATCACCCTTGAAGTGGCCACTATATGTGCAGGCTGCCAATGACAGTTCTACAATGCCACTTTAACTAGCACCCTCTCCTTTTAATTTGACAGCCCTTTCACTTCATGATTTTATAAAATGCAGTAATAGTATTCTTAAAATGGAAAATCAGAAGAAAAAAATAATTTATTTCGTGCATGCATATCTGTACAAAATATAAAAGAATACAATTGTATATACATTAAGACAACTAGCCGGACAGAATTGCGACCATTTTTTTCCAAGGTATTACCTAGCTCCCCACCCTATTACCTTATACTATTTGTTGGAATTAAATCCAAATTGTAAAATAATGAGGTTTACAATTTTTTCACGTAAAATTGAATTAGAATAAGAATAGATATTACCTTCATATTACAAAAAGCCTGACTTGAAGGTACTATTGGTAGTAACTTATTTCCTTATAAGTAGACAATTTTTTTCCCTATCTTTCGATATGGGATTGGGGTGTTACAAACTCCCCCACTTAAATTTCTGACGTTCCCGTCAGAACCGATCACACACACGACCCCAAAGATCTTTACATCTCTAGCCATTGTGGGATAATACCGGCTGGCTTCGTGTCCCCACCTCTGGACCTCCATCTCTCTATTATGGGATAATACCACCAGCCTTCGTGTCCCCACCTCCGGCAACCTGATCGGATGACCAGACCCGAGCTTTCGAGAGTCGGCTCTGATACCATATGAAACAACCCAGGTCAAATCCCGAGTCCGGAACAAATCTCGGGTCAAATTCCCAAGTCCGAATCGAATCAAATTCATCAAAATAAGGACTCAAACCACTGACCCAATAGTATCTTCTTGGGCCATCTTAGCCCACCACAGACTCCCAAAAGGTAATGACTTGAAGGTACTATTGGTAGTAACTTATTTCCTTATAAGTAGACAAATTTTTTTCCTATCTTTCGATATGGGATTGGGGTGTTACATAGGAGTAGTGAAGTAGCAGAATACTTTTCTTCTTTCTCTCTATAGTTTCTCTCTCTAGAGTTTCAGTGAATTCATAAGAAATAATGAATAAGTGAGCTTCTATTTATAGGAGAATGGACCGAATAGTAACTAATTCATGAACGATCCAGATTGATTTACTTTTAAACGAACGGTTCATATTGATTTACTATGCAGTATTAATAAAATATTCTAATAAAACAAAATCTTTTAAATAAAATATAATATATTCTATTTATAATCTAATAAAACGAATAACTTTATAAAAGTATTTTGTTTTATATAAAAAGATTTTACTATGCAAACACTATGCAGACACTATGCAAACACTATGCATAATAGAATATTATATATTCTATTTATAGTCTAATAAAACAAATAACTTTATAAAAGTATTCTGTTTTATATAAAAAGATTTTACTATGCAAATACTATGCAGACACTATGCAAACACTATGCATAATAGAATATCATATATTCTATTTATAGTCTAATAAAATAAATAACTTTATAAAAGTATTCTGTTTTATTACATGTATAATAATAATAAAACAAAACTTATCACCTTTATTATAATTCACAATATTAATCGACCAGGTCGTTCCCAAGAAAGAGAGGGCTTTCAAATAAGGATTTCTCCCTATTGGCGCGCAATTAGGTGACCAACCCTCTCCTTGACAGATCTTCTAGACATCGTTAATATTGCAAATAACAATATGAATAACTTTGCCGTCTCAATTATTGATTTAATAACATAACATATTATACAGATGCTACTGTGACAATAATTGAATCAATAATATGAGAGATATGATGCTACAATTACTGTAGCAATAATTGAGTATAACTAAGTGACTTCTTACGTAAGCATCAATAACCAATACCGTGTGCTACTATGCAACCACGAGTATTAATGTACTTTTACTACCGAGTAGTTAAACAGTTTTAACGGTAAACTTCTGCCGTTATTTTCATAAAAATATTTTTGTCGTTTTCTCAACTCGACAATAATTCCGTTGTGGGGTCCACCAATGATTGTACTGTTGTACGGATATTTCCCGACAAAAAGAATATTCCCCGACCAATTGAATATTATACAACAACTTGCATACTTTTTAAAATTTATAAATATTACCCACAACTATAACATTATATCAAATCCACACCATAATATTAAAAAAAATATTTCGAGAAATTTAAATCTTTATTCATAAAATTTGGGGTCTCACACTGCAATTGTGTTGTTTATTAGTATGCTTCTTCTTTTTCCAACTATTCAACAAAATACAACACAATATTCAACACATTTTCCAACTATTCAACAAAATACAACACAAATATTCAACACAATATTCAACACATTTTATAGTAAACAATATAATCAGATTCTTATAGATCCTTAATGAACATAACAATATTCAACACAATATTACAATATTTAGTACATCTACAATAACATGATTAAAATCAATAACCAAGAAATAACAAGTGCAGTAATAAATTTGTTTCTTCGCATTTTGCCTAGTGCACACATTTTCTCCATCTCTTGCTCTATTCCGTTAATCTTTCGAAGTAATCCGAGGATTATTTGTCTTGATCTATCACACATTAAAGGATCATACCATGCAAAAATTTGATAAGCATTCCTCTGTAAACAAAGAAGGTTTGAATTTTATGTGCAAGTAAATAGAATGGAAGAGATATAAAAAAAATTAAAACCCTAACACACTTACTTTTCCATAATTCGGACATGATAAAAACCTTCTTCTTGGGTTTGAATCGGTCCATGCTGTTTTAAGTTGAGGTCACCTCTCACAATCACAATGTGCATTCATAGCTGCTCAAGTGAGAAAGTCTTTCTCAAACACGAATAGAGTTACTGATATATGGAATGCTATACATTAGAATCACTATGTTGCAGCAAGTTACAAGTCGAATTAGGTTACAGAAAAGGAAATCACAGTAATCATAATTAAAAAACATAATTCATAATCACAAACAAAAAAGATATGCAACTCAAATGGAACCGAGCATAACAAAACTGCAACTCAAATGGAACCGAGCAACTCAAATAAAAAACATAATACATGTCATGACTATGTCTGCATAACAAAGCTGCAATTTTTTTTGCAATATTTGACATCTAACTAAATATCATGTCCACACATGATAAATGCTCCATATTTCCCAATCCTGTTTATGCATCCTAACTAAAATGGAATTGTCAATTACTCTTGTGGTATTTGGCATCTAACTGTCACAATGTTCCTTGATAACGACAAAAGAGTGAATATGGAGAATGAATGTCAAAAGAAAAAAATTATAACAATTGCTTAATGGACGAATACAAGAATAGCCAGAAGCAAAGAACGAAATTAAAAGGAACTGAGTCATTGATTACATACTACAACAAGCAATGAAGCAAACCCCCAAGAACTTAGTCATTGTTTAAAATACTGATAATATGGAAAATAGTGTCACAGTAATCACAGTAATTTAGTAGAAACCCAAATATTTCCCAAAAAAGGGAAGCTCAAATATTTCTTAAACATGTTAATATGTTTACAGGATTCAAATGCACCAAAACAATTGAAACCCATAGCTTTAAATACCCTCATTTGAAGAACCCACCAGCTAAAAAACTTAGTCCAAAACTCTAATCAACAAATAAATTTCTTTATGTAAATATACAATAAATTGTGACTAAAACTAGAATTACGTAGAAATTAAAATGAAAACCCACAAGAAATCGCACCTTAAAAGCTTATCTAGGGGTCAGTGGCAGGCAGGGGAAGAAATCGAACATAGCTTCATTCCTTTCGACCGAATCGGATGAGGGAAAGGGGTTTGCTTTGTCTGAAAATGAGATAGAACACGCAGGATTAGGGCTTGTTTTGGAATACCAATAAAAAACTGATTCTACACAAAAGTTTAAAAATTGGAGACATACCAGGATTAGGGCTTCTCTTTGCTATTACTCGCTTCGTGTCAAGGGGGCTTCAAATTTGGAACACTAAGTGATAGCAGTTGTGCAGTGACTATCGATTTGGAACGCTTCTCTTGTTTTGCAGTGATCGCTTCGGATGAGGGAAGGGGATTCCCGCTCGATTTTCTGGATAAAGATGGAATCCTTGTTCGCGTTCCTTTCAGATGAGAGAAATAAGAGGGGAGAAAATATGTCGCGTTATGTTTGAGCGAGAAAATATGTCGCGTTATGTTTGACCCACCATTCCCATGGGTCACAGTTTAGATAGATCTTCATTCTGAACTTCCAAAAGTTGAAGTTCTCACTTCCAAGCAACAGCGGTGGCCTACTTGTGGACTGACCTTCTTGAGAGTTTAGGTATGCCATAGGATCTTCCCCTACGACATGCAACGATCAATATTAGTAGAGCCAAGCTTTGATACCAAATGTAATTAAGTAAATGCGCACACCTAGAGGGGGGTGAATAGGTGTTTATGCTAAAAGTGATAAACAGTGAAAACTTTTTAAAATTTTCTACTACAGGTTTAATTCAGACAGCTACACCTGTTTGCTTTAGTGTCTGTTCTTCGTTTATTATTATCAGACAGCTAGACCTGTCTGCTTTAGTGTCTGGATTAGCGTGATGAACAAAAATGTGCAGAACGTGAATGGCAGTTAAAGAGATAAATAGAAGTAAAAAACACACCAAGATTTTTTACGTGGTTCAGCCTCTATCCTCTACCTAGTGGCGTAATCCACGTCCAATCCAAACTAGGATTGGAGACTCTTTTTATTACTATTTAAATCTCAATACAAAAATTACTCCCTGTTACAAATAAGCCTCAATATCTGATGTTGGACACTTATGCCCCCATTTTGTACCTCTGCAACTTGTACACCTCTGCACCTCTTCTCACCTCTGAGACCCTTGAAGCCTTCTATGAACAAACTAACTAAAAAAGAAACCTCAAGCCAAAACTATGCTTGAGTTCGGTTTACAAAGAATAAAATTTCCAGCACAAGATTATGATAGATTACAATAAATGGCTGGAATAAATCAATTGAAGAGCTCTAATGTAGTATTTCAGCTTGATTGTAGGTTCAGAGTTGTCTTGTTCAGCCGAAGAGAAGGAGTATATATAACAAAACAAGCAACGGCTATAAAAGATGTTAGTTAAGAAATCTCAGTCACGTTGAAGTAAATTCACGATTTCAGCATATTTGTATAAGAAGAACTCTGCGCGAACTATTTGTAGCTGAAATATAGGAACGAAACTCTATACCCAGTCAACTATTTTAAATAGGAGCAACAAAGAGATAAGATAAGACCCAGTTGTTAAAAAGCATCTGAAGACTCCTTATATAGTCACTAACTGATGTGGACCCTACCAAGTAAGAAAAAACTTCTGAAGACTCCTATAGAATAGAAAGACTAAATTTGAGCCAGCCGGAAAAAATAATTAATAACATAAACCCATCTAATAATATATGACAGCATTAAAAATTATAAATACCAACATTCCTTAATAAACTCCAATTCAAATCTTCCTTAATAAACTCCAATTCAAATCTTCCTTAATAAACTCCAAACCATGTAATAACCATAACCCATGCATAGTAGATATAATATTATAAACCATAATCTATGCATATTAATTATAATATTATAAAATATTTATAAACTATAATCCATGCATATTTAATAATATTATAACAAACCATGAACCATGCACACGTCTAATATACTTAAATTAGTCATCATTCAAAAATATCATAAAATCAAAAACTAACAGATTTTGGTTTTCAAAATATGGTTATGGTTCAATTTAAAAACTAAAACTATATTAACCATTTTTAATATGGGTTATGTGGGTTGGAACCATATGGTTATGGTTCAAAATCATATTAACTATATTAACTATTTTTAAGATGTTTTGACTTTTAAACAGAACTTTTAATTGAACTTTTAATATGGGTGGGGAGGGGTATACATATTATTTTTTTTGAGTGGGGGTGGGGGTGGGGTAGGGTGGAGGGTAATGGGGTGGGTGGGGTGAGTGGTGTATACATAATTGCTTAATATTATTTTTTCTTAGGAGGGATTGTTGGGTGGGTGGGTGGGTGGGTGGGTGAGGGGTGGGGGGGTGCGTGGGTAGGTAGGTGGGTCGGTGGGGGTGGATAGGTAGGTGAGTGGGGTGGGGTGCGTAGGTAGGTAGGTGGGGTGGATAGGTAGGTAGGTGGGTAGGGGGGGTGGGTGGAGTAGGTAGATAGGTGGGGTGGGGTGGGGTGGGGTGGGTAGGTAGGGGGTGGGTGGGGGTGGGTGGGGTGGGGTGAGTGGGGGTAGGGGGTGGGGTGAGGGGTGTATACATATTATTATTTTTGGGTGAGGGTGAGGGGGGGTGGGGGTTGGGGGTGGGGTGAGGGGTGAGGGGTGAGGGGTGAGGAGTGGGGTGGGGGGTAAGGGGTATATACATAATCACATAATATTATTTTTTTTTGGTGTGGGTGTGGGTGTGAGTGTGCGTGTGGGTGGGGGTGGGGGTGGGGGTGGGAGGCGTGGGAGGGTGGGGGTAAGGGGTGTATACATAATCACATAATATTATTTTTTTTGGGTGTGGGTGTGGGTGTGGGGGGTTGAGTTTCTTGAATATGTAAATATGCGTGGAAAGAACTTTTGATTTGGATTTGAAATAAAATATGGGTCGAAAAATGGTTAACCGAGTTTGAACTATATTTCTTTTTTAAAATATGGTTCCAAACTTTACCCAACCCAAATAAATAAAAATAGTTAACCAATCCATTTGGTTCCAGTTAATATAGGTTGACTCGACAGTTAACTAACTATATTGCCAGGTCTAAATCATGGTTTGTTTTTTGCTTGTTTTGGATTTTGGGTTTTCTTTTTGACCATTTGAAGGTCCGGTCTGGTAGTTAAAATACTCATTTTTTACTTTTTAATTTAAAATGTGTTGTCATTCATCATAAATTGTTAGGGAAGTAATACTCACTGGGTATATTGGAATTTCTGATTAAAGGATATGATCATATGACACTTAAATTTATTATCTAATTTGTGGGAAAAATGAAATAAAATTGAAGCTTGGAAGTAAATTTTATTTCACCAGTTAATATGTATTTTTTTAAAATAGTTGTTGGGTTTATGCACAATGCTCAAATGAGATGCCTTGAAATTCTTTCCGTGGTATCTGATAATTTTATGGCAAAAATATATTTGAGGGTTTATATGGGGATATAAGGTTATATGTCAGGACTATACACTGACATGTTCTTGAATTGCAGGATTTGTAAGGGTAAACCAACGAGAGCCCGTGTTGGAATGATGCCCATAGGAACGCCAAGAGTTCCCTACAGAACACCTGGTGAGGGAACTTGGCAGTGGGCTGATTTGTGGGTTGACCTTGTAAGTTATTACGGCCGACAATCTACTTTATGACCTTGAATCTGTTTTCTTAGATAGTCATGTTAGACAGTGGAAGAATGGGGTCTAGTCTTTTTGCATGACCCCATGTTAAGGGTGGACTATTTATTTTTCCTCCATGTGCTATATCTGTAGTGAGTCACTAAATTATTGCATTGCAGTACCGGGAACGGGTTATCTTCATTGGGGAAGAAATAAACGAAGAATTTAGCAACCAAATACTGGCGACAATGTTGTACCTTGACAGTATTGAATCTTCCAAAAGGATGTATATGTACATCAATAGTCCTGGTGGAGATGTGAGTTATTTGTCAATCAAGTTTTTTCTTATATCAAACTTAATGTACATTCTTCTTTTAGAGTCTACAGATCTAACTACTTTTTATAATAAAATATTTACTGGATTTCTCTCCTTATACAGCTTACGCCAACCATGGCTATCTATGACACAATGCAAAGCTTACAAAGTCCTGTTGGTACCAACTGTGTGGGCTATGCATATAATCTAGCTGGCTTTCTTCTTGCTGCTGGAGAAAAGGTAAAACTTTTACCTCACAATGGTAAAGTAACTTCAGAGAAAAATATAACAGGAAGAAAGTTAGTATTTGATACAATGCAGGGGAGCATGATAAACCATTTCATTATTAATGGAAAACGAATAACCTATCCCATCAATTGAAAAAAAATATGCTCAGGGTTTTCAGTTTCTTCATGTTTCATTCAAAATCATATGATAGACTCAGTCGTGTAATAATTGAATTACATGGGACACTCTAAGAAAAAGAACTTTTGGTCCCTTCAGCATACAAAACTGAGTGCAATAGTCATATTGCAGTAATGGACTATTATGTTTCCATGTGTGATACTGCATTGCTTGATTGAAAACGTTATCCCTATTAGGTGTTAATGCAAATATTTATTGCTTCCTTGAATCTATCTCTGATTTTGTTTGCATTATGAAGGGAAATCGCTTTGCAATGCCTCTTTCGAGAATTGCCTTGCAATCTTCAGCTGGGGCTGCTCGTGGTCAGGTTTGAATACTTCTCCCCTGTTCAGAAAAGTTAATATAGTTACAAATCTCCGCCAGTGTAGTTTTCTTTGTCTTGTATGTGTTCATGTATATATACACTTTTATACCAGTCATTCGCAGGCTGATGACATTCAAAATGAAGCGAATGAGCTCCTCAGAATTAGAGATTATCTCTTTAAAGAGTTGTCTCAGAAGATGGGCCAGCCTGCTGAGAAGGTATAGTTGGATTCTCACTAAACTCTATGATTCTTTTTTGCTCGACTGGTTTGATGAGTTGCTTCAGCTTTTTGTTACTTTAGCTTGACATGTGCACAAGTTTAAGATTTTCCCCTTTGATTCTTGTCAACCAAAAATGATATTAGAGCATATTGAAACGAGTATTTATACACATTTAATTTTGCCCTATTTTGCTAACTATGTCTGTCTGGATTCTTCAGTTAGTAATTTTTTCCCCTAGAGTAGTTTTTTCCTAAACTTTTATTTTGTAATTAAAATGTTAGCATTTCTTATTACATATTTGCAGATTCACAAGGACTTGAGCCGGATGAAACGCTTTAGTCCTCAAGAAGCTCTTGAATATGGTCTCATTGATCGTATAGTTAGGCCTCCTCGAATCAAGGCAGATGCACCACGAAAAGATGCTGGAACAGGTCTTGGTTAGTGTTTTTGTTGTTTGTATACCAAATTGGCTGGTAGCTGTTATACAGTTCAGATATCTCCCAAGTTGATCTATCTTCTAATGTTATTCACAATTCTGTCTACTGTTAAGACAAATACATAAAGTTTCTGATATCATTAATCCTCCCATTGAGTGCTTAGAAAACCTTCATTTTTGCTTGGATTTATATTCACACTCGATTGATGTTTCTTAGTTATTGTCTCCCTTTTTTTTCCTTTTTTTTTTTGAAGACAGGAAGTCTTTGAACCTCTTAGAATTTTCAACTAATCCCATAGACACCCATTCCCCCCCCCCCCCCCCACCACTAGATCCTTATACAAAAAAATCCAAAGCTTTTGTGGCTACCTCTTTGAGTTGTGACCTCCCAAATTTCCATTCTTGCAAAGAGAACTGCAAGAAAATGAAATGATTTTATTTGCAAACTTTAAGTATATTTGTCCCTTAATAATATTTATTTTAGTAGTGGTGACATAATAATGAAATTGACATTATGTCATATTATACCATAATCTCTAAATAGTAATAGTCATCAACTTGACAATGGCTGCTGCCCTGACCGTTGCTGTGCTCATTTGCATTGCCTATCTCTTCAATTTGCACGCCCTCCATCTATTAACATACAAATACTTGAGAAGATTATTGGTGCGACTTGAGAAGATTATTCGTGCGACGAATGATATTAGTGTAAAGGAAATTGTTAAATTCACAATATATTTTGTTATTTCCACAACAAAAGCGTCGCTGTAGATGTATAGTGATGATGAAAATCGTTGCTATAGGATCTATAACGACACGTTTGTTGTGAATTTAATAATTTCTTAATGTAAAATGTGGTTGCTTCAACTCCCTGTTACATATAAACAAGTGGGTGAGATTGGTGTTTCTTTATTAGGAGGCCAAGATGAGGATAACCCTTTATAACTGTGGCAGAGACTGGTTAAATGTTTAAGCTTTTAATATTAGAAATTGATATTTTTACAAGCAAAAATGATAATTTTACGTGGCTCCTTCGACATGAATAGTAAATGGGTCTTAAATTTTATTTGTGGTAAATATAAATTCCCTCACTTTTAAGCATAAACCACAAAACTTTCCGAATTCCCTTTAGGTTTTGGTTAGCTTTTACTATTATATGTAAGCAATGAAATGCTACTTTACCATGTACCTTGTTGCAAAGAAACATGTGCAAAAAAAAAAAAAAAAAGTAAAAGCGGCACTGCTTAAAATGTTGGATTTAATTTTCGTTTGGACGGTGATAATTACAAAAACAAATTAATATGGACTTTTCTTTTATTTTCAATTTTCTCCACTTGCATAAAAGGAATAATTTATTACTTTTATATCAAAATTTGCAAATTTAATTGGCTGAACAAATAATCTAAATTGTAACTTCCACTTGCTAACTTGAAAGAATGGTTGGGGGCTTCTCAGGCCGAGTTATGGGTAACTACCAAGTTAACATATAATTTCAATCCAATTTCCAAACTCACTCCTAAAGTTTTCTAAAGGAAACTGATAAATTCTTTCCACATGAAAACCCTCGTTATAGATTCTATAGCGACAGTTTTCACCATCGTTATACATCAATACCAATATTTTTCATTTGAAAATATCATGTAAAAATATAAATTTCTTTTTTCAAATTCTGACATTACTTTCTCCATCTTTTTAGGAACAAGCGCATAAATTACAAAATATAATTAATGAATTCTTTAATTGACTAAATTTAGTATAAAATTTCCATGCAACCCTTCTAAAATTCATTAGAGAAAAGGGTGGGAAAAGTGGAAATGTTGTCTCATTGGACTAAATTAGTTTAAAAAAAATAAAGAGGAAAAATAAAAAACCCAGTACTTTTAGGTTTGTATCAACAAGCAGATAAACCTGAAAATTTTACTAGCATTTTAGGACCTTCAGATCAAAACAAGGTAGGTTTTACTGATAGTCAACTGCTGTAAAGATTCAAGACAATTCTTCCACAATGGCATAATTTTGGGAATATATAAATTCGGTGGAAAGAAGAATATAAAAATGGGCGAGGGAAATAACTTGAAAAAACAAAAACACCAGCACTTGGATTTTAACTATGGTAAAAGACAACTTCAGGGAGAAATAAAACATCCAAATCATCCATAAGACCACAGCTGAACAGCTCGACCTTAATTGTACCAACTAATCGAACTGTTACACAAATAAACATAAATCCTAGCCAGGAACAACCAAAACTGAGTTTTAAGACTCAAACAAGAGGTGAGGGGATTTTCAGCCAATGTAGTTAGTAACAACAGAATGAAGCTCATATTGGGCATTATTCAGACGGAGTATCATTACCATCAGTTTGCAGATGGATATGCAGTTCCGCTATCTTCACTGGAGGGCGAGGACAGATTTTGATTCATGGTATCTGTTGCACTCTGCCCATAAGAAGGATCTACCAATTCTGCACTAGGAAGATGAATGACAGCACGGGGTGCAACAAAAGTTGTAGACTCAATCTTCTGTTTCTTTGTTTCTCTGGAGCACTCCTGCAGAATCCCATTTTCTCTTTCTTTGGAGCATTCCTGCATATTCCCAGGGAAAAAACTGCCTACGATGATCTGATTTTTATCAACAAAGAAAGGAAACATAATCAAAATTCATATATGCAGACATGAACAGACCTCAAGGACATCACAATAGAAAATTATTATCAGTGTTTTTCAGATCTTGAAATTATACACTCTGCATTACGGTCGTCACAAAACTCACTAATTCTTAACTAACATAAGATAGAAAACAAAAACAATTTCTTCTCTTATTGAATATCCCGAATCAATAGTGCAAAACAATATTAAATCAGAACTTATCCATTTTATTTTATTTTAAATTAAAAATAATGTATTGGCTATACTATTTTAAGATACATATAAATTAGATGCAGAACATCATATAAAATATCTATGCATATATCATCCTCTCTGTTATTTGGATAACAAAGATTGATGCATAGAACACTCCTACCACTTCAAACATGGCAGCGAAATGACGGAACACAATAAAGCTGAAACTAACCATTTATAAGAAAAGATATTGATTACTGCACCTCAAAAGTGAATGTGCCCCTAGAAGAATCAGGCCGGCTAAGTTTAGCACTTGAAATTGCACCATTTGCAGAAATAACACATATCGATTGAGATCCTTGTTGAGCATGTGACATTATCTTCATTTCGATATCCTTAATCAACCAAAAGCAAAATTACAGCTGTTTACTTAATGTGAAACTGTTGTTAGATAAAAAATAAAACCGTATAGATACAAGTTATTATGGACAGGAAAAGACTGGTAGATGCAAGCTAAAAACTGTTTTGAAATATCCCTTGACAAAAAGTCCTCATGACAACAAAAAGTCCTCATGACATACTTTTCATCACAAAAAATACAAACATGCAGAAAATAGAGAAACAACATGTTGAGCATAAGACCCATTGCCGAAAATATTACATTATCTAAAGACATATACGACCACAACAATTAACACACTCAATATCAACACATATCCAACCACCAAAACATCAAGATAGTCGATACTAATTTCAAGAAATTTCGACAGAATTTCCTTTAAAAATAGATATCCAGAAAATTCTAAACCTGTCTACAAAACTTACAATCATCAATACATATCCAAACCACCAAAAATACCATCATTCCATACCCAAAAATCATCATAACCATGTATAATTAGTTAACTTTATAAAAGACGGAACACAAAAATTACAAACATGTAAAAAATAGAGAAATAAAATGTTGAGCATAAGACCCATTACTTTACAGCTTACACCAAGTGTTTTTTACAGTTTACACCAAGTATCTTTCCAATGTATACTTGAAAATATTTGAAATATAAAAATTATTGAAATATGTGAGTCAAAATAAAACAACTGTAAATCCGAAACATAAGAACACTTACTTTACCCTGAATTATCTAAAAAACAAATGAGCGTACTCATTTGTATGTAGTGGGGGGGGATGATTTAGATTGATATAAGTAAGAATTTAGAGAGATTGTAACAGTTTATTGCCTTATTTAGGAAAAGATATGGATGAATGTAGACTTACAATCAAATAAAGTATTCTTAGTATCATTTCAACAAACGGTTCATTTGCTTAATGATTTAACTCATAAATTTGTATTGGTGGCAGTATAATGGTGTGTGAGTTTGATTTGCGAGTGTTTGATTGGTAACAATTATGTGAGTGTTTTTGCATGTATTGTGTTGTGTGTCTGCATGAGAAGTAAAGAAATATAAAGAGTCTTGGTCAGTGAGACTTTCACACCTAGACAATTGTTTGGTCAGTGATGGATTAGTCATCGTCAAAAGTGGACAGGTCGGTACTGGATTGCATATCATTTAACTCTCTTAAATGTCTTCTTCATCCTTTCCAACGTTCTCTTCATCACTATCCTTAATGTCCTCGTATCAATACGAACACTTTGCCCAATGAGTAGAATGCACAACCACCTAAATTATTCACATAAGCAATAAATTTAACACTATTTATATTATAGGAATAGTAAAGTTATTTTGACGTAGTGACATAAAAGTAGATTTACCTGATTACGTCAGCCCCATCCACAAAGGTCCATTGTATATACTCTATCGTTCTCGTTGACAAATTCACTCCAATCCTACAAAGAATGTACCTCATTGTAAAATTAAAAGTTGAAATGTTAAAAAGATTACATAATTCAATAAAAATAAACTTGTTTAAACTATACCATTAACTTGTCGTAAGAATATTATAACAAAACTTTTGGGCAAACAATATTTGTGGTGCAATTCAACCCATCTTCCGGAAGGAGGACAATAATACGATCCGAAGATGTGCATCTAGATAGTGCCACATAAAGGTGTCCATGACTAAAAACAGGTGTCCGCAAATCAATCCCAACGAACTTGATAGATTGTCCTTGGGCTTTATTGATTGTCATAGCATAAGTTAATCGGACAGGAAACTGACGTCTTGTCATTCGAAAAGGCAAGTCCAAAGATGTTGGTGTCAATGATATTCTCGGAATGAAGACTAAATTGTCAATTTTATCTCTATTTAATATCCGAGCTTCGATTACCCTTGAGGCACATCTAACAACCATCAATCGTGTACTATTACAAAGTCCATCTTTCGGTGCAATATTTCGTAACAACATTACTGGACATCCAACTTTCAACTCCAATTTAAACGGTGGCAACCCTGAAGGATTCAGACGCCTTTAGGAATAACATGCAATATTTGTTGAAAGTCTCCACCTAGGACAACAGTGATATCCCCAAAAGGTCTTTTATCGTCTCTGATATCTTGAAGGATGCGATCGACTGCCTCAACAAAGTATCGATGTTGCATAAGAACTTCATCCCATATTATCAGCTTTGTTTTTCTAAACAATTCGGCATGCATTGATTGTTTAATGAATCCGCGTATTAAATTATCTGGGGTTTCCAAAGGAATACAAAATGTCGAATGTGCAGTGCGCCCCCTACCAATAACGATGCAATTCCAGATGAAGCCACATTAACATGTCCATAGCTACGCAATTTGGTTGCAATGGTATTGTACAAAAACGTTTCCCCATCCCAGCACCTCCACTCAAAAAGAAACTAGTTGGTATGTTTTCACATACCGACATTCTGACAGCAGTATAAGCAGCAAGTTGTGCATCATTAAGGCCGTCAACATTAATTTGTGCATCATACTGTTGTGCTTCATTCTCAAGTTGGTGGTGCTCAAACAGTAATCTATTTTCAGCTATTGCATTCCAATTTCCAGATGGTTGTGGCATGGGTGGAAAGTCAACTAAACTCTTCCCCGACTCATGGAGAAATTGATTCATCAAATATAAACCATAATCTTCAATATGATCATCAGTTGGATTCAAAATACCAAACTTAGTACAAATCTTGTGTACTAAATCATCACATATATGTGCTGAGAATTGCTTCCATAATGCAAAAGGATGCAATGGAAAACATTCCGTTAGAATTATAGCAAATAGTCTCCTTAATTGGTATCCCGTTCTCATAATTGCAGCCTCTTGAAGACATTGTATCCATTCTTCATCATCTTCAAGAATTCCTTTTACAACACATGCTGACTTGAATGTATCATGCATAACATTTTTTACCATGCGTAGCCAGTCAAATGAAGTAGGTCCTCTAACAACAGTTAACGCAAATAAAACCGTTCACCTGAATTAGAGCTAGCAAAGTACATTCTACAAATTGCATAACCCCTTTGTTTTGGAGTCCATTTATTGATAGACTTGTTCCAAACAAATTTTTGTGGAAATTCCTGATAAGTTAATACACGGGCAGATTCATTTATAGTGCAACAATCAAAAAAGCCAGTTAGAGTTATTTCTTGATGTGAACCTTTAGAAATGATCGAACCAAAAGATTCAGCAGGGTTAAAGAACACATGACATCCCAGGCAAATGAAGTGGCAGTCTTACAACTGACGGGATCTCTTCATGTAAAGGATTACCAAACAATCGCCACGCAGCTTCTGGAGGTCCAATATACCTAGCATCAAGATATTGTTGGATCTCATTAATTCCTCCAAGTACCATTGTTGCACAATCAAGTCCTTTATAAATATACTTGTGAATGTATTTTACACATCTGATTCCTGCACAAACTTCAACATTGATATGACAGTTGAACATTCTTGATAAATACAGATTATGTGGCACGTCTCTATTATCAATTTCTTGCCCCCGTCACGACTTGTTGATTCAACAAATGATCGAGGGTACTGCTTGATACACACCCCATTTTCCATACATGGTGCTTGTGGATTTCGAGCACCACATGGTCCGTGTACCATGCAACCTATGAGTGTTTCAAAAAGCAATGGGTCAGTTTGACAATCCAGAAATTCAGCACACACTACTCTGTCCACTTGAGCACATGTTTGAATTTTATCTGAACCTTGAAGGAACAAAAGTGCATGCATGTGCGGTAACCCCCTTTTTTGGAATTCAATTGTAAAAACATGCGCCACTTTTCTACCAAAGACGTTTGTTTCTATCTCCATCAAAAAATTTCGCTTCAACTCAAAAACACGGGACACTAAATCAGAACGGTCAGTAGGGATCTGATTTGGCAATAGTGATTTAGTAATTTCAAGCCATTTGGGATTTGCTGTAATAGTTAGAAAAATATCCGGGTGTTGATTATACCGCGTGATAGCCATTGAATCTTGAAAAATATCAAACATATGTCTTACACCACCAGTGAATGAAGATGGCAACACCATTCATTGACCAACTTGTTCAGGACCAAGCTCATCTCCACAACCATCTATAAGACCTTGGTAAAGTTCTGCACGAAACTTCGATTGATTCAACTTGTAGTATGTTAACCGATATTGTTCAGTAGCGGCCCAAGCATCTACTATAAATTCCTGAAATAGTTTTCCAGCTCTCAAAATTGTTGAATACTCAGTGTCACGTTGGAACATATGATAACTGTAATTTTGCAATTGTATCAGTCGAGTAGATGAAGGTCCACCTTGGGAAGCGTTCCAATATTTCAAATCTAGATTCCATCCTAGCTCACTATATGGGAACAATAACACATAATGCAATGACAAATAGGCCGAATGACACTCATTAATTTGCATTAAACCATTATCCCCTCTCAAATGTAACATAATATCTCTCATTCCACTTGATTCAGTTCCATCTCCCGGTAATATTACCGCAATCTCATCGGTTGTTGGGAGATTATATCGACGCTGGTCTATTACAGAACTCTAATGAAGATATGCCGGTAAATTCACCCCCGTCAATTCCAATTCACTTAAAATTGTGTGAGCCTGCCAAAATTTAATAAGAAATGGATTTACTTGCAATAAACAATCTTATATAGTTTTCAAAACATCTCTTCTCAAGTTAGGATTTTTATTGTTGCGAACATCTAAAGCTGAATTAGGATCATAAATGTACAATTGAGAGTAAATTGGTTTACTCCCTGGCTGTGGCATAAGCGATCATGTTTGATGGCGTAATTCTCCATGGATATTGAATGTTCTAGGCCCCCTCCCGGCAATTAATCTGTCATCCAAAGTAGCACCAAGACTCGTAAACGCATTAGCTACATTATACTCTCGTGTGTGCTGACGAAACGATTTTGATTGTTCATCATTGTCGTCATACAATGCTTTAAGCATTAAAGGAGATGAAATAAGTGAAGGTAGTCTAATTTTTCCTTATAAACAACATTTACCAAAGAGAGGATTTGATACAGATGATTTTGTTAATTTTTCAGCAAGCCAGTGTAAGGCAAAACAATGAGGACATGTTCGATTCATCAAGCTGAGGGAATGACGATCTAGAATTTCATGGTTTCAAGGATTAAATGCAACATCCATAGCTACACCTTCTACTGTGAAGGCACTACAGATAAAATTATAGATGTCATACAATTTTTAAAAGGAGAACATGAATAAGACATCAAGTGTGAGAATAGAAAATTAAAACTTATATCGAACACCTGGTGCCTTCATTCGGATTACGCATTTGTTGGAACATGTTTGTCATATACGATGCCCCTAGGGAACATGGGGAGAATGGTTCCAAGACTGTTGTTGTGCTTTTGTATAGGTTTTGAGGAGGCAAGTCTTAGAGCATGGTAGTCACAGGTGACACCTTTGGGATATTTGTTGGTGTGCCTTCTTTAAGATTTTGAGGATTTTCTTGATTCATGATGGCCACAGACAACCACCGTGAAACAATTGTTGTAGTATCTTCATTAAGATTTTGAAGCAAGGTGGTTGACGATGACTCTAAAACATTTGTTGTCACTATACTGTTTATTACAGGATGTGAAATTTTGGTAAACAAAGTCATTAGTTGAAAGCGGGACCTTTTATTTGATTCTCGTTCTAGGCATGCTCGGCGATGACGGCTCGGTAGTAAAGAAGGAAAAAATCTAGGCTAAACGGGCGTACAATGTTTTGATCGCTCTTTTTCGTGACGCGCAAGTTGTCCCAATTGACGTTTGGAGGACTCATTTTCTTTCCCAGCATAACGCATTTTTGCACGTTGCGGCAATGTTGATTTTGATATAACATTATAGTTTGGTGCCTAAACCACAAACTCATAAAAAATTAATTATTATTTTGTTGATCTAACGTATATTGTATCGTTTTCCACTTTGTATATATAGCAACGTGATGTAACATGACAATAAAGTGTTGCATTAACAAAACTATCTGCCCAACCATTTATCAACATTATAATTATAATAAAATTTTTGTTTGATGCAAAAATAAAACATCATAGCCACAGTTGCATCCAACACATTGTTCTATAGTAATATGCTCGGTCAAAACTACAGGGAAAGGTTGATGTTTCACTATTGATCGATGCTTCAAATTATGGAATGTTCAAACAAATTTAGAGTTTTAAAAAATGGGACCCAACAAAAGATTCAAATCTTATGTCATAACAAAAGCTTAAAGGCTACAAAGCAATATTAAGATTAAGAAACTAAAACCCTCAACTACAAAACTGGTAAAATAACAAAAAATCATAGTTCCTCAGTAATTCAATTGTATACTCAGAATAACAGGAAAAAAAATAATATTAAATGAGACGAACCAAAAAACATGTTGACAAATCAAACGTTCTACATAAAACAAAACTTAAAATTTTTTAAATTCAATAACATCCAAATCCATTGTAAAAATAGGGAGAAAAGAATAGGAATAAAAGTGATACCAGTTGACAATCTTTATTTGTTGTTCCTTGGCTAAAAGAGGTTGATTTCTGTTTCCCCTTAAATTTGGCATTTGCCAAAGTACCAGACCTTTTTTTCTCCTTCTATGTAAGAACACGATAAAAAAAGTATTATTAAATGAGACAAACAAAAAACATGTTGACAAATCAAACATTCTACATAAAACGAAACTTAAATTTTTTTTAAATTTAATAACATCTAAATCCATTGTAAAAACAGAGCGAAAAGAATATGATTAAAAGTGATACCAGTTGATAATCTTTATTTTTTGTTCCTTGGGTAAAAGAGGTTGATTTTTGTTTCCCCTTAAATTTGGCATTCGCCAAAACATCAGACCTTTGTTTATCCTTCTGTGTAAGAACACGATTGAGACAAACCAAAAACATGTTGACAAATAAAACGTTGTACATAAAACGATACTTAAATTTTTTTAAATTCAATTACATCCAAAACCTTTGTAAAAACAGAGAGAAAAGAATAAGATTAAAAGTGATACCAGTTGGCAGTCTTTATATTTTATTCCTTGACTAGAAGAGGTTGATTTTTCTTTCTCCTTAGATTTGACATTCGCCAAAGCATCAGACCTTTTTTTCTCCTTCTATGATACACTACCTCACGTATACGGAGACAATTTAGTTCATACTCATTGCGAATTACCAGTCCTACATTATTATGACAAAGTCTTCGAACTTGTAGGCAAAAAAACGTTTAGTAGTAAATAAGCTGGTAAAACGATAAGATAAAAAGTAAGAAAATGATAAGTAAGAAAAAATTATTATACGGTATTTTCTAGGTCGTCATCCATCTGTCACGCCATTAATGAAAATAAATTAAAATAAATAAGTTATTAAAAAAATCAATAAGATTTATTTAGAGAGAATTAATCAGATGATAAACTTACACCGCCAAATATAACATCATCCATTGGTCGATGATTGTGCAGTTGAAACGGTTGTAGCTACACAATAAATTTCATAAGCTATGGATAATGAACATCAATTACATAATACATACACATCCAATTTTCAGAACCAAAATTAAGGAAAAAGATAACCTAAATTAGCCTACAAATTTCACAAAATGAACACTCAATAATAACCAACTCAATATCCATTCCATCCTAACATTCATAATAAAAAAACCTATTTCATCATAACTATAAACCTATTTTATAATAAAAATAAAAACAGCCAAATTAAAAGACACCCAACCTAAAAAAACCTAACATTCGTGTGCAAATGTGTGTGTTTTGTAGGTTGTTATGTGTGTGCTACTGTTGTGAAAGAGAGAGAGGGATAGAGTGAGAACACAAATTAAACACCCATTGTAAAAAAAAACAAATTTAAAACACCAAACTTAAACACCAATATTCAAAAACTGAAGCTGTTGTCGACTTTATAAGAAGACTTATGATGAAATAGATAAGAATTTTTAACTAAAGCTATTCGGAAACTTGAGTTAAAGATTTCAAGGTATAACTGATGCTAATGGTTGATTCACTTGATAAAAAATTCATGATAAAAACAATTTTAATTTAAACCACAACTCAATTGATTCGTAAAATTTAATCCGAATAATTAAAAAAGGAAAATTAGACCCAATACATGGTAAGAGGCTGTTTGAAAACAAAACTATTGAAAGAGTCATCAAACATTCCTTTTCTAGAAAAGCGTCATCCACGCACCCAAAAAGAAAGTCAAGCTTAGCCTCTCATTTTTGTTTGATAGTTTTCGAAAAATCGAACAATGCCAGAAGTCAGTAATCTATCTCACCAAGCTCAACCCAGGTGAAATGGGGGTTTTCTTCTTATCTTCTTTCTTCTTTATTTGTTCAATTTTTGGAGGTTGGTTGAAGCTTTGGGTCAACCTGTATAATCGTTAATATTTGATTTAGGTATCTATCTATAATAATAAGATTGAACCCAATTTGAATCTTTTACCACTTTAAAATTTAATCTATAATAATAATCGTTAGCACAATGACGGTTCAGATTTATTATAATTTTGCCAATAAATCATGGGAAGACATATCAAGGGTATTAGTCAAGGTAGTGCGATGAAATACACTTAAAATAATAATTAAATTTTGGAACATACATTTCTTTTCTATACCTCCTGGACTAAGGTCGTCACCCTAATCAATCCCGTTGAAATTAAAATATAAACTCTTGAAAAACTAAAGTAATTTAGGAACTTGTTCCTACTCAACATGTGTACATGGTGGCTTGCTCCTACTTAATTTAGTATAGGACATTTAAAAATGTAACTTTCATTTAAAACATTCATCAAAAACAGGGGGAATAAAACATGGTTTCCAACCACTACTTGCTCCAACACATATTACCAGACCCATCTTCTGCTTTTAATACTCATTTTTATGCACCTCCGCTACAAATGGGTATTGAAGGTACTTTTATGACTGGTGATATAAAAGGCTATTTAAATTTTCAAATTACCCTTTATAAGACCCCAACCCGAAGTTCTTTTTACTCAATTTAAAATGGTAATTAAGGTTAAGTATTTGGAAATCAAAAGGTCAGAAAGGTATAAACTTGGGAAGGTGGAAGTAATATTTAAAAAATGGATCTTAAACTTTGATCATATCAAAGTTAAACCTTTCCTATACAATCAAAATTAAACACGGCACCTTCGTGATCACGCCTTTGAAACAATGTGTTGCCTTCTTCCTTGGAACAGGGTGATGAAGACAGCAGTGTCTTCATCAAATTATCAAGTACTTAGTGGACAATCATTCTAAGTTCAAAGCATTTCTTAAGCAAGTGTAATTAAATAGAATATTAGATATACATATAATATCAAGGACATTGAATATTAATTTACTACTGCTGGGTATAAGGACCCTTTGGCAATAAGAATATAGGTAATTAGTGTTGGTATCAAAGGAGGGGAAGCAGAATATGCCGCCTCTGTAGGACCAATGTACCTCGAGTCAATATACTGCTTAATCTCATTTACGTCCCCCAGTACCAGAGTTGTGCGATCGTAACCCTTGTAGATGTATTTATTGATATACTTTACGAACCTTACTCCTGAACAAACTTCCACATTTATATGGCAACTAAACAATCTAGAGAGGTATGAATTATATGCTACAACATCTCTATTATCAACTTTATGTCCAGACCTTAGAGAATGTTTTTGATCGTCATTGCGCCTTTGATATATCGGATACCCATCTTCGCCCATTGTAGTTTCTTCTGCCCAATATTTAGGATATCTCTTAGTGCATTTACCATCTTCCATACATGGTGATTTAAGATTTCGAATAGCACATGGTCCATGTACCATGCAAGTTTTAACTGTTTTATATAGAAGTGGATCAGAAATTGGATCGGGGAATTCGGCACAAACAACTCGATTTACTTGTTCACGTGTTCGTATTTTATCAGGTCCTTGAAGAAATATTAGCAAGTGCATGTGCAGCAACCCACGCTTTTAGAATTCAATCATGAAAACATGTGCCACCTTTGCACCAAATATTTTCTTCTTATCAATCTACATCATCAAAGCTTGTCGCTTCAGCTCAAATACGTAGGCCACCAAGTCTGGGCGATTAATTGACGTTTGATGTGGTAACAGTGCATCTTTTATCTCAGGCCAATTCGGATTTACCGTCATAGTTAAGAAAATATCAAGGTGTTAGTTATACCGAGTTATGGCCATAGAATCTTGGAAGATTTCAAACATTTGCCTTGGACTCCCAAAAAAAGAAGGCAAAACTACTCGTTTACCAACTTGATTAGCCTCTAACCCATCAGGAACTACGTCGACCAGATCTTGGTATAGATCATATCGTAATTTTGTTGGTTGAGACTATAATATGTTAATCGATTCTGCTATGTTGCCGCCCATGCATCTACAATAAACTCTTGAAATAATCTTCCGCCCCTCAAGATAGTTGAATACTCTGTAGGTCTTTCAAACAAATGAAACCCATAATATTGCAATTGCGTAAGTCTTTTTGATGAAGTTTTACCTTGATTGACATCCCACTGCTTAAAATTTGGTTCCCATCCAAGCTCACCATACGAAAACAACAATATGTAATGTAGTGGTAAATAAGCTGGATGACATTCATTTATCTGCATCAACTGGTCACTTCCTCTTAACCGTACAATTATATCCCTCATTGCAGAGAATTCAGCACCATCTCCAGGTAATATGACAACCTCCTCTGACGTGGGTAAATTATGAGTTCGACGGTCTTTTGCTGCACTATAATGAAGGTAAGCTTGGATGTCGTGATTGTTCAGATGTTCCCTGTTTAAAATTGCAGCTGCATGTCTAAACTAATTCGAAAATGAGTTGTATCACAAAAGACTATCCTGGATTGTTCTTGGGACATCCTCTTGCAGCTTCGGCTTTCTTCGAGAATGATATTCTAAAGCAACAGCGGCATCGTGAATATACAACTATGCATAGACTGGATCTTGATCGACTAGATCGGCTGGAGGTTGTAGTAACCCTGTCTGATGTCGCAATTCCCCATGGATTGTAAATGCATTGGGACCCCTACCAAGAACCACTCTATCATCCATATGTACACCTAAGCTCGTAAAAGTATTAGCCGCATTGTACAGTCGGGTATAACTTCGAAAGGACTTTGACTGATCATCATTGCCATCATATAATGATTGAATTTCTAGAGGAGGCGTTAGTTTTGGAAGTCCAATCTTTCCTCGCAAACAACATGTTCCGAAGAAAGGGCGGTGAACAGATGAATTTGATAACTTTTTGACTTTCCAATGCAATGCTGAGTAGTGAGGACATTGTATATTCATTTTATCAAGATAGTGTCTCCCTAAAATAGGATGCGGCCGAGGGGCTATATTTGTAGGAATTGCCTCCTCTTGTACGCAAGCCTCATCAAGGATTGACTGAATAATTGGTAATAACCTAAAAAATAAATGAAGTTGTTTCAAAATAGTTCACACATCGTAACACTCCTTATGGTATATAGTTATAAATAATTTACATTGAACTAATCCAAAAGTTAGTGATGTAGGCATGGAAGTTGATATAATGTTACGGGAGTCGTGTATATGCTCCATATTATTTGGTGGAAGAAGGATTTCTTCACCCCTTGAATTTGAGTTAGTTGAATGTAACCCTTGAGGTGGTAAAATCGAAACTGGAAGAATTCGATTAGAATATGATGGCGCAGGTTTTAACGACGACGGATGCTGATAAAAATGATTCTTGAACGCGATACATTCTCGTTCATAAGATGCGCGTTTGGATGGCCAGGGGATCAAACTAGGGAAAAATCTTGGTTGAAATGGATATGATTGAGATCGTATTATTTTTACTTGTTTCTCTTTCACAATGCAAGCGCCGAGTAATATGTATTGGACGCACAACACCATTATCCCTTTCTTGTCTTTTACGTTGAGGAATTGGAGCTTCGTAAAGGATATTTTTATTGAATCCCTACAAATAACAATAGATATCTAAGTGTAAAGCTAAGAAGTCGTAGTGTTTCTTTAAGAAAAAAATAATGTTTTCTATTTATTCAGATTAGGGTGCATATATTCAGTTTGCTTGGTTTTGTATTTCACACGCAAGTGTTGTGCAATATGCATTGCTTGCCACTTTCTGTTTATTGTCTTTTACGTTGAGGAAGTGTAGTTTCGTAAATGATATTATTATTGAAACCCTAAAAAGATGTATAATTATAAACCTAAGAAGGCATAGTGTCGTTAATAAATTAGGTTCAAATATTTTGTTTATATGGCTTTGTGTAACAAATCTTTGTAACTACTAATGTAAATGTTTGGAATATTGTATACTTACCACAGGTAAATTGGGAGCTCGATTTTCTTTTTCTTTTCCTTTTTGATTCTCCTTCCCTTTTTCTTTTGCTCGAAGTTTTCTTTGATTTTCCTGATAGCATACAAATATAAGATGTTTTGTCTTGAAAAATAAAGTATGAAATTAAAAAAAGAAAAAGTAATCTTATCTTGCCTTACGCATAATCTTCAATTCAGATTCTTCTCGAATGACAATGCCAATAAATTTTTTTCAGTAATGTTCTCTCTATTAAATAAAGGAAAAAAGAAGGTTAAATCTAGAAAGTATAAAAAAAGAACTATTAAAAGCAAGTTTGCTATGAAAGAAGAAAATAATTTTACCGTGCATTGCAAATGATAATCCTCTTGTCCCAAATTGAAATACACATTAGAAATTTCAAAAAAGAATAGTAATTGTTCAATTTTTATTAAGACTGAAAAAAGAACTTACATATCCAAACACGGTATAAGTAGGTCGTCTAGTGGACAGGGTGACCACTTGATTCATATTCACTATTGAAAAAATGTATTAGTGTGAAACGAATCAAATTCGGTGAAGAAAGAATATTAGTAAAATAGTTTTTATGGTATAGTTGATTACCTTGTAGTGGTGTTGGTTTAGGTGCGCTTGACGTCGGCCCAATTTCAATTTGATGTCTTAGTGGACATCTAATGGACGGTGCAAGCACATAATTCGTGTCCTCTGTAGAAAAAATGTAATAGTGTGAAAAAGATCAAAATGTATTTGTGAAGGGTGTTCTGACTTTGTGTAGAGGAAAGTGGGCAGGTAGTAGAAAGGGTATTCACACGTGAAGAGGGTGTTTTAGAAAAATAAACTAATTAAGTTAATTGGTAGCCAAAATCTAGCGTACTAAAAGCATCTGATTCTTGGAAAATTCAAGTAATTAAATTGATTGGTAGCCCAAATTTAGCGTACTAAAAGATGCAAATAAAAAATATTAATATGAATTAACTAACAACAAGAGAGAAAAAGGATAATTAATTTAGCGCATGATGAATTAGCTAGATTTTGTTTTTGGTACTCCAAGTGAATACTTTCAGTACTATTTGACATGTTGGGTAAAAATATCAAATAGAACACCGAATAAAATTAGCGTGAAATAATGATATCTAAAATTACGATAATAATTTACTTAAAATAGTAAATTAATTAAAAGTCAATACGATTGCATAAATTCTCAAATTTTTGTAAGGACCACCGACTGACTGCGGAACCGACAATTACCACGAAAGATGGGTTAATCGTAGAGCCGACACCCACGTAGACAGATTAATAAACACCAAAGAATGGATCAACAAAGCATTCATAATAATAAAGTGTCTGTCATTTATGTACAAAATTGTTAGCACTCAAGATACCTAACACAACATGAGAAAAAAAGTACATGCCAGCGGCACGAGCAAAATCGTAGTATTAGTAAAAAATTTCCTGAAAAAGAATATAGTAAAAGACTTTCCTTATTATATAGATTTGAATACCTTGTAGTGGTGTTCGTTTAGGTGGGTTTGACGTCGAACCAATTTCTAATTGATGTCTGAGTGAACGTCCAATGGACGGGGTAAGCACAACATTCATAACCTTTGCCAAAAAAACGTTTGTGTGAAAGAAATAAAATCTGGTAGATAACGAATATAAGTTAAATTTGTTTTTTTAAGAATTGAATACCTTGTCGTTGTGTTCGTTTAGGTGCGATGTACCATGTATTTGGCGACTCAGAATGGATTGTGTAGACCTATTTTGGGGGCATCACATGCTTAATAGTGAATACTCTAGTATGATACTTATGATGGATATTCAAGAGAAATGTGGAGATTGTTAGGATATTTCACATGAATCCCACATTGGATAAATTCAAGAGTGTAGATGGGTTAATAATTATGACGTCAAGCCCTGTTCGAAATGATGTCTAGGTGGCTTTTTTAAATTTTTAGTAGATGAATGTCGAGTTGGGAATGTAACCGTGATGCAGTACGGTGATGGGTATTAGCCCACTACATAGTAAGTTTTCGGCATTTAGATAGTAGTTGTGCTTGTGGTATAGTTCGACGACATTGTAAAGCCCACGAAAAAATTACCTTCTTGTGGTCTAATAGTTTCTGAAACGGATGCATTAGGCTAGGTGTAGACAAAGAAAATCACAATTAATAATCACATTTACAGTAAACGTTTCATGTATGACAAGACCACTTATTTTGTGGACCACATTTCAGGTATGTCCATTCTTTTCAAACAAAATTATGAGGTACACATGAACCCAATACAATACAGAATATATAATATGATCATCATTATTCCATCATGCATATCTATGTTAAACTCTTATTCAAACTTATTCATATACACTGCACCTGAGATACTTAAGTAACTGGCTAATACTAATTTAAAGGAACTAAATAGAATATTATAATCCTTCCATCTTAGAAAAAGACTCTTCTTTTATACTATATTGATGGATGTGGGTTATCATTGGTAGTCTTCTTTTCACCTCTGTTTTAAAATTAACACTAAAAGACAATTTACACCCCAAATTGATTTTTGCACTCTAAATTAAAAAAGGTATCTAAGTATACTCCAAACTTCAATTAAACGTAACAGAAAATACACTTTCGTCAATTAACCGGTCAAAAGTAACCGGCTAAAGCTGTAATATTTATTACAGAGGGGTAAGTTTGGTAATTTACATTTATTGCAAATTGCACCGGATATTTACTCATGTTGGTTATCAAACAAATATCCCTAAATCAATTGGGCTAGGGTTCGCGATCTGAAGGAGAAGTGGAACTCGCTATTCTTGAGGGATTCAGAAGACATCATGATGAGGGAGGAGAAGCCTATGATGAGAGTTTCTCCAAGAACAACAATGGTGATAATCATATGACTGATGATAAGTCCGATGTCGTTTCATCAGTCAGGCAAGAACGAAGAATCATTGTCGCCAACCAGTTGCCAGTAAAAGCTCGCCGCGACACTGAAACCAAGAAATGGTGCTATGATTGGGATAAAGATGTTGTGGTTTTGCAGCTCAAAGATGGGTTCGTCTGGGACATTGAAGTTATATTTGTCGGATCATTAGCAGTGGAGATCGACCCTGAAGAGCAAGAAGTGGGCCAATTCTTGCTAGATAAATTTCATTGTGTGCCTACTTTTCTTCCATCAGATATACAGAACAAATTTTATCATGGGTTTCGTAAGCATTATTTGTGGCCTCTGTTTCATTACATGTTGCCTCTGACTTCACATCTCGGGGTCCGGTTTGAGCGGTCTATGTGGCAGGCTTATGTATCGGTGAATAAGATCTTCGACGATAAAATAATGGAGGTTATCAACCCAGATGAGGATTATGTTTGGGTACATGATTATCACCTCATGGGATTGCCAACTTTCTTGAGAAAAAGATATCATAGAGTTAGACTTGGATTTTTCTTGCATAGTCTATTTCCCTCCTTGAAAATTTATCGAACGTTGCCCGTGCGAGACGAGATTCTTCGGGCTCTGTTGAATTGTGATCTTATTAGGTTCCATACATTTGATTATGCAAGACATTTCTTGTCATATTGTCGTAGATTGTTGGGTTTCAATTTTCGATCCAAAAGGGGTTACATTGGACTCGAGTATTATGGTAGAACTGTGAGTATCAAGATTCTACCTTTTGGTATTCATATGGATCAAATTGAATCGGTCAAATCATTGCCTGATACTGGGAAGAAGGTACAAGAATTGAAGGAAAAGTATGAAGGGAAAATTGTGATGTTGGGTGTTGATGATATGGATATGTTCAAGGGTATTAGTTTGAAGTTTTTAGCTATGGGCCAGCTTTTGGAAGAGCACCCTGAATTGAGGGGAAGGGTGGTTTTGGTGCAGATTGTGAACCCAGCAAGAAGCAAGGGTCAGGATATTCAAGAGGTTCAAAACGAGACAAATAAAGTTGCCAGTGAGGTTAATCAGAAGTATGGCTATTGTGGTTATGAGCCTATTGTTTTTGTCAATGGTCTTGTTTCAACTCAAGACAAGGGTGCTTACTATGCCATTTCTGAGTGTGTTGTGGTGAATGATGTGAGGGATGGGATGAATTTGGTCCCCTTCAAGTACACTGTGTCGAGGCAGAGTAGCCCAGAATTAGATAAGGCCTTGGGACTTGATGGACCTGAATTTTCGAGGAAGAGTGTGATTATTGTCTCAGAATTCATTAGTTGCTCTCCATCCCTCAGTGGTGCAATCCGGGTTAATCCCTGGAATATCGATAGTGTCTCTGAGACAATGACTTTGGCTATTACAATGCCAGAGTCTGAGAAACAACTACGCCATGAGAAGCATTACAAGTATGTTAGTTCTCATGATGTTGCTTACTGAGCTAGGAGTTTCGATCAAGACCTTGAGAGAGCTTGTAGAGAGCATTACATCAAGAGGTGTTGGGGAATTGGGTTTGGTTTGGGTTTCAGAGTTGTTGCTTTGGGTCCTAATTTCAGGAAACTGTCCGTGGGACACATTGTTTCAGCTTATAATAAGACTAATAGCTGTCTTATTCTTTTGGATTATGATGGTACAGTGATGCCACAGGGTTCAGTGGACAAAACTCCAAGCAGTGAAGTTATCTCGGTACTAAATGGTTTATGCAGTGATTCACAAAATGTGGTGTTAATTGTGAGTGGCAGAGGAAAGGAATCTTTAAGCAAGTGGTTTTCTCCCTGTGGGAAGCTTGGTCTATCATGGTTACTTTACTAGGTAACATTGCCTGTTCTTGTTATTGGAAACGTAGAAGATCATTGCCTTGTTCTATTGTTGTGTTTTATGTTCTCTTTATATTGGTCATTCTTCTATCTAATTATTTCTGTTGTTATTAGGTGGACTGGGGATTCCCCATGGGAGTCCAGTGTGTCTGCGGTGGATTTTGGGTGGAAAAAGATGGCACTACCTGTAATGGTGCACTATACAGAGGCCACTGATGGCTCTTTCATAGAGCAGAAGGAAAGTGCTCTGGTACGGCACCATCAAGAAGCTGACCCTGATTTCGGTTCAGGGCAGGCAATTGTGGGAATAAACGATTTGCAGATGGAGGGAAAGGCGATCCCTTGAGAGAGAGAATGGGAGAGGGGTTATCAAAATAATGGAGAGTGGAATAGAGTCAAAAAGGGAGAGACGATAAAGAAAGAGGCACAGAAAAAGTGCATGTAATGTAAACTACCAAAGTTACCCCTACGTAATAAGCATTACAGGTTTAGTCGGTCACTTTTAACTTGCTAATTGAATAAAGTGTGCATTTTGTTATGTATAACTGAAGTTTAGGGTGTACTTAGACACCTTTTTCAGTTTGAGGTGCAAAATCAACAGTTGTGTAAAGTTTGGAGTGCAAATTGTCTTTTAGTCTAAAATTAAAAATAGAGTGCTGTTTATTTTATGCACGCATAAGACTAATGTTAAAGCATATAAATGAGCTGCTGCTGCCCTAGGAAAATCTCTTTTTGTAAATGTAAAGGATTTAATTAAGAAGGAAAAGTAAACAGAAAAGAAGTTTGAACAACATAGGCAAAATTAACTTTAACATCAAAATTTTACAGGAATTTATATAAACATTAATTTATTAATTTATACTTAAACTCAAATTTGATATATTGGTTAGCCCATCTACCCATTTTCGTTTATAATCACCAACCTACAAAAACACGTCCACACCAGCCCGCCCGCCCGCCCGCCCATTTGCCGAGTCTAAACATATGAAACAATTAAACAAAATAAGCAGAATTGAAAAATAATTTAAGTACGAATAATACCATTTCATGGAAGCAGATTATATAGGAGGAACTATTTAAACAGGGAAATCACGATAGAAGATTTCGCTAATTTTGTCAAAAGCACCAACGAACTGATTGCTTATCTTTATCACCCAAATGAATGAGAATCGGAGCATTACAATGAACAAAGTGAGTATCGGCATTTGGTATAATGATGTTGTTTTAGGGGTGAAATCATGAGATTTCATATACTCATTCTGACAGAGGAGCTGCTGCTGCTAGACCTGGCAAACGGGCCGGGCCGGGACAAAAAGGCCCGGGTTTTGGTGGGCTGGAAATGGCCAGTCCGTGGCCCGTGGCGGCCGGGCCGGGCCGGCCCGCGGGCTTCGGCCATTAATTTTTTTTTGCAAACTCTTTGTTACACCAAAAATAATAATAATAAATATTAAAAATAATAAAATAATTAATAATAAACAATAATACAAACAAACACGATTAATTAATTACATACATTAACTACATATCTCAATTAATTAAAATTGTAATAGTATTATAAATTAGTATTATTAATTAATTACCTACATTATTTATGATGATAATTTGGATTTATGTTACTGAGTGCTGCTCAGAGAGTAGAGATTGTACTTATTGAGAATGATCTTTTGCAGTAAGTGTTTAATTTGTAGTTTTGTACATTGTTATTTGTCAGGAATTATATGAATTATATAATATCAAGGTTGAAGCTTTTGCTGTAATTGTAAGACCCCAACTTTTATAAATAAAGATGAATTTTCTATAAATATCATTTTTGAATATTATGGAGTTAATTTGATATAATGTTATAGTTGTGGGTAATATTTATAAATTTTGCAGAGTAAGCAAGTTGTTATAAAATATTCGTTTGGTCGAAGAATATTCTGTTTGTCGGGGAATATTTGTACGACGACACAATCATTGGTGGACCCCACAACAGAAGTTTTGTCGTAGTTAGAAAACGACAAAAATTATCTTTCTATAAAATAACAGCTGAGGTGTTACCGTTAAAATCGTTAAAACTGTTGAACTACCCGGTAGTAAAAGTACAGTAATACGCGTGGTTGCATAGTAGCACACGGTATTGATTATTGATGTTTACGTAAGAAGTCACTCAGCTATACTCAATTATTGCTACAGTAATTGCTGCATCATATCTCTTAAATTATTGTCATAGTATCATCTGTATAATATGTTATATTATTAAATCAATAATTGAGACGTTGTGGTAAGTTTGGTTATTTTTTTATGGGGGGCCCATATGTCATCATCTAAGAGTCTTTTGGTCAATAGTAATTACCTTCGTCAATAGTATTTACCTTGGTCAATAGTATTTACCTTGGTCAATAGTAATTACCTTCGTCAATAGTATTTATCTTGGTCAATAGTAATTACTTTCGTCAATAGTAGTTGTCCCTTCAATATTACCAAGAGTCATTTGACCCTTCGTTAAGACCAAGAGTCATTTGACCCTTCGTTAAGACCAAGAGCCACCCTCAGTTTTTCTATAAATAGAGGCCTAGGGCTTCATTATTTTTCACGAATTCATTCAAGCTATAGAGAGAGAAAGTATAGAGAGAATAAGAGAGAGAGAATAAAAGTATTCTGCTACTTCACTTTTCCAATATCCAGTTCTTTTAAGGTAGGGAATATTATTTCTTTTATATTCATGAAGAGAACTTCTGTTATTCCATTCTTTATTATTCTGTTGGAATAACCAGTATACGCGGTCTACCCTATACTTGGTGATATTCTTCTATTATTCTGTTGGAATATCCTGTCTGTGTGTTTTACACCGGACCTGGTTCCGTCTTTATTATTATTCTGTCGGAATATCCCGTCTGTGTATTTTACACCGGACCTGGTTCTATTATTTATTATACTATTCTTTATTATTCTGTCGGAATATCCTGTCTGTGCGTTTACGCCGGACCTGGTTCCATTATTTATTATTCTGTCGGAATATCCTGTCTGTGCGTTTACGCCGGACCTGGTTCCATTATTTATTATTCTGTCGGAATATCCTGTCTGTGCGTTTACGCCGGACCTGGTTCCATTATTATTATTCTGTTAAGAATAACATGTCTCTGCGGTCTATCGCATGCATGGTGATTTCTTTTGTTATTCCATTCTTTATTAAACTCAGTTGGTTAAGTTCTGACTTCTATACTCCATGAAATTTGTGGAATATCCTTGATAATTGCGTTTCATCCAGTTTCTTTTCATGAAAATATTCTTCTAAACATTCTTGAATTTTACTCCACAAAGCAGTATCATGTTGACAATTTGGACGTTGTTAATTCTTGGATAAATTAATTCTCGAACTTGTTTTATTGAATTCTTATATCATTGTCATCATCCTCATGTTTATAAAATGTTGAAAGTCATCTGTGGCCTGTAGTGCATAGATGGATTTGGTATGATTATGACCAGGGATTATTCGGTATAATCATGACCGTAATATTACAAATGATGTGGTAAACGTCCTCATTGGCCCGTAGTGCGTTGATGGACAGTTGTTGGCATGATCATGACCATTAATGAATATACGAATATCCTTGGCCGTAGTGCAGGGGTGATTCGATGATGTGGATTATTTTATTAAGCTGAGTCTCAGCGATCACAGTGTTGAAAATTTTTTTAAATCATAAAAGATAGTAGAGTTTATTTTCTACTTGACTCTTTTAATGGATTGCTTGTTCCGCTGCAGTTAAACTTGATGTCTATTATATTTTATCAGTTTAACATTGTTGAAGGCTAATGATAATTTATTCTGCATTATCTTAGTCATGATATTTCTTACTAGGCTAGTTGAGCTCACCCTTTTCTTTCACTGTTCTCTTCAGGAAATGAGAACGTAGCCGGGGCAAGTCGGGGAACGGAGTGATGGTCCGAATGATAGTATTAGTTAGTAGTCCTCACTATTCTATGTAACGGTGTGTTAATAAATGTAATGAGGACTCCTTTTGAGTATGAATACTCTCTATAAGATAATATTTGTATTCAAACTCACAGTTTATGTTTTGTCGTATTGTACACTATAGTTGTATTAGTAAGTTGTATTTGTATTTTGTACTATGTATCTGACGACCCAAGATGGGTGATGTATACCTAATTTTGGGGGCGTCACAGTTGGTATCAGAGCTTAGGGATATGATCCCTGGCTAAGATGTGAGAATAGAACTAGGAGGGGAGAGACGGGAAATTCCTTCGCTAGTATGACCTACCTAAGTTATTTGCATGGTATTTAATTAGTCGGTCATAATATAAGGATAATATATGACATATCAATTAACTTTTATTTTGTGACAGTATCTGAAAATGGCATCCGAGAATGTTGAGAATAGCAATGGAGCACAGGCGACCGTTGATTCACCACATATCAATAATCAGGATAATGTGCATCAGGAAGGCGACAATCCTCATGCAAACAACAACACTGACCAAATGATGAATGATCAAATGTTCAGAGGCTTTATGCAATTCATGCAACAACAGGTGAAAGTGGCTCCTGTCCACAACGTAGGTGGAAATACTGGAAACTCTCAGGTGGTCACCGCTAAACAGTTTAAGGAGCTGGGACCACCGGAGTTTAAGGGAGAACCCAAACCATTTGTAGCTGAAACATGGATAAAGCAGATCACCAAGATATTTGATGTCTTGGGTTGCTCCGAGGAGCAAAAGGTTCCCTTTGCCGCCTTTATGTTGCGAGGAGAGGCAGATTACTGGTGGGAATCGATAAAGCGTACTCAACCTGCCGTACTGAAGATGTCCTGGGAGAAGTTCCAAGAGCTGTTTAACGACAAATACTTTCCCGAGAGTATTCGTCACATGAAGGAGGTGGAGTTCATCAAATTGGAGCAGAATAATATGACCGTGTCGCAGTACGAGGCAAAATTTGCGGAGTTATCCCGGTTTGCGTCCCCCTGGTGGATAATGAAGAAAGAATGACGCGGATGTTTTTAAGAGGTTTGAAGCCGGAGATACGTCAACATCTTGTTTCTCATAAACTGTGTTTGTATTCAGATGTTGTAAATAGGTCTCAGTTGGTGGAGCGCGATAACGAGACAACGCAACCAAAAGAGAGCAGCCGGCAAAATGATTATACCAGTGAGAGCAGTCATCGAATTGGTGACAACAAGTGTGGAGGGAATCAACAGGCCAGAAATGGTAACCACTTCGGTGGTAATCAGGGCCAAAACAATAAGATTGGGCATTTCAAGAAGAGGAGATTCAACAATGATGGAAAGACGTCAGCACCAGCACCTGTCGTTAAGGAAGGAGAACGACCACCTATCATATGTTTCAAATGCGGAGGGGAGGGGCACATCAGTCCAAACTGCGCGATGCCGTCCAAAGCATGTTATAATTATGGAAGAGAAGGTCATTTAGCCCGATTTTGTCGTTTACCGAAGACAAATTCAGCTAGGATGGAGGCACCAAAGGCCGTCCCAGAAAAGTCAAAACCGGTTGTGCAAGGGAGAGCATTTGTTGTGAACTCCTAGAGAGAAAGGAACCCGAATGAGATCATCACGGGTAAGCTTATCATAAACTCTAACGAAGTCTATACTTTATTTGATACCGGTTCTACCCATTCTTTTATTTCTCCTACTTGCGCTCATCGATTAAATTTGATTCCGGAGAAATTAGACTTTGACTTAGCAGTTGAAACTCCATTGGGAGAAACCTTCATTACATCCACGGTTTATAAGTCTTGTTTGGTTCAAGTTGGTACCCACACATTACCTGTCGATCTTATTTCATTAAAAATACTTGCATTTGACGTGATTCTAGGGATTGATTGGTTAACTACTCATCATGCAAAAATTGATTGTTTTCGTAAGGTTGTTAGCTTTCATATTCTTAATCGACCTATTATGCAAATTCAAGCAACCAAACCATTAAAATCAATCGCTGTCATCTCAAGCCATAAAGCTATTCGTTTATTGAAAAACGGATGTCAAGCTTTCTTAGCTCATGTCACAGATCTAAACAAAAATACGTCAGCTTTGAATGATATTTCTGTTGTTAATAAATTTCCTGACGTATTTCCCGAAGAACTTCCTGGCCTACCCCCAGAGCGTGAAATTGAATTTTGTATCGACCTTGAACCCGGTACAAAACCCATTTCCAAAGCTCCATATCGAATGGCTCCTATTGAACTTCAGGAGTTAAAGACCCAACTGCAGGAATTGTTAGACATTGGTTTTATTCGTCCTAGTACTTCTCCTTGGGGTGCTCCTGTTCTGTTCGTGAAGAAGAAAGATGGGAGTATGCGACTTTGTATTGATTATCGGGAGTTGAATCATGTCACCATCAAAAATAGGTACCCATTGCCACGTATTGATGACCTGTTTGACCAGTTGCAAGGAGCACAATTCTTTTCAAAGATCGATCTTCGTTCTGGATATCATCAGCTGAAGGTTAGAACTGAGGATATTCCAAAGACGGCTTTTAGAACTCGGTACGGGCATTATGAATTCTTAGTTATGTCTTTTGGATTGACTAATGCTCCTGCTGCCTTCATGGATATGATGAACAGGGTATTTAAGGAATATTTGGATCACTTTGTGGTCGTCTTTATCGATGACATCCTTGTTTATTCCAAAAGCTGTGACGATCATGAGCAACACTTGAGGCTGGTACTCCAAAAGCTTCGTGAATACAAACTTTATGCCAAGTTGAAGAAATGCGAGTTCTGGCTGGAAGAGGTAGCATTCCTTGGGCACGTAGTATCAAGTCGTGGAATATCGGTTGACCCGGCAAAGATTGAAGCTATTCAAAGCTGGGAGCAACCTAAATCAGTAACCGAAGTACGTAGCTTTCTCGGTCTAGCTGGTTATTATCGGAGATTCGTGGAAGGATTTTCTCGAATCGCTACTCCGTTAACTCAGCTGACTCGAAAAGATACAAAGTTCGGTTGGAGCGAAGAATGTGAGCAGAGTTTTCAAGAACTCAAGAGGAGACTCATTTCAGCACCTGTTCTAACAATACCATCTGGCTCGGAGGGATTTGTCATCTACAGTGATGCTTCGAGCAAAGGGTTGGGATGTGACGCCCCCAAAATAGGTTCATTCCATCCAACCTATTCGGAGTCGCCAAATACATGGTACAGAAAATAACTACAACTTTATTACAACAATTGTCGTGCAAAATACAACAACACATATGCTGTGAGTTTGGATACAAATATATGCCAACTGTGACTCATGTCCCAACCTTAGATAGCACGTCACAATGACACCTTACATAAAGGTATAGTTAAAAATTATTTTAGAAATTAAAATTTTTGGGAAGTGCTCAAGGAAACCCTCGTAGATGGGAGGCCATGCTTCTAGGTTATGATAGATATCATATGGCCATAGAATTATCCTTTGTTGACCCAATAGACCCTAAAGAAAAATGAGAAGATTACTATCATATTCTTTCCAATGGTGAGTCTTCTCTTGACATATCATTATCTCCACCGTCTCTAATTGAGAATTATACTTCAACCAAACTCTAAAATCATATAGGTAGTGCTTGTAGATATACTCAACAAGTGGATGTGCACAACCATGTCTTATGACGACACGAGGTTGTGTGTCGTTAGACATCTTGTATGATAGTGGCAAAATACCCTTCTAACGCTGGGTTCGCTTCACCCTAGATGATTCACCAAATATAACTACTAAATGATGACCACCGTTCTATTCCCCTGTTACCCCCCGCTCGATCCAGCTACACTCTTATTACCTGAAAGGAATTGTGAAACAGAAGAGTGAGCACAACTAGCCCAGTAAAGAATATCATGACTAAAGATAAATAAGTTATCAATAGCCTTCAACAGAATTAAATCAGAGATTTAGAACATATGGTAGATGATAAAACTTTTCAACCATAGTTGCAGCGGAACGAGCAATCCATTAGAAGAGTCAAATAGACCATAAAGTCTATTATCTCCTTCATGTTAAAAATCCACCAACAATATTTTATCCATGTAACATCACTCAACAGTTCCTTTCCACAATCATATGAATAACTCATAATCATAATTGTGACTCTAAATTTTTCTTTGCACCCAGGACGAAGAATATTTTCATCACCTGTCTTTACCTGAAACATCAAAGATTATGGTTATACCAAATCACAGTTCCTGTTCATAATCATACTAATAACTTCATCTTTGCACTACGACCAAAGATATTCATTTGTACCAGTTGGTCATGTTCATCTCAACACCTGTTCATCTTTGCACTACCGGCCAAATATATTCAACAACATGTCATCTTTGCACTACAGGCCAAAGATATTCATCTACAATTCATCTTTGCACTATAGGCCAAAGATATTCATCAACAGTTCATATTTGCACTACAGGCCAAATATATTCATATCTCAAAGAAATATATAATCATTTCAGAATTTATATAAACAATAATTATAACCATGTTGATCATTTCACCTTTGCACTTAAGCTAAAGATATTCACTTATAAATTTAATGGTCAAGATCATACCAGTCACCAATTCAACTTTGCACAACTGGCCAAAGAGAACCCTAGTCATGATCATACCGATAATCTACCCATCTTTACACTCAAGTGAAAGAGAATATCATCATTAGGGTTATAAAAATGTTATATATGATAATAAAAATAATATGATCAACATATAGTTTTAATCTCAAGAGTAATATTCATAAATCAACTATAATTTGGCTAGAAAAAGAAACCAATTTTGTCGTGAATAGTACCCGTGAATAGTAACTCGTGAATAGTAACTCGTGAATAGTAACTCGTGAATAGTAACTCCGAAACAAAAAGATAGAAATTCCACAATAAAATACATATCAATATTTCGGTATAATGATATTGAAAGAATAATATTTCTTAAGCTTATAAACAATTTATTTTAATTGTTTACACTTTACTAAATAATACATTTAATCATTCTAAAATGCCAAACTCATAAGATTTTATCACCAATAATCAAAACCCTCATAAAAAATCTGCATTTACCTCATATAGGATTCTCAAGCCATAAAATCCTATTTTCCAATTTTCTTACTTCACATAACATATTTAATTCATTTACTCATAACTAATCTATTTTCATAAAAAATACCAAATCAGTTTCAAAAATATTTCTTTTCTGGAATTTAGCAGAATATAGTCCTATATTGAACATATATTTTTCTCAGAATATTTAAAACTCATTTACTATTTTTCATATGGCCAAAACCGCCGAATATTTAGATATTTATCATAAATTGTACTTTTGTCCAAAAATTCTGAAATTCACAGAGTATACTCCTATCATATACATGTACTCCCAATAAATGTTTTATCAATTTTGGAGTTAACCACAAAGAATTATAAGCGGTTACTTTTAAAATAGTCTTTTCCCGTAAAATTCATAACTCTTAATCTATACATCCAAAAATCACCATTTTTGGACACAATCAATAAAACTCATCAAAATATCATTTCAAATTTTTCCAGAATTTTTGAAGGTCAGCAAAATTACGAAACTGAAAAACATAACAACCCTTAAAATCCCTTACTATCCTTTACTATCCCTTACAATCCCTTACTTCAAAAGAGCAGTACTTCTGACTGGAATAACGCTGAACGAACTTGCACCGTATAGCAACACTCAAGATATCAAAATACTCACAAGAATACACTCGATAATATAGAGAGAGAAATAGAGAGAAAACTTCAGTTTCTGGTGTGATTTTCAATTCTAACCTAAGCACCCTATTTATAGGAAAATGCTTAGAACACCAAAGTAGAAAATTGAATATAATATTAATATATTTATATAATTTTCCTTAACCCACCATTTTGACCAAAGAAATCAGCCACACATGTGCCAAAAGCAACAAAAACGTTTTTCTAACAAAAAGTACTTAAAACTCCAAAAATCAATTCAGACCCGATATACTGAAACTTCAATAATTCACAATAAATAGCCTTTTTATCAGAAAAATTCAAAACTCGCGACTTTCTATAGGAAATTCCATTATCTACAACTTTACAGAAGAAAGGTTTTCCAAATTCCAAACATAAATTGATCGAAATCCACAAACGGACGATTTTACAGTCTATAATAAATTTTCGGTCAAGAATTGTGTCCACCAACACACAAAACATGTGTTAAACATTTAATCCAATAAAAATACTCTTCCTCCTCATTTATTTATATATCCCACATTCATTGTAAAAATATCACCATTAATATATTATTAAAATAATATATTTAAATGAATTATTTTATCAGAAAAAATAAAATATTAATTTTCAACAATTGTCACATTAAATTTTTCTCTATCTATATCCACATAAAATCAATATTTTCCTCATCATATAAATCAATAATTAATTATTCACAAATAATATTACAGAATCACATTACTGACAGCCAGGCAATTATCAGGAAAGAGGGGGCTTTCCAATAAGGATCTCTTCCTTACTGGCACGCAATTAGATGACCAAACCTCTCCTTAGACAGAACTTTGTAGACATTGCCAATAATGTTATTCAGATAATATAAATTATTGCTCCGATAATAGAAAATACTGTGTAGTGACAATTATTAAAACAACAGTAATATAAAATATCAGCGCAGTAATTATTGAATCAATATAATAAAATACTGAACAGTAATTACTGTAACAATTATTGAGTAATGTCTTCTTACGTAAAAATCAATAATTCAAAAATACTGTGCAATCAGTGTGCTACTGTGTAACAACGCGTATTACTGTATTTTAACCACCGGGTATTCCAACAGTGTTAACGGTAACAACTACGCCGTTAATTATAAAAACTCAATTTTTGTCGTTATCTTCATCCGACAGTTATTCGTTATGGGCCCACAAATAGATGCGCCGTCGTACGAATATTCTCCGACAGAAAGAATATTCCACGACCAAACGAATATTCCCCGACAACAATGAATATTTTATAACCACTTGTGTATTTTGAAAAAAAATTCATATATCACCTTTAACTTTAACATTTATCAATTTAACCATTTACTGAATAGTAATTATAAGAAAAATTGAATACTTTTATTTCATAAAATTCGGGGTCTTACAATCTCCCCTCCTTATGAAATTTCGTCCTCGAAATTTGCGTACCTGGTATTTCGAAGAGTTGAGAATACCTTGCTTTCATTTCAGATTCCATCTTTCCTGTCATCATGATTTCTCCATTGCTCATCTCTTGTATTTCAGAAATCATTCTAGAATACAGCTTCAAAAACAAAGGTTAATTTAACAAATTAACATATCACATCATATCCCGATAGTATGACTGACCAACAAATAAGCTTAGGTAGGACACACTAGCGAAGGATTTACTCGTCTCTCCCCTCCTAGTTGTAAACCCCGATCTCCGCCAGAGATCATATCTCTAAGCTCTGATACCAAAATGTAACTCTGGACACCCACCTATGTCAGCACCTCACATTGATACCTATCAGTTTGCCACCGCAGAACGGCGTCCCCTACGGAGAGTCTGGCTTCGGTGCATCCCCCATCAACAGGAAGTCACCAGCGAGAGGCTCGGGGCTCTTTACTTATAGCTCTGATACCAACTGTGACGCCCCCAAAATAGGTACATTCCATCCAACCTATTCTGAGTCGCCAAATACATGATACAGAAAATAACTATAACTTTATTACAACTATATGCCAACTGTGACTCATGTCCCAACCTTGGATAGCACGTCACAATGACACCTTACATAAAGGTATAGTCAAAAATTATTTTAGAAATTAAAATTTTTAGGAAGTCCTCAAGGAAACCCTCGTAGATGGGAGGCCATGCTTCTAGGTTATGATAGATATCATATGGCCATAGAATTATCCTTGGTTGACCCAATAGACCCTAAAGAAAAATGAGAAGATTACTATCATATTCTTTCCAATGGTGAGTCTTCTCTTGACATATCATTATCTCCACCGTCTCTAATTGAGAATTATACTTCAACCAAACTCTAAAATCATATAGGTAGTACTTGTAGATATACTCAACAAGTAGATGTGCACAACCATGTCTTATGATGACACGAGATTGTGTGTCGTTAGACATCTTGTATGATAGTGGCAAAACACCCTTCCAATATTAGGTTCGCTTCACCCTAGATGATTCACCAAATATAACTACTAAATGATGACCACCGTTCTATTCCCCTGTTATCCCCCGCTCGACCCAGCTACACTCTTATTACCTGAAAGGAATTGTGAAACAGAAGGGTGAGCACAACTAGCCCAGTAAAGAATATCATGACTAAAGATAAATAAGTTATCAATAGCCTTCAACAGAATTAAATCAGAGATTTAGAACATATGGTAGATGATAAAACTTTTCAACCATAGTTGCAGCGGAACGAGCAATCCATTAGAAGAGTCAAATAGACCATAAAGTCTATTATCTCCTTCATGTTAAAAATCTACCAACAATGTTTTATCCATGTAACAACTCTCAATAGTTCCTTTCCACAATCATATGAATAACTCATAATCATAATTGTGACTCTAAATTTTTCTTCGCACACAGGACGAAGAATATTTTCATCACCTGTCTTTACCTGAAACATCAAAGATCATGGTTATACCAAATCACAGTTCCTGTTCATAATCATACTAATAACTTCATCTTTGCACTACGGCCAAAGATATTCATTTGTACCAGTTGGTCATGTTCATCTCAACACTTGTTCATCTTTGCACTACTGGCCAAATATATTCAACAACATGTCATCTTTGCACTACAGGCCAAAGATATTCATCTACAATTCATCTTTGCACTACAGGCCAAAGATATTCATTAACAGTTCATATTTGCACTACAGGCCAAATATATTCATATCTCAAAGAAATATATAATCATTTCAGAATTTATATAAACAATAATTATAACCATGTTGATCATTTCACCTTTGCACTTAAGCTAAAGATATTCACTTATAAATTCAATGGTCATGATCATACCAGTCACCAATTCAACTTTGCACAACTGGCCAAAGAGAACCCTAGTCATGATCATACCGATAATCTACCCATCTTTACACTCAAGTGAAAGAGAATATCATCATTAGGGTTATAAAAATGTTATATATGATAATAAAAATAATATGATCAACATATAGTTTTAATCTCAAGAGTAATATTCATAAATCAACTATAATTTGGTTAGAAAAAGAAACCAATTTTGTCGTGAATAGTACCCGTGAATAGTAACTCGTGAATAGTAACTCATGAATAGTAACTCCGACACAAAAAGGTAAAAATTCCACAATAAAATACATACCAATATTTCGGTATAATGATATTGAAAGAATAATATTTCTTAAGCTTATAAACAATTTATTTTAATTGTTTACACTTTACTAAATAATATATTTAATCATTCTAAAATGCCAAACTCATAAGATTTTATCACCAATAACCAAAACTCTCATAAAAAATCTGCATATACCTCATATAGGATTCTCAAGCCATAAAATCCTATTTTCCAATTTTCTTACTTCACATAACATATTTAATTCATTTACTCATAATTAATCTATTTTCATAAAAAATACCAAATCAGTTTCAAAAATATTTCTTTTCTGGGATTTAGCAGAATATAGTCCCATATTGAACATATATTTTTCTCAGAATATTTAAAATTCATTTACTATTTTTCATATGGCCAAAACCGCCGAATATTTAGACATTTATAATAAATTGTACTTTTGTCCAAAAATTCTGAAATTCACAGAGTATACTCCTATCATATACATGTACTCCCAATAAATATTTTATCAATTTTGGAGTTAACCACAAGGAATTATAAGCGGTTACTTTTAAAATAGTCTTTTCCCGTAAAATTCATAACTCTTAATCCATACATCCAAAAATCACTATTTTTGGACACAATCAATAAAACTCATCAAAATATCATTTCAAATTTTTCCAGAATTTTTGAAGGTCAGAAAAATTACGAAACTGAAAAACATAACAACCCTTAAAATCCCTTACTATCCCTTACAATCCCTTACTATCTCTTACTTCAAAAGAGCAGTACTTCTGACTGGAATAACGCCGAACGAACTTGCACCGTATAGCAACACTCAAGATATCAAAATAATCACAAGAATACACTCGATAATATAGAGAGAAAACTTCAGTTTCTGGTGTGATTTTTAATTCTAACCTAAGCACCCTATTTATAGGAAAATACTTAGAACACCAAAGTAAAAAATTGAATATAATATTAATATATTTATATAATTTTCCTTAACCCACCATTTTGACCAAAGAAATCAGCCACACATGTGCCAAAAGCAAAAAAAATGTTTTTCTAACAAAAAGTACTTAAAACTCCAAAAATCAATTCAGACCCGATATACCGAAACTTCAATAATTCATAATAAATAGTTTTTTTATCAGAAAAATTCAAAACTCGCAACTTTCTATAGGAAATTTCATTATCTACAACTTTGAAGAAGAAAGTTTTTCCAAATTCCAAACAGAAATTGATCGAAATCCACAAACGGACGATTTTACAGTCTATAATAAATTTTCGGTCAAGAATTGTGTTCACCAACACACAAAACATGTGTTAAACATTTAATCCAACAAAAATACTATTCCTCCTCATTTATTTATATATCCCACATTCATTGTAAAAATATCACCATTAATATATTATTAAAATAATATATTTAAATGAATTATTTTATCAAAAAAAATAAAATATTAATTTTTAACAATTGTCACATTAAATTTTTCTCCATCTATATCCACATAAAATTAATATTTTCCTCATCATATAAATCAATAATTAATTATTCACAAATAATATTACAGAATCACATTACTGACAGCCAGGCAGTTCCCAGGAAAGAGGGGGCTTTCCAATAAGGATCTTTTCCTTACTTGTGCGCAATTAGATGACCAAACCTCTCCTTAGACAAAACTTTGTAGACATTGTCAATAATGTTATCTAATAATATTATTCAGATAATATGAATTATTGCTCCGATAATAGAAAATACTGTGTAGTGACAATTATTAAAACAACAGTAATATAAAATATCAACGCAGTAATTATTGAATCAATATAATAAAATACTGAACAGTAATTACTGTAACAATTATTGAGTAATGTCTTCTTACGTAAAAATCAATAATTCAAAAATACTGTGCAATCAGTGTGCTACTGTGTAACAACGCGTATTACTGTATTTTAACCACCGGGTATTCCAACAGTGTTAACGGTAACAACTACGCCGTTAATTATAAAAACTCAATTTTTATCGTTATCTTCATCCGACAGTTATTCGTTATGGGGCCCACAAATAGCTACGCCGTCGTACGAATATTCTCCGACAGAAAGAATATTCCACGACCAAACGAATATTCCCCGATAACAATGAATATTTTATAACCACTTGTGTATTTTGAAAAAAAATTCATATATCACCTTTAACTTTAACATTTATCAATTTAACCATTTACTGAATAGTAATTATAAGAAAAATTGAATACTTTTATTTCATAAAATTCGGGGTCTTACATGGGATGTGTTCTCATGCAACATGGATAAGTCATAGCCTATGCATCAAGACAACTCAAGGAATATGAGAGGAATTATCCTACTCATGATCTAGAGTTGACAGCTGTTGTCTTTGCACTTAAAATTTGGAGGCATTACTTGTATGGGGAGAAGGTGGAGATCTTTACGGATCATAAAAGCCTCAAATATTTCTTCACTTAAAAGGAACTCAACATGCGACAACGACGTTGGCTTGAACTGTTGAATGATTATGATCATACCATTCAATACCATCTTGGAAAAGCGAACGTGGTAGCGGACGCATTGAGTAGAAGATCATATGCAAGTATGAGTGCAATATTGTCAACACAAAAGCCCATTTTGTGTGACTTGCAAAGGATGGAGATAGAGTTAAAGACTCCAGGGACCCATGTGATGATGGCGAATATACGAGTAGAACCAACTTTAATCGATAAAGTTAAAGATGCTCAAGCTACATACCTGGAGCTGATGCGTATGAGGAAGAAAGTGCAAGAAGGTTCTATGCCAGAAGAAAGAATCGATGAAGAAGGAATACTTCGAGTCAACTTCAGACTTTGTGTTCCTAACAACCCTGATTTAAAGTATGAAATCATGATGGAGGCGCACAACACACCGTTTACAATCCATCTTGGAAGTACCAAAATGTATCATGATCTTCGTCATACATTTTAGTGGAGCAATATGAAGAGAGAGATAGCGTTGTTTATCTTAAGGTGTCTAACTTGTCAACGAGTCAAAACGGAGCATCAAGTACCAAAAGGTTCATTGCAACCACTTGAAATTCCAGAATGGAAGTGGGAGCACATTACCATGGATTTCGTTACCGGTCTTCCTAGGGTTTCTCAAGGTATTGATGCGATTTGGGTCATTGTTGATAGATTGACCAAGTCTGCTCATTTCCTACCGATACGAGAAACTTATACACTTGAACGTCTTGCTCGTATGTACATAAACGAGATTGTAAGACTGCATGGTATGCCAGTATCCATAATTTCTGATCGAGATTCAAGATTCACTTCACTATTTTGGGTTAGTTTACAAAAAGATATGGGCACAGATTTACGATTTAGTTCGGCATATCATCCTCAGACGGACGGACAATCAGAGAGGACTATTCAAACTCTAGAAGATTTATTAAGACTCTGTATCTTTGACTTCAAGGGAAGTTGGGACAAGTTCTTACCATTGGTGGAGTTTTCCTACAACAACAGTTATCAAGCAAGTATTGGCATGGCTCCATTCGAAGCATTGTATGGAAGAAAATGTCGTTCTCCAGTATGCTGGGATGAGGTAGGTGAAGCAACGTTGTTGGGACCGGAGTTGGTACGTATGACTACAAAAAAGATTCAAACGATCCGATAACGTATAAAAACCTCACAAGATCGACAAAAGAGTTATGTTGATCTTCATCGAAAGGACGTGGAATTTGATATAGGAGATCATGTGTTCTTACGTGTTGCTCCGTGGAAATGAGTTATGAGATTTTAAAAGAGAGGAAAGCTCAATCCTCGATTCGTCGGCCCATTTTTAATCCTCGATCGGGTAGGAACTGTGGCCTATAGACTTGCTTTACCGCCAAGTATGTCTCGTGTTCATAACGTTTTTCACATATCCATGTTACGCGAATATGTGGAAGACCCGAACCACATTATTGAGTTAGAACCGGATGAAATAGCGGAGGATTTGACATATGAAGAAGTTCCTGTTCAAATCTTGGATAAGAAGGAACATATTCTACGCTCCAAGGTTATACCTCAAGTCAAAGTTTTGTGGAGAAACCACGATGTTGAGGAAATGACCTGGGAGTTAGAATCTGAAATGAAATCAAGGTATCCTTACCTCTTCGACATACCAGGTATGTACCCTAATTTTGAGGGCGAAATTTCATAAGAAGGGGAGGTTGTAAGACCCCAACTTTTATAAATAAAGATGAATTTTCTATAAATATCATTTTTGAATATTATGGAGTTAATTTGATATAATGTTATAGTTGTGGGTAATATTTATAAATTTTACAGAGTAAGCAAGTTGTTATAAAATATTCGTTTGGTCGGAGAATATTCTGTTTGTCGGGGAATATTTGTACGACGGCACAATCATTGGTGGACCCCACAACAGAAGTTTTGTCGTAGTTAGAAAACGACAAAAATTATCTTTCTATAAAATAACGGCTGAGGTGTTACCGTTAAAACTGTTGAACTACCCGGTAGTAAAAGTACAGTAATACGCGTGGTTGCATAGTAGCACACGGTATTGATTATTGATGCTTACGTAAGAAGTCACTCAGCTATACTCAATTATTGCTACAGTAATTACTGCATCATATCTCTTAAATTATTGTCATAGTATCATCTGTATAATATGTTATATTATTAAATCAATAATTGAGACGTTGTGGTAAGTTTGGTTATTTTTTTATGGGGGGCCCATATGTCATCATCTAAGAGTCTTTTGGTCAATAGTAATTACCTTCGTCAATAGTATTTACCTTGGTCAATAGTAATTACCTTCGTCAATAGTATTTACCTTGGTCAATAGTAATTACTTTCGTCAATAGTAGTTGTCCCTTCAATATTATCAAGAGTCATTTGACCCTTCGTTAAGACCAAGAGTCATTTGACCCTTCGTTAAGACCAAGAGCCACCCTCAGTTTTTCTATAAATAGAGGCCTAGGGCTTCATTATTTTTTACGAATTCATTCAAGCTATAGAGAGAGAAAGTATAGAGAGAATAAGAGAGAGAGAATAAAAGTATTCTGCTACTTCACTTTTCCAATATCCAGTTCTTTTAAGGTAGGGAATATTATTTCTTTTATATTCATGAAGAGAACTTCTGTTATTCCATTCTTTATTATTCTGTTGGAATAACCAGTATACGCGGTCTACCCTATACTTGGTGATATTCTTCTATTATTCTGTTGGAATATCCTGTCTGTGTGTTTTACACCGGACCTGGTTCCGTCTTTATTATTATTCTGTCGGAATATCCTGTCTGTGTGTTTTACACCGGACCTGGTTCCATTATTTATTATACTATTCTTTATTATTCTGTTGAAATATCCTGTCTGTGCGTTTACGCCGGACCTGGTTCCATTATTTATTATTCTGTCGGAATATCCTGTCTGTGCGTTTACGCCGGACCTGGTTCCATTATTATTATTCTGTTATGAATAACATGTCTGTGCGGTCTATCGCATGCATGGTGAGTTCTGACTTCTATACTCCATGAATTTTGTGGAATATCCTTGATAATTGCGTTTCATCCAGTATCTTTTCATGAAAATATTCTTCTAAACATTCTTGAATTTTACTCCACAAAGCAGTATCATGTTGACAATTTGGACGTTGTTAATTCTTGGATAAATTAATTCTTGAACTTGTTTTATTGAATTCTTATATCATTGTCATCATCCTCATGTTTATAAAATGTTAAAAGTCATCTGTGGCCTGTAGTGCATAGATGGATTTGGTATGATTATGACCAGGAATTATTAGGTATAATAATGACCGTAATATTATAAATGATGTGGTAAACGTCCTCATTGGCCCGTAGTGCGTTGATGGACAGTTGTTGGCATGATCATGACCATTAATGAATATACGAATATCCTTGGCCGTAGTGCAGGGGTGATTCGATGATGTGGATTATTTTATTAAGCTGAGTCTCAGCGATCACAGTGTTGAAAAACTTTTTAAATCATAAAAGATAGTAGAGTTTATTTTCTACTTGACTCTTTTAATGGATTGCTTGTTCCGCTGCAGTTAAACTTGATGTCTATTATATTTTATCAGTTTAACATTGTTGAAGGCTAATGATAATTTATTCTGCATTATCTTAGTCATGATATTTCTTACTGGGCTAGTTGAGCTCACCCTTTTCTTTCACTGTTCTCTTCAGGAAATGAGAACGTAGCCGGGGCAAGTCGGGGAACGGAGTGATGGTCCGAATGATAGTATTAGTTAGTAGTCCTCACTATTCTATGTAACGGTGTGTTAATAAATGTAATGAGGACTCCTTTTGAGTATGATTCCTCTCTAGAAGATAATATTTGTATTCAAACTCACAGTTTATGTTTTGTCGTATTGTACACGACAGTTGTATTAGTAAGTTGTATTTGTATTTTGTACTATATATCTGACGACCCAAGATGGGTGATGTATACCTAATTTTGGGGGCGTCACAGTAATGACCAAACTCATATTATCTTGTGTGTAATGTCATTCTTTCCTTGTTTGCATTTGCTACTGCAATATAAATTTGTTGTTTAAATTACATTAACTATATATCTTAATTATAATTTTCAATTATAGTTAAACTATATTGAAGATTACATTAAAAATAAATAGTTGTTGTAGCTCAGTTGGTTTGAACTCTTACTTATTTACTTACAAGTCTTGTGTTCAAACCTCACAACCTAACACTTTATTTTAAAAAAAAAATTAATGGTTGGCGGGCGGGCTGGGCCAAAAAGGCCCGGGTTTTCATGGGCTTACAAACAGCGGCCCAAAACCCGGGTTTTGGCGGGCGGCCGGGCCGGCCCGCAGGCTTTGGGCCCGTTTGCCAAGTCTAGCTGCTGCTGGTTTTTTATGAGCGGCTATGAATATGACAAATGCAAAAGTGGGTATTTAAGTGGACCTAGGTTAGTACATAAATAAATGAATGTACTAAAATATCCCCACGTATAAAATATACCTATTACTTACTTTGCTTTTATTTCTTAAAAAATAATTATATATATATATATATATATATATATATATATATATAAAACAAGGATCAAGAGCATTCCTCTTAAATAACATTCCTCCTTAACTAGCACTCTTTTATTAAAACTACGTCGTCTTGGAGTGGCCGCGGGTGGCATTTTTGTAAATAAAAAGAAAACAGTGGGACCACTCTCTTTTAAGTCACTCCAAAACGACTTAATTTTAATAAAAGAGTGTTATTTAAGGAGGAATGCTATTTAAGAGGAATACTCTTGATCCTTGCTCTATATATATATATCGGTCCGGATCTTAAGTTTACCCCTTATCTAACATACTTTGCATACCCATCTTTAGCGACAGACCGGCGACGATTCGATTTGTCACTAAAGAAAAGTATGCATGGTATGTTAGATAAGGGGTAAGCTTATGATCTGGATATATATATATATATATATATATATATATATATATATATATATATATATATATATATATATAAGGTTCTCAAACGTGACAACCGGTTGCCACAAACACTATTCCAACAATCATGCATGATCTTAACCGTTGATCATCATAATAAAAGAATGAGATTAAAAGCAATTTAATCACGATTGCTACAGCTTGTAGCGGGCTAGCGACAGTAATATTCTTTATTGTGGTAGAAAAAATTACCAAAAAATCCTTCAATCCAACTTACATGCCGCTACAAGCTGTAGCGGCAGTGCAATTCATATGCAATCACTTTTGTCTCTTCCCATAACACTAGTCACTTGTGTAAGATTTTATTTGATTATTCAAATATTTTTATTTAATTATAAAATAAATAATCAAATAAAATCTTATATCAAATAAAGTTATAAAATAAAATTATTTATTTGATATAAAATTAATATCAAATAGAATCTTCTATTTTTTAATTTCTCCCCCTTTTCTCGTTCTAAAAAAAATGGAAAGATGAAAATAGAATAAAATATTTTATTTTATAATTTTATTTGATAGAACATAGATGAAAAAATTAAATAAAATATTTAATTATAAAATAAATAATCAAATAGAATCTTCTATCAAATAAAATTGTAAAATAAAAATATTTTATATGATATTTTCATCTATTTTCTATCAAATAAAATTTAAATCAAATAATTTATTTGTGACGCCCCCAAAATAGGTATACATCACTCATTCTGAGTCGTCAAATATATGGTACAGAATTCAAATACAAACTGAATTTATACAACTGTCAAGTGTCGTGCAGAATACGACAAAACATAAGCTGTGAATTTTAACACGAATATTGTCTTCTAGACAATATCCAAACTCAAATTCAATCTAATTATTATCACACTATTTTACAGAATAGTGAGGACTACTAAAACAACCATCTGGTCCGTTAATCCATTCCCCGACTAGTCTCAGCTATATTCTCATTTTCTGAAGAGAACAGTGAAAGAAAGGGTGAGCTCAACTAGCCCAATATGAAATATTATGACTAAGATAATGCATAATAAATTATCCTTAGCCTTCAACAATATAACAACTGATATAATACAATAGACAACAAGTTTTAGATCAACAACTGCAGCAAAATAAGAAATCCATTAGAAGAGTCAAGTAGAGCATGATATATACTATCTTCTACGATTTAAAAGTTTATCATCAATTTTATCGCTGAGACTTAGCTTAATAAATAATCCACATCACTGAATTATCCATGCACTACGGGCCAATGATATTTATTAGTATCACGGCCATAAATTATCCATGCACTACGGGCCAAGGATATTCGTGTTTTTATCAACTGTCATGATCACGCCATAAAACAATTCATCTTTGCACTCTTGGCCGAATAGAACCCATGGTTATGATCATACTAACAACTCTCGCTGAGACTCAGCTCAATAAATAATTTACATCACTTGTAACATTTCAGGTCATGATTATACCAAATAATTCCTGGTCATAATCATACCAATTAACAGTCCATCTATGCACTACGGGCCAAAGATGACTTTTATCACAATATAAGCATGAGGATGATGACAATGATATAAGAATTCAATTAAATGAAAGCACGTGATAAATTTTTAAAGATTTATAATTTAATTTATTTAGAATTCAATAACGTCCAAATTGTCAACATGATACTGCTTTGTGGAGTAAAATTCAAAAATAATATTGTATCAAAAATGATTTAGACCGAAAAAAAATTAATTTTTGTCATGAATAGTATCCTGAGTGAATAGTATCCTGAGTGAATAGTACTTCGAGAATAGTATCTCGTGAATAGTAACCCGGCATGAAAAGATCAAAAATTATCAAGAATGCTCAGAATAATATTTTCATGAAAATATACTAGATGAAGCGCAAATTTTAAGAATATTCTACTAATTTCATGGAGTATAGAAGCCAAAACTTTAACAAAATGAGTGTAGAATTCAGAATCTGAAATGAAATAATATTACTTGCATACTACAGAGTATGGAATAAAATATTATTTCTTACGAATACTGAACAAAAATAATATCATTTACAACTGTTGAACGAAAAATAATATTCTTACGAATATTGAACGAAGATAATATTCCTTACGAATATTGAACGAAGATAATATTCCTTACGAATATTAAACAAAGATATTATTTCTTGCGAATATTGAACGAAATAAAATTTCTTACGAATACGAAAAATAATATTGTAAGCGAATATGAAATAAATAATACCCCTTACCTCAAAAAGAAGAGTATTCCAATTGGTATAGCGGGGATATTTTTGAAGAAAATTTTCACTATTTTCTACACTCAAAACTTCCTAAAACTCGAAAGAAATACGCTCAATATTATAGAAGAAGAATTCTCTAATTCTGGTGTGATTTCCTTTTCTAAACTGAGCATCCTATTTATAGGAGAATGGAATGATACTATTTGGATGCACAGTGAATAGAAGAATCACTGGCGGAGTTTTGAAATTCATGGACAAAGAAAATTTTTCAAAAAAATTTCTGATTTTTACTATGCAAATACTATGCAAACACTATGCATAATAAAATATAATGTATTCTATTTTTCATAAAAAACAAAACTAATAATATATATATATATATATATATATATATATATATATATATATGTAAGACCCCAATTTTTATAAATAAAGATGAATTTTCTATAAATATCATTTTTGAATATTATGGAGTTAATTTGATATAATGTTATAGTTGTGGGTAATATTTATAAATTTTGCAAAGTAAGCAAGTTGTTATAAAATATTCGTTTGGTCGGAGAATATTCTTTTTGTCGGGGAATATTCGTACGACGGCACAATCATTGGTGGACCCCACAACGGAATTATTGTCGGATTGAGAAAACGACAGAATTATCTTTCTATAAAAATAACGGCTGAGGTGTTACCGTTAAAACCGTTAAAACTGTTGAACTACTCGGTAGTAAAAGTACAGTAATACGCGTGGTTGCATAGTAGCACACGATATTGATTATTGATGCTTACGTGAGAAGTCACTCAGCTATACTCAATTATTGCTACAGTAATTGCTGCATCATATCTCTTAAATTATTGTCATAGTATCATCTGTATAATATGTTATATTATTAAATCAATAATTGAGACGTTGTGGTAAGTTTGGTTATTTTATGGGGGGCCATATGTCATCATCTAAGAGTCTCTTCGTCAATAGTAATTACCGTCGTCAATAGTAATTACCGTCGTCAATAGTATTAATTACCGTCGTCAATAGTATTTACCTTGGTCAATAGTAATTACCTTCGTCAATAGTATTTACCTTGGTCAATAGTAATTACCTTCGTCAATAGTATTTACCTTGGTCAATAGTAATTACTTTCGTCAATAGTAGTTGTCCCTTCAATATTACCAAGAGTCATTTGACCATTCGTTAAGACCAAGAGTCATTTGACCCTTCGTTAAGACCAAGAGCCACCCTCAGTTTTTCTATAAATAGAGGCCTAGGGCTTCATTATTTTTCACGAATTCATTCAAGCTATAGAGAGAGAAAGTATAGAGAGAATAAGAGAGAGAGAATAAAAGTATTCTGCTACATCACTTTTCCAATATCCAGTTCTTTTAAGGTAGGGAATATTATTTCTTTTATATTCATGAAGAGAACTTCTGTTATTCCATTCGTTATTATTCTGTTGGAATAACCAGTATACGCGGTCTACCCTATACTTGGTGACATTCTTCTATTATTCTGTTGGAACATCCTGTCTGTGTGTTTTACACCGGACCTGGTTCCGTTTATTATTCTGTTGGAACATCATGTCCGTGTGTTTTACACCGGACCTAGTTCCGTTTTATTATTATTCTGTTGGAATATCCTGTCTGTGTGTTTTACACCGGACCTGGTTCCATTATTTATTATTCTGTCGGAATATCCTGTCTGTGCGTTTACGCCGGACCTGGTTCCATTATTTATTATTCTATTGGAATAACCAGTCTGTGCGGTCTATCGCATGCATGGTGATTTCTTTTGTTATTCCATTCTTTATTGTACTCAGTTGGTTAAGTTTTGACTTCTATACTCCATGAAATTTGTGGAATATCCTTGATAGTTGCGTTTCATCCAGTATCTTTTCAAGAAAATATTCTTCTAAGCATTCTTGAATTTTACTCCACAATGCAGTATCATGTTGACAATTTGGACGTTGTTAATTCCTGGATAAATTAATTCTTGAACTTGTTTTATTGAATTCTTATATCATTGTCATCATCCTCATGTTTATAAAATGTTGAAAGTCATCTGTGGCATGTAGTGCATAGATGGACTTGGTATGATTATGACCAGGGATTATTCGATATAATCATGACCGTAATGTTACAAATGATGTGGTAAAAGTCCTCATTGGCTCGTAGTGCATTGATGGACAGTTGTTGGCATGATCATGACCATTAATAAATATACGAATATCCTTGGCCGTAGTGCAGGGGTGATTCGATGATGTGGATTATTTTATTAAGCTGAGTCCCAGCGATCACAGTGTTGAAAAACTTTTTCAATCATAAAAGATAGTAGCGTTTACTTTCTACTTGACTCTTTTAATGGATTGCTTGTTCCGCTACAGTTAAACTTGATGTCTATTATATTTTATCAGTTTAACATTGTTGAAGGCTAATGATAATTTATTCTGCATTATCTTAGTCATAATATTTCTTACTGGGCTAGTTGAGCTCACCCTTTCTTTCACTGTTCTCTTCAGGAAATGAGAACGTAGCTGGGGCAAGTCGGGGAACGGAGTGATGGTCCGAAGAATAGTATTAGTTAGTAGTCCTCACTATTCTATATAATGGTGTGTTAATAAATGTAATGAGGACTCCTTTTGAGTATGAATACTCTCTAGAAGATAATATTTGTATTCAAACTCACAGTTTATGTTTTGTCGTATTGTACACGACAGTTGTATTATTAAGTTGTATTTGTATTCTGTACTATGTATCTGACGACTCAAGATGGGTGATGTATACCTAATTTTGGGGGCGTCACAATATATATATATATATATATATATATATATATATTACCTGCAAACACACCCGTGACATTTCCTTCCAAATTCATTTTTCCACACGTGGGCCGCACATGTGGCCACCACCTTTATTTTATATATATATATATATATATATATATATATATATATATATATATATATATATATATATACTGAATAACTTTCTATCGATTATTTTGAAAAGTGGGTAAGTGATGGTCCAAATAATAAGCAAATTTATCACAAATACTTCATAAAAACTCCCTCAATATTTTTAACAATATTTATTCATCATTATTATAACTCGCAATATTAACAACCAGATCGTTCTCAGGAAAGAAGGGGCTTTTCGATAAGGATTTTTTCTTATTAGCGCGCAATTAGATGACCAAAACCTTTTTCCTTGACAGAACTTTCTAGACATTGTTAATTATGCAAATAATAATATGAATAACTTGTCATCTCAATTATTGGTTTAATAATATACAATATTGTGACAATAATTGAATTAATAACGTGAGATATTATGCAACAATTACTGTAGCAATATTTTTAATAAAATTGAATAATTTTTCACGTAAACATCAATAATCAATACCGTATGCTATTATGCAACCACGCGTATTACTGTACTTTTACCACTGGGTATTTCAACAGTTAACGGTAAAATTTTCACCGCTATTTTTATAAAAAGTTATTTATGTCATTTTTTAACTCCGACAATAATTTCGTTGTGGGGTCCATTAATGATTGTACCGTCGTACGAATATTCCCTGTTAAAACGAATATTCCCCGACCAATCGAATATTTTATAACAACTTACATACTTTGCAAAATTTATAAATATTACCCACAACTATAACATTATATCAAATCCATACCATATTACTTAAAAAATATTTCGAGAAAATTAATCTTTATTCATAAAATTTGGGGTCTTATATTATTCTATTTTCATCTTTCCATTTTTTAGAACGGGAAAAGGGGGAAAATTTTAAAAAAAAATAGAAGATTCTATTTGATATTTATTTTATATCAAATAAAATATTTTTATTTGATTATAAAATAAATAATCAAATAGAATCTTACACAAGTGACTAGTGTTATGGGACCAGATAAAAGTGATTGCATATGAATTGCAATGTTGTAGCGGCATGTAAGTTGGATTGGAGGGCTTTTTGATAATTTTCGCTGTCGCAAGAAAGAATATTATTACCGCTACAAGCTATAGCGGCATCAATTAAATTGCTTTTAATCCCAACCTTTTATTATGAGATCAACGGTTAAGAACATGATTGTTAGAACCGTTGATATGGATAATGAATGACCAACAATAAACTCATCTTACTTTAAATATAATCACTACAAGAAAAAATCTTAATTCCAACGAAATATTCTGTCCGAAGTAAGTCTATTCAGTCAGAATTAGCATATTTTCAAGAGAATATTCTGTTGGAACGTCAATCATATATAGACACGTCGAAGATAATAGACGTTGAACATTTCGTTGAAAAACACATATTTTAATTATATCTGATTGAATTTCGTAGGAAATAAGGTATTTGCGACGGAATATTTACGACGCAATTATTTCGTCGAATATACACTGGGGTTGTTTCCAATGGAAGTTCCCTCGAAAATAAGCAACTTTCGACAAAAAATATAATTTGTAAAAAACTGCTTAAACGATAATACTGACGAAAATTCCCTCAGAAATAAGCTATTTTCGAGGGAATATATATATATATATATATATATATATATATATATATATATATATATATATATATATATGCTAACAAAAGGACAATTACTGCCCCATTTTCTTGTCCATTAAATTCAACCAAATTAATTCATTTCAATCGATCAAACTAACGCTTTTGTTATTTTTTGAAGCCATTGACCAAACTTATACTTAAGAAGAATTTGAAGAAAGAAAGGTAAACATGCAACAACATCTAATATACTTTAAATAAAACATGTTAATGGATTTACATGTTTAGCGTTTACCTCAAGTTGTAGCCCACTTGTCATTTTTAAGGATTATCTTCTAATATTATACAATGGAAAGATTCCTTTCCGATTCACATAACTTGAATTACAAACTTTCGTGGGGTTTTCTTGGTCATGTTATATAATTCATTGACAATAACATCTATACATAAACTATAAATTATATATTGTTAGATAAGTGCATCTAAAATAATCTTAATTTCAAAAAAAAATTTATGCATTTAAATAGAAAATCAACAAACCCAACAACGAGAACGAGAATAATAAATAAACATCCACATGCATACACAATATTTAACGTGCCCTTAATGAGAAAAATCATAAGTCGACCTCTAAATTTCTACTATATCACTAATAATTGGTTAATGCAATTAGTTCAAACTTTTAGGACCATCAAACATAATGTACTACGAGTTTATTCAGTGTGATTTTGTTAAATATTATGTGCAATGATGATTAATCCATAATCAATGAATGTGACACCCCCAAAATAGGTATACACAACCCATTCTGAGTCGCCAAATACATGATACATAACTCAAGTACAAACTTAATTAATACAACATGAGCTGAGAGTTTTAACACGGATATTGTCTTCTAGACAATGTCCAAACTCAAAATAAGTCCTCATTACAATTATTATCATACTATTTCACAGAATAGTGAGGACTACTAAAACAACCATCTGGACCGTCAATCCATTCCCCGAATAGTCCCAGCTATATTCTCATTTCCCGAAAAGAACAGTGAAAGAAATGGGTGAGCTCAACTAGCCTAGTAAGAAATATTATGACTAAGATAATGCAGAATAAATTATCCTTAGCCTTCAACAGTATAACAACTGATAGAATACAATAGACAACAAGTTTTAGATCAACAACTGCAGGGGAATAAGCAATCCATTAGAAGAGTCAAGTAGAGCATGATATCTACTATCTTCTATTATTTAAAAGTTTATCATCAATTTTATTGCTGAGACTCAGCTTAATAAATAATTCACATCACTGAATTATCTATGCACTACGGGCCAAAGATATTCATTAGTATCACGACCACGAATTATCCATGCACTACGGGCCAAGGATATTCGTGTTTTTATCAATGGTCATGATCATGCCATAAAATAATTAATCTTTGTACCTTTGGCCAAAGAGAACTCATGGTCATGATCATACCAACGACTGTCCATCAATGCAATATGGGTCAATGAGGATTTTTACCACATCATTTGTAACATTACAGTCATGATTATACCGAATAATCCCTGGTCATAATCATGCCAATCAACAGTCCATCTATGCACTACGGGCCACAGATGACTTTCATCATAATATAATCATGAGGATGATGACAATGAAATAAGAATTCAATTAAATGAAAGCAAAGGATAAATTTTAAAGATTTATAATTTAATTTATCCAGAATTAAATAATGTCTAAATTGTTAACATGATACTGCATTGTGGAGTAAAATTTAAGAATAATATTGTATCAAAAATAATTTGGACAGAAAAAAAAATCAATTTTTTATCATGAATAGTACCCTAGGTGAATAGTACCCTAGTGAATAGTGTGACACCCCCAAAATAGGTATACATCACACATTCTGAGTCGCCAGATACATGGTACAGAATACAACTACAACTTGATTATACAACTGCCGGCCGTGTAAAATAAAACAAAACATAGCTCAGAGTTTTAACACGGATATTGTCTTCTAGACAATATCTAAACTCAAATTCAGTTCCATTACAATTATTATCACACTATTTCACAGAATAGTGAGGACTACTAAAACAACCATCTGGACCGTCAATCCATTCCCCGACTAGTTCCAGCTATATTCTCATTTCTTGAAGTTGACTAAGACAATGCAGAATAAATTATCCTTAGCCTTAAACAGTATAACAACTGATAGAATACAATAGACAATAAGTTTTAGATCAACAACTGCATCGGAATAAGCAATCCATTAGAAGAGTCAAGTAAAGCATGATATCTACTATCTTCTATGATTTAAAAGTTTATTATCAATTTTATCGCTGAGACTCAGCTCAATAAATAATCCACATCACTGAATTATCCATGCACTACGGGCCAAAGATATTCATTAGTATCACGACCAAGAATTATCCATGCACTACGGGCCAATGATATTCGTATTTTCACCAATGGTCATGATTATGTCAAACAACAATTCATCTTTACACTCTTGGCCGAAGAGAACGCATGGTTATGATCATACCAACAACTGTCGCTGAGACTCAGCTCAATAAATAATCCACATCACTTGTAACATTATGATCATGATTATACCGAATTGAATAATCTCTGGTCATAATCATACCAATCAATAGTTCATCTTTGCACCCTTGACCGAAGATGACTTTCATAACAATATAAACATAAGGATGATGACAATGATATAAGCATTCAAATAAATGAAAGCAAATGATAACTTTTTAAAGATTTATAATTTAATTTATCTAGAATTCAATAATGTCCAAATTATCAACATGATACTGCTTTGTGGAGTACAATTCAAGAATAATATTATATCAAAAATTATTTGGACCGAAAAAAAAATCAATTTTTATCATGAATAGTACCCTGGGTGAATAGTACTCGAGTGAATAGTAATTCGGGAATAGTACCCCGTGAATAGTACTCCGACATAAAAAAATTAAACTTTATCAAGAATGTTCATAATAATATTTTCATAAAAAGATACTGGATGAAACGTAAATTTTAAGGATATTCTACTAATTTCATGAAGTATAGTAGCCAAAACTTTAACAAAATAAGTGTAGAATTCGAAATCTGAAACAAAATAATATTACTTACATACTACAGAGTATGGAAGAAAATATTATTTCTTACGAATACTGAACAAAAATAATATCCCTTACGAATATTGAACGAAAATAATATTCCTTACGAATATTAAACGAAGAAAATATCCCTACGAATATTGAACGAAAATAATATTCCTTACGAATATTGAATGAAAATAAAATTTCTTACGAATACGAAAAATAATATCGTAAGCGAATATGAAATAAATAATACCCCTTATCTCAAAAAGAGAGCAATTCCAACTTGTATAACAGAGATATTCTTGAAGAAAACTTTCACTACTTTTTACACTCAAAGCTTCCTTAAACTCTAAAGAAATACACTCAAAATTATAGAAGAAGAATTCTCTGATTCTGGTGTGATTTTCATTTCTAAACTGAGCATCCTATTTATAGGAGAATTGAAAGGATACTATTTAGATGCACAGTACGGGAAAAGTTCACGGGCGCTGAATCGTCTGAAATTTTAATTTTCTGATTTACTATACAAATACAATGCAGACATTATACAAATACTACGCATAATAAAATATATAATATATTCTATTTTTCATAAAAAACAAAACTTATTATAATATATATATATATATATATATATATATATATATATATGTCACATGCATAACCACCCGTGACATTTCATTTCCTTTCTTTCAACACGCGTGGGCCCCACATGTCATCACACTACTAGAAAAACAAGAATACGTGACGGAACTTTGTGACAGTTTTTAAAAATAATCACAAAAGATAGTAATTTGTGATGGAATTTTTAAGCAATCACAAAATAATAGTATATATGATGGCACTTAGTGATGACTAATATTGCCATCAATGTATTATAATTGTGATGGCCATGTCAATCACACCAATTTTTTCACGCAAAATAAATTTTCTTTTTGTGACGCACTAAGTCATTACTTATAAAGATACCCTTTTTGTGATTGCATTTAAGCTATCACTATATATTTTAATGTAAGAAATAATCAAAACAATATTTTATGACGGTTGTGACAATCATTAAAAAGATAGATTTTTGTGACGACTTTTATTTGTAATTATAAAACAATAAAATATATGATGACTCTCAGTGATGACTAATTTTATTATTATTATAGAGTATTTGTGACTGCCATTATAATCACCAAATCTTATGTGAAAGTAATTTTGTTTCGTAAGTCAACTCACATATGTTTCCTTTTATATTTTGTTTTAAAATTATAATCATGATCTAGGCTTTGGTGTAATGGTAATACTCGTTATTTAGTTTGCAAATGGGGTGAGGGTTCGAATCCTACAAGTATTATTTGATACAATTAATATAGATATAATTAATACGGTGAAATAAATTATACGTAAATAAATATTCACGTTCATACATTTGATCCCTAAAGTCTTATTTTTTTTGTGATGACTTTGACAATCACAATAGATAACGTGTTAATGTGATTGTATTAATCATCACAAAAGCACTAAGCGTTTGCATGATTGCCAAAACTATCACATAAAACCTTTCATGATAAGCGTATGCAAGACGACCATTGTGATGCTTAAAGCTATCACGTAAACATTTCGCGATGGTTTTCTTACTGTTTATGATGGATTTTGGCCATTACAAATGACCATTTTTTTAATAGTGTCACCACATGTGAGCTCCACCTCTTATAATAAATAACTTTCTACCGATTATTTTGAAAAATAGGTAAATGGGGGTCCAAATAATAAGCAACACTTACAACAAATACTTCATAAAAATACCCTCAATATTTTTAACAAATATTTATTCATCATTATTATAACTCATAATATTAACAACCAGATCGTTCCCAGGAAAGAGGGGGCTTTCCGATAAGAATTTCTCCCTATTGGCGCGCAATTAGATGACCAAACCCCTTTCCTCGACAGAACTTTCTAAACATTGTCAATTATGCAAATAATAATATGAATAACTTGTCATCTCAATTATTGATTTAATAATATAAAATATTGTAACAATAATTGAATCAATAACGTGAGATACTATGCAGCAATTACTGTAGCAATAATTGAACAAAACTGAGTGACTTATCACGTAAGCATCAAATACCGTGTGCTACTATGCAACCACGCGTATTACTGTACTTTTATCACCGGGTATTTCAACAGTTAACGGTAAAACTTCTGCCGTTATTTTCATAAAAAGTTACTTTCGTCATTTTTCAATTCCGACAGTAATTCCGTTGTGAGTTCCACCAATGATTGTGCCGTCGTACGAATATTCCCTGATAAAATGAATATTCCCTAGCCAATCGAATATTTTATAACAACTTGCATACTTTACAAAATTTGTAAATATTACTCACAACTATAACATTATATCAACTCTACACCATAATATTCAAAAAAAATATTTCGAGAAGATTAAATCTTATATATTCATAAAATTTGGAGTCTTACAACCTCCCCTTCTTATGAAATTTCGTCTTCGAAATTGACGTACATACCTGGTATGTCGAACAGGTGAGGATATCTTGTTTTCATTTCAGATTCTAACTCTTGAGGTATAATCTTTGAGCGTAGAATATGTTTCTTCTTATTCAAGATTTTAATAGGTATCACCTCATACATTAAATCTTCTGCTATCTCGTCTAGTTCTAATTCAATAATGTGGTTCGGTTTGTCCACATATTTACGTAACATCGATACGTGAAAAACGTTATGAACACGCGATATACTTAGCGGTAAGGCAAGTCTATAGGCCACAGTTCCTACTCAATCGAGGATTTCAAATAGACTAATAAAATTGAGGGTTGAGATTTCCTCTCTTCATCGATTATTGCTTCTAGGATAGCGCCTTCTTAAACATTCTTCTTCGTATTCATTAGCTCTGGGTCTATAGCTTGAGCAACTTTAAATTTATCAATTAAAGTCGATTCTACTCGTATATTCGATATCTTCACGTGGGTTCCTAGAGTCTTTAACTCTATCTTCATCATTTGTAAGTTATACGAAATGGATATTTGTGTTAACAACGTCGCACTAGTAAACGCATACGATCTTCTACTCAACGCGTCAGCTACCACATTCACTTTTTCCACGATGGTATTGAATGGTATTATCGTAATCTTTCAACAGCTCGAGCCAATGTCTTTGGGGCATAATACATTTGTTTTAGATGAAGAAATATTTGAGGGTTTTAGAAATGGGTTTTGTACTAGGGTCAATACAAAATTCTATTTCACGCTTTGGGGTAGGCCAAGAAGTCTTCAGGGAATACGTCAGGAAATTTATTAACGATAGAAATATCATTCAAAACTGTGACTCTCATCCAAGACTTGGATAGCACGTCACATTGATACCTATCAACTTGCCACCATTATTCACGGCGTCGCCTACGGAAAGTCTGGCTACGGTGCATTCCACACAAGGAAGTCACCAGCGAAAGGCTCAGGGATCTTTACTTATGGATTGATATGACAGTGATTGACTTTAGTGGTTTGGTTGCTTGAATTTATATAACAGGTTGGTTAAGAATATGAAAGCTAACAACCTTACGAAAATAATCAATTTTAGTATGATGAGTAGTTAATCAGTCGATTCCTAAAATCACATCAAAGGAAAGTATTTTCAAAGAGATAAGATCGACAGGTAACGTGAGGTTGCCGATTTGAATCGAACAATGTGACGCCCCCAAATTAGGTATACATCACCCATCTTGGGTCGTCAGATACATAGTACAGAATACAAATACAACTTACTAATACAACTGTCGTGTACAATACGACAAAACATAAACTGTGAGTTTGAAATCAAATATTATCTTTTAGAGAGTATTCATACTCAAAAGGAGTCCTCATTATATTTATTAACACACCATTACATAGAATAGTGAGGACTACTAACTAATACTATCATTCGGACCATCACTCCATTTCCCGACTTGCCCCAGCTACGTTCTCATTTCCTGAAGAGAACAGTGAAAGAAAGGGTGAGCTCAACTAGCCCAGTAAGAAATATCATGACTAAGATAATGCAGAATAAATTATCATTAGCCTTCAACAATGTTAAACTGATAAAATATAATAGACATCAAGTTTAACTGCACGGAACAAGCAATCCATTAAAAGAGTCAAGTAGAAAATAAACTCTACTATCTTTTATGATTTAAAAAGTTTTTCAACACTGTGATCGCTGAGACTCAGCTTAATAAAATAATCCACATCATCGAATCACCCCTGCACTACGGCCAAGGATATTCGTATATTCATTAATGGTCATGATCATGCCAACAACTGTCCATCAATGCACTACGGCCAATGAGGACTTTTACCACATCATTTGTAACATTACGGTCATGATTATACCGAATAATCCCTGGTCATAATCATACCAAGTCCATCTATGCACTACAGGCCACAGATGACTTTCAACATTTTAAACATGAGGATGATGACAATGATATAAGAATTCAATAAAACAAGTTCGAGAATTAATTTATCCAAGAATTAACAACGTCCAAATTGTCAACATGATACTGCTTTGTGGAGTAAAATTCAAGAATACTTAGAAGAATATTTTCATGAAAAGATACTGGATGAACCGCAATTATCAAGGATATTCCACAAATTTCATGGAGTATAGAAGTCAAAACTTAACCAACTGAGTATAATAAAGAATGGAATAATAAAAGAAATCACCATGCATGCGATAGACCGCACAAACAGGTTATTCCCACAGAATAATAAATAATGGAACCAGGTCCGGCGTAAACGCACAGACATGAAATTCCGACAGAATAATAAATAATGGAACCAGGTCCGGTGTAAAACACACAGGCAGGATGTTCCAACAGAATAATAACAAGACGGAACCAGGTCCGGTGTAAAACACACAGACAGGATGTTCTAACAGAATAATAATAAAAACGGAACCAGGTCCGGTGTAAAACACACAGACAGGATGTTCCAACAGAATAATAGAAGAATGTCACCAAGTATAGGGTAGACCGCGTATACAGGTTATTCCAACAGAATAATAAGAAATTGAACAACAACAGTTCTCTTCATGAATAAGAAAGAATAACACCCCTTACCGTTTTAAAGAAGAGCTGTAATAAGGAAGTAGTTAAGTAGCAGAATACTCTTCTTCTCTCTCTCTATAACTTGAATGAATTCGTGAAAAATAATGAAGCCCTAGGCCTCTATTTATAGAAAAACTGAGGGTTTAAGAAATGAGTTTTGTACTGGGGTCAATACAAAATTCGATTTTACGCTCTGGGGTAGGCTAAGAAGTCTTCAAGAATACGTCAAGAAATTTATTAACAATATAAATATCGTTCAAAACTGTGACCCTCATCTAAGACTTGGATTGCACGTCACATTGATACCTATCAACTTGTCATCGTCATTCACGACGTCGCCTACAGAAAGTCTGGCTTCGGTGTATTCCACACAAGGAAGTCATCAGCGAAAGGATCGGGGCTCTTTATTTATGGCTTGATATGATAATGATTGACTTTAGTGGTTTGGTTACTTTGAATCCGCATAACAGGGTGGTTAGGAGTATGAAAGCTAACAACCTTACGAGAAGCATGATGAGTAGTGAACCAATCGTTTCAAAAAATCACATCAAAGGCAAGTATTTTCAAAGAGATAAGATCGACAGGTAACGTGAAAGTGTTGATTTGAACAAGATTTATAAATAGTGGAGGTAACGAATATTTCTCTCAACTGAGTTTAAACAGACATATCAAAGTCTAAGTTCTCCGGAGTTAACTTCAAACATTGAACACAACTAGGTGAAATAAAAGAGTGAGTAGAACCGATATCTAACACGGTATAGACTTCGCAAGAGTTTATGACTAACATACCCGTGATAATTTTATTCAGGTTTCTCGTCACAAAAAAAACGCTTTCTCTTAAACTACTGGCTTTGGCTTTTCTGGGACGGTCTTTGGTGCCTCCATCCTATCTGAACTTGTCTTCGGTGAACGACAAAATCAGGCTAAGTGACCTTCTCTTCCACAATTATAGCATGCTTTGGATGGCATCGCGCAGTTTGGACTGATGTGTCCCTCCCCTCCGCATTTGAAGCATATGATAGGTGGTCGTTCTCCTTCCTTAACAACGGGTGCTAGTGCTGACGTCTTTCCATCATTGTTGAATTTCCTCTTCTTGAAATGTCCATTCTTATTGTTTTGACCATGATTACCATTGAAGTGGTTACCATTTCTGGCATGTTGATTCCCTCCATGCTTATTGTCACCGCTTTGATGACTGTTATCACTAGTATTATCATTTTTCTGACTGCTCTCTTTTGGTTGCGTTGACTCGTTATCGCGCTCTACTAATTGAACCCTATTTATAACATCTGAATACAGACACAGTTTATGAGAAATAAGATATTGACGTATCTCCAGTTTCAAACCTCTTAAAAACATCCGTGTCATTCTCTCTTCATTATCCACCAAGTGGGACGCAAATCGGGACAACTCGGTAAACTTGGCTTCGTACTGCGACACGGTCATGTTGTTTTGCTCCAACTTGATAAATTCCACCTCCTTCATGTGACGAATACTTTCGGGAAAGTACTTGTCATTGAACAGTTCTTGGAACTTCTCCCAAGACATCTTGAGTGCGTCAGGCTGGGTACGTTTTACAGATTCCCACCAGTAATCTGCCTCTTCACGCAACATAAAGGTGGCAAAGGGAACCTTTTGCTCCTTGAAGCATCCCAAGATATCAAATATCTTGGTGATTTGCTTTAACCACGTCTCCGCCTTAAGTGGTTCTGGCTTTCCCAAAAACTTCGGTGGTCCTAGCTCCTTGAATTGCTTAGCGGTGACGAACCGTGGGTTGTCATTGTTTCCTCCTTCATTTTGGATAGGAGCCGCTCTCGCCCATTGTTGCATGAATTGCATAAAGCTTCTGACCATCCCATCATTCACCATTTCATCGGTGTTATTGTTTTCATGAGGATTATTGTCCTCTGGTTGCACATTACTCTGAGCATTGATCGTTGGTGATTCAATGGTCTCATGTGCTTCATTGATTATCTCAATATTTTCGGATGCCATTTACAAATACTGCAACAAAACAAGGGTTAATTAACATATAACATATTATCCATATACTTTGACCGACCAATTAAATACCAAATAAACTTAGGTAGGTCATACTAGCGAAGGAATTCCCCGTCTCTCCCCTCCTAGTTCTATTCTCACATCTTAGCCAGGGATCCCTAAGCTCTGATACCAGCTGTGACGCCCCCAAAATTAGGTATACATCACCCATCTTGGGTCACCAGATACATGGTACTGAATACAAATACAACTTAGTAATACAGCTGTCGTGTACAATATGACAAAACATAAACTGTGAGTTTGAATACAAATATTATCTTCTAGAGAGTATTCATACTCAAAAAGAGTCCTCATTACATTTATTAACACACTATTACATAGAATAGTGAGGACTACTAACTAATACTATCATTCGGACCATCACTCCGTTCCCCGACTTGCCCCAGCTACGTTCTCATTTCCTGAAGAGAACAGTGAAAGAAAGGGTGAGCTCAACTAGCCCAGTAAGAAATATTATGACTAAGATAATACAGAATAAATTATCATTAGCCTTCAACAATGTTAAACTGATAAAATATAACAGACATCAAGTTTAACTGCAGCGGAACAAGCAATCCATTAAAAGAGTTAAGTAGAAAATAAACTCTACTATCTTTTATGATTTAAAAGGTTTTTCAACACTGTTATCGCTGAGACTCAGCTTAATAAAATAATCCACATTATCGAATCACCCCTGCACTACGGCCAAGGATATTCGTGTATTCATTAATGGTCATGATCATGCCAACAACTGTCCATCAATGCACTACGGGCCAATGAGGACTTTTACCACATCATTTGTAAAATTACAGTTATGATTATACCGAATAATCCCTGGTCATAATCATACCAAGTCCATCTATGCACTACAGGCCACAGATGACTTTCAACATTTTATAAACATGAGGATGATGACAATGATATAAGAATTCAATAAAATAAGTTCAAGAATTAATTTATCCAAGAATTAACAACGTCCAAATTGTCAACATGATACTGTTTTGTGGATTAAAATTCAAGAATACTTAGAAGAATATTTTCATGAAAAGATACAGGATGAACCGCAATTATCAAGGATATTCCACAAATTTCATGGAGTATAGAAGTCAAAACTTAACCAACTGAGTATAATAAAGAATGGAATAATAAAAGAAATCACCATGCATGCGATAGACCGCACAGACAGGTTATTTCCACAGAATAATAAATAATGGAACCAGGTCCGGCGTAAACGCACAGACATGATATTCCGACAGAATAATAAATAATGGAACCAGGTCCGGTGTAAAACACACAGACATGATGTTCCAACAGAATAATAACAAGACGGAACCAGGTCCGGTGTAAAACACACAGACAGGATGTTCCAACAGAATAATAATAAAAACGGAACCAGGTCCGGTGTAAAACACACAGACAGGATGTTCCAACAGAATAGTAATAAAAACGGAACCAGGTCTGGTGTAAAACACACAGACAGGATGTTCCAACAGAATAATAGAAGAATGTCACCAAGTATAGGGTAGACCGCGTATACAGGTTATTCCAACAGAATAATAAGAAATGGAATAACAACAGTTCTCTTTATGAATAAGAAAGAATAACACCCCTTACCGTTTTAAAGAAGAGCTGTAATAAGGAAGTAGTTAAGTAGCAGAATACTCTTCTTCTCTCTCTCTCTATAGCTTGAATGAATTCGTGAAAAATAATGAAGCCCTAGGCCTCTATTTATAGAAAAACTGAGGGTGGCTCTTGGTCTTAACGAAGGGTCAAATGACTCTTGGTCTTAACGAAGGGTCAAATGACTCTTGGTAATATTGAAGGGACAACTACTATTGACGAAAGTAATTACTATTGACCAAGGTAAATACTATTAACGAAGGTAATTACTATTGACCAAGGTAAATACTATTGACCAAGATAAATACTATTGACGAAGGTAATTACTATTGACCAAGGTAAATACTATTGACCAAGGTAAATACTATTGACGACGGTAATTACTATTGACAACGGTAATTACTATTGACGAAGAGACTCTTAGATGATGACATATGGCCCCCATAAAAAATAACCAAACTTACCACAACGTCTCAATTATTGATTTAATAATATAACATATTATACAGATGATACTATGACAATAATTTAAGAGATATGATGCAGCAATTACTGTAGCAATAATTGAGTATAGCTGAGTGACTTCTCACGTAAGCATCAATAATCAATACCGTGTGCTACTATGCAACCACGCGTATTACTGTACTTTTACTACCGGGTAGTTCAACAGTTTTAACGATTTTAACGGTAACACCTCAGCCGTTATTTTTATAGAAAGATAATTTTGTCGTTTTCTAACTACGACTATACTTCTGTTGTAGGGTCCACCAATGATTGTGCCGTCGTACGAATATTCCCCGACAAAAAGAATATTCCCCGACCAAACGATTATTTTAAAACAACTTGCTTACTTTGTAAAATTTATAAATAATACCCACAACTATAATATTATATCAAATCCACACCATAATTATTTCGAAAAAATTAAATATTTATTCATAAAATCTGGGGTCTCACAAACAAGATTTATAAACAGTAGATGTAACGAAGGTTTCTCATAACAGAGTTTCAACCAATAAGTCAAAGTCTAATTTCTCTAGAGTCAAATTTAAACGTTGAGAGCAACTAGGTGAAATAAAAGAGTGGGTAGAACCGGTATCAAATAAGGTATAAACTTCTCAAGAGTTTATGATTAACTTACCCGTGATAATTTCGTTCGGGTTCCTCGACAAATGCTCTCACTTAAACTACCGGCTTTGACTTGTTTGGAACATCCTTTGGTGCCACTGTCCCAGCTGGACTTAACTTCACTACACGACAAAATTGAGCTAGGTGACCTTCTCTTCCGTAATTGAAACACGCTTTAGGTTGCTGCGTACAGTTTGGACAGATGTGTCCCTCCTGTCCGCATTTGAAACATACGACCGGTGGTCGTTCTTCTTCCTTGGAAACGGGTGTTGATGTTACTGTCTTTCCATCATTATGGAACCTTCTCTTCTTGAAATTTTGACTTCTATTATCTTGACCATGATTACCACCGAAGTAGTTACTATTCTTGATATGATAATTTCCCCCACGATAGTTATCATTATTCCGATGGCCGTTGCCACCGGTATGATTATTATCGTGTTGTTGGTCGTTGCCTTTTGGTTGGATTGACTCATTATCGCGCTCCAATAATTGATCCCTATTCACAACATCTGAATATAAACAAAGTTTGTGAGAAATGAGGTATTGACGTATTTCGAGTTTCAAACCACTCAGAAACATTCACGTCATTCGTTCTTCATTATCAACCAAATGGGATACAAATCGGGATAACTCCGTAAACTTAGCCTTGTACTGCGATACGATCATATTATTTTTCTCCAGCTTGATAAATTCTACCTCTTTCATATGACGAATACTTTCGGGAAAGTACTTGTCGTTGAATAATTCTTAGAACTTCTCCCAAGACATCTTCAGTGTGGCAGGTTGAGTACGTTTTATAGATTCCCACCAATGATCTGCCTTTCCTCGCAACATGAAGGTGGCGAAGGGAACCTTTTGCTCCTCTGAGTATTCTAAGACATCAAATATCTTGGTGATCAGTTTTATCCACGTCTCTGCCTTAAGTGGTTCTGACTTTCTCAAAAACTCCGGTGGTCCCAGCTTCTTGAACTGCTTAGCGGTGACCAACCGTGGGTTACCATTGTTTCCACATGCATTTTGAACAGGAATCTCTCTCGTTTGGTTTTGCATGAATTCTAGAAAGTTCCTAAACATACAATCGTTCGTCATTTGGTTGGTATTGTTGTTTACTCGAGGATTATTGCCTTCATGATGCACATTATACTGGTTATTGATCGTTGGTGACTCAACGGTCTCATGTGCTCCATTGCTTATCTCAATATTTTCAGATGTCATTTTTAAATACTGTCACAAAATAAGAGTAACATGCCACATATTATCCATATATTCTAACCGACCAATTAAATAACAAATAAACTTAGGTAGGCCATACTAGCGAAGGAATTACCCATCTCTCCCCTCCTAGTTCTAGTCTCAAATCTCAGTCAGGGATCATATCCCTAATCTTTGATACCAACTGTGACGCCCAAAAATAGGTATACATCACCCATTCTGAGTCGCCAGATACATGGTACATAATACAACTACAACTTGATTATACAACTGTCGTGTAAAATACGACAAAACATAGCTGAGAGTTTTTAACACGGACATCGTCTTCTAGACAATATCCAAACTCAAATTCAATCTCATTACAATTATTGTCACACTATTTCACAGAATAGTGAGGACTACTAAAACAACAATCTGGACCGTCAATCCATTCCCTAACTAGTTCCAGCTATATTCTCATTTCCTGAAGAGAACAGTGAAAGAAAAGGGTGAGCTCAACTAGCCCAGTAAGAAATATTATGACTAAGATAATGCAGAATAAATTATCCTTAGCCTTCAATAGTATAACAACTGATAGAATACAATAGACAACAAGTTTTAGATCAAAAACTGCATTGTAATAAGTAATCCATTAGAAGAGTCAAGTAGAGCATGATATCTACTATCTTCTATGATTTAAAAGTTTATCATCAATTTTATTGCTGAGACTCAGCTAAATAAATAATCCACATAACTGAATTATCCATGCACTATAGGCTAGGGATATTCATTAGTATCACGACCACGAATTATCCATGCACTATGAGCCAAGGATATTCCTGTTTTCACCAATGGTCATGATCATGCAAAATAACAATTCATCTTTTCACCTTGGCGCGAAAGAGAACGCATGGTCATGATCATACCAACAATTGTCGCTGAGACTCAGCTCAATAAATAATCAACATCACTTGTAACATTACAGTCATGATTATACCGAATAATCCCTGATCATAATCATACCAATCAACAGTTCATCTTTGCACCTTGGCCGAAGATGACTTTCATAACAATATAAACATGAGGATGATGACAATGATATAAGCATTCAAATAAATGAACGCAAATGATAAATTTTTAAAGATTTATAATTTAATTTATCCAGAATTTAATAATATCCAAATAGTATCCGAGTGAATAGTAATTTAGGAATAGTACCCCGTGAATAGTACTCCGGCATAAAAAATTAAACTTTATCAAGAATATTTCAGAATAATATTTACATGAAAAAATATTGGATGAAACACATATTTTAAGGATATTCTACTAATATCATAGAGTATAGAAGCCAAAATTTAAACAAAATGAGTGCAGAATTCGAAATCTGAAATGAAATAATATTACTTACATACTACAGAGTATGGAAGAAAATATTATTTCTTACGAATACAGAACAAAAATAATATCCCTTACGAATATTGAATGAAAATAATATTCCTTACGAATATTAAACGAAGACAATATCCTACGAATATTGAACGAAAATAATATTCCTTACGAATATTGAATGAAAATAAAATTTCTTACGAATACGAAAAATAATATCGTAAGCGAATATGAAATAATATAATACCCATACCTCAAAAAGGGAGCAATTCTAACTGGTTAAGCGGAGATATTCCTGAAGAAAACTTTCACTATTTTTTACTCTCAAAGCTTCCTTAAACTCTAAAGAAATACGCTCAATATTATAGAAGAAGAATTCTCTGTTTCTGATGTGATTTTTATTTCTAAACTGAGCATCCTATTTATAGGAGAATGGAAAGGATACTATTTAGATGTACAGTAGGGGAAAAGTTCACAGGCGCCGAATCGTCTGAAATTTTAATTTTCTGATTTACTATACAAATACTATGCAGACACTATGTAAACATTATGCATAATAAAATATAATATATTCTATTTTTCATAAAAAATAAAACTTATTATAATATATATATATATAAATAATATAATATATATGTGTGTGTGTGTGTGTGTGTGTGTGTGTCACAATGCATAACCACACGTGACATTTCATTTCCTTTCTTTCAACACACGTGGCCCCACATGTCATCATCACATGTGGGCTCCACCTCTTATAATAAATAACTTTCTACCAATTATTTTAAAAAATGGGTAAATGGGGTTCCAAATAATAAGCAACACTTACAACAAAAACTTCATAAAAAAAACCCTCAATATTTTTAACAATATTTATTCATCATTATTATAACTCGCAATATTAACAACCAGATAGTTCCCAGGAAAGAGAGGGCTTTTCGATAAGAATTTCTCCCTATTGGCGCGCAATTAGATGACCAAACCCCTTTTCTCGACACAGCTTTTTAGACATTGTCAATTATACAAATAATAATATGAATAACTTGTCATCTCAATTATTGATTTAATAATATAAAATATTGTAACAATAATTGAATCAATAACGTGAGATACTATACAGCAATTACTGTAGCAATAATTGAATAAAACTGAGTGACTTCTCACGTAAGCATCAAATACAGTGTGTTACTATGCAACCACGCGTATTACTGTACTTTTATCACCATGTATTTTAACAGTTAACGGTAAAACTTCCGCCGTTATTTTCATAAAAAGTTACTTCTGTCGTTTTCCAAACCCGACAGTAATTTCGTTGTGGGGTCAACCAATGATTGTGCCGTCGTACGAATATTCCTTATAAAGTGAATATTCCCCCGACTAATCGAATATTTTATAACAACTTGCATACTTTGCAAAATTTATAAATTTTATCAACAACTATAACATTATATCAACTCCACACAACAATATTAAAAAAAATATTTCGAGAAAATTAAATTTTATATATTCATAAAATTTGGGGTCTTACAAATAGTACCCCACGAATAGTATTTCGTGAATAGTACTTCGAGAATAGTACTTTGTGAATAGTAACTCGTGAATAGTATTTTATGAATAGTATCCCCGTGAATAGTACTTTGTGAATAGTATCGTATTTATGAATAGTGCCCATGAATAGTACCATATGTATGAATTGTGCCGTATAAATTTATAATACCCATGAATAGTACTCTGGCATGAAAAGCTTAATATTTAATAAGAATTTTTAGAAAAATATCCTTGTGAAACGATACTAGATGAAGCGTAAATTTCACGGATATTCTACTAATTTCACGAAGTATAGAAGCAATACTTTAACAAAATGAGTGTAGAATTCGGAATCTGAAACGAAATAATATTACTTACATACTACAGAGTATGGAAGAAAATATTATTTTATACGGATATTAAAAAAATATCCCTTACATATAAGAAATAGATAATACCTCTTACCTTAGTAGAAGACTGGATACTGCAATAGTGAAGTAGCAGAATACTTTTTTTCTTCCTCTCTATAGCTTCTCTCTATATCTTCTCTCTCTATAATTGCTCTTTGTGAATTTTAGTGAATTGGTGAGAATGAAAGAAGAACGAGCTTCTATTTATAGGAAAATATAGTTTCGATAATTGCACGATTAGGGGCTCGAATTATTATTGTATAATACCTTCATCTTTTCCTCTATTTTTAATTTAGTCTACAAATATTATCAAACTTGCACCACCTCCCCTAATAGTACATGCATGTGAATCAATAGTTTTCATACATGCGAATAAATAGTTATATGCATGTGAACTAATAGCAATTAATTGCTCATTTATCCGATTAATTACCCGATTGGTCAATTTAACCTCCAGAAATCAATTATTATCGAAATAAATGTCGATTTCCACTAACACTAATAATTCCAACACAATAAAAATATTTTAACAACATTTATTCATCAATAATATAACTTGCAATATTAACAACCAGATCGTTCCCAAGAAAGAGGAGACTTTTCGATAAGAATTTCTTCCTATTGGCGCGCAATTAGATAACCTAACCCCTTTCCTCGACAAAACTTTTTAGACATTGTTAATCATGCAAATAATAATATGAATAACTGTGTCATCTCAATTATTGATTTAATAATATAAAATATTATGCAGATGATACTGTGACAATAATAGAAGAATATGAGAGATATTATGCAGCAATTACTGTAGCAATAATTTAGTATAACTGAGTGACTTCTCACGTAAGCATCAATAATCAAAGATACTGTATAATATCGTGTGCTACTATGCAACCACGCACATTACTGTACTTTTATTATCGGGTATTTTAACAGTTTAACGGTAAAACTTTCGTCGTTATTTTTATAAAAAAAATATTTCTGTCATTTTCTAACTACGACAATACTTTCGTTGTGGGGTTCACTAATGACTGTGTCGTCGTACGAATATTACCTGTTTAAAACGAATATTTTCCGACCAATCGAATATTTTATAACAGCTTGCTTACTTTGTAAAATTTTCACATCACCCTTAACTTTAACCTTTTATCAATTTAACCATTTACTAAATAAAATAATAATTATAGAGAAAATTGAATACTTTCATTTCATAAAATTCGGGGTCTTACAATGAAACTATTCTCCCTCATTTCCTTCATATAAGTCGTTTTAGAGAATTATTTTTGTCACTTAATTTAAATCGTTTAAGAATTTTAAGTAAGCATTAATTGTTTAGTTTTTAATATTATTGTAAGACCCCAACTTTTATGAATAAAGATAAATTTTTCTCTAAATATTATTTTTGAATATTATGGTGTGGATTTGATATAATATTATAGTTGTGGGTAATATTTATAAATTTTGTAAAGTAAGCAAGTTGTTATAAAATATTCGATTAGTCGGGGAATATTCGTTTTAACAGGAAATATTCGTACGACGACACAATCATTGGTGGACCCCGTAACAGAATTATTGTCGGAGTTAGAAAAAGACAAAAATATCTTTTTATAAAAATAACGGCGGAAGTTTTACCGTTAAATTGTAGAAAAACCCGGTGATAAAAGTACAGTAATACACGTAGTTGCATAGTAGCACACGGTATTGATTATTGATGCTTACGTGAGAAGTCACTCAGTTTTGTTTAATTATTACCACAGTAATTGCTGCATAGTATCTCACGTTATTAATTCAATTATTGTTACAATATTTTATATTATAAATCAAAAATTGAGATAACAAGTTATTCATATTATTATTTGCATAATTAACAATGTCTAGAAAGTTCTGTCGAGGAAATGGGTTTGGTCATCTAATTGCGCGCCAATAGAGAAAAATCCTTATCGGAAAGCCCCCTCTTTTTCTTGGAAACGATCTGGTTGTTAATATTGCGAGTTATAATAATAATGAATAAATATTGTTAAAAATATTGAGAGAATTTTTATGAAGTATTTGTTTAAAGTTTGGCGTATTATTTAGACCCACTTATTTATTTTTTTAAATAATCGGAAGGAAGTTATAAAGTGTGTGTATAATATATATAAATATATATATATATATATATATGTGTGTTGTGTGTGTGTGTGTGTGTGGTGTGTGTTTATTTGCATGTGTGTGTGTGCCGTTGTGTGTGTGTGTGCATGTGGTGGGAAAAAAAAAGGGATGATGCCTTGGGAAGAAGGGCAAGTGTGTGTGTGTTTGATATATGTGCCGCGGGAGTGTGTGTGGTTGTGTGTGTATATATAAATATATATATATATATATAATATATATATATATTTATATATATAATATAATATAAGTTTTAATTTATTAGATTATTATATAGAATATATTATATTTTATTGCACAGTAATAAATAGCTAGTAAAATCAAATTTTTTTGAAAAATTTTGCCGTTGCGTCCGTGATTATTTTTCACTGTGCGTCCGTGATTTTATTTTCTAAATAGTATCATTCCATTCTCCTATAAATATGATGCTTAGTTTAGAATTAAAAATCACACCAGAATCAGAGAATTCTTCTTCTATTATCTTGAACGTATTTTTTTTACAATTTAAGGAAGCTTTGAGCGTAGAAAAAACAATTTAAGTTTTCTTCAAGAATATCCCCGCCCTACCAGTCGGAATACTCTTCTTTTTAAGGTAAGAGATATTGTTTTGTTCAATATTCGTAAGAAATAATATTTTCTTCCATACTTCTATAGTATTTGAAGTAATATTATTTCGTTTCAGACATACAAAAAAATAGACATTTGGCAACGATTTTTCGGGCAACGACTTACAAAGTTGTTACCAAAAATATATGTTTAAGCAACGAAATTTGTCATTCGTTGCAGTTTGCGAAAGACTTTCATTTTTCGTAACGAAATTCATAGGTCGTTGCAAAATTTCGTTGCCAAATCGTTGGCGGGAAAAAAAAAAATCCCCGCCTATTTACTTTTTGCTGCCGATGAGATTTCTTATCATCGTCAGCAACGAAAACTTTTTTATTAGTATATTTCGTTACCTAATATGAGCCACATTCATTGTCAACAATTTTTTTTCGTTGCGTATTTTATACATGTTTTTGCAACGACTAGTAAATTATTGCCCAAAATTAAGATAAACCCAATAAGCACGTTTCGACCTCTTTTTCTTTTCTTTTTTCCCCCAAAAACACATAATTAATTTGTATTTTTAAAATTTTATTTATTTGGACGCAATACAGTCAAACGTTTCACTCCCTCCGTCTCAAAATAAATGCTCAACTTAATTTTTTTTTTTTGTCAAGAGTTATTTTTTTTTAAATTAAAATTGAGCACATATAGATATATTTTCTAATTTACAAAAAATAAAATTTGTAGTAAATTTGGATGTAGTTTATAAGGATCATATTCTCTCACTTATAATTTTGAAAAAAGTGTAATTAATTTCTACATAAAGTATAAATTGCTACATAAAGTACTAAATTGCTCAAAATTTTTATCTCAAAATCAATCTCCGGTAGAAATTGACTAGAATTCCCGATTTGGCTACGATTGGTTTTATATAGGTTGACCGTAGTCTAACTTGGTTGGGAGAGAACGACTTTATGTGTAAATATATAAATGCTTGGCAGATGATGAATTTATAAGTATAAATATGTATATCCTCTAAAGTCTGATGGGATCCTTGGATATCTTGTAAAGAGGGTATTAATTAATTTTTTTAATCAAGTCAAACCGTATAGAAATACAGTCAAATTATATAAAATAAACACATGGTGACTAGGGGTGTAAACGGATATATACGGTATTCGTATCTGTATCAGAAAAATTAATTCGATATCCGTATTCGTATTCGGTAATTAGTGAATTTTAAAAATGTTATCCGATATACGAAATAATATCCGAATACGGATGATATCCGTTTTCGTTTACTTTATTCGAATAAACAGATTATTCGAATATTCAGGTATCTGAATTCGTTTATCAGTCATCTAATACAAAATTCATTCAAATTATTTACAAAAAAATAAAGAAAAAAATTTGAATAATTACTCATTACTAATCACAATTTAAAGTTCATACCATACATTAATCAAACATCCTAATCATTACTCATAAGGGGAGGAAAATGTCAAACATATCATCATACACCACTGATCATAAAAATCAAAATTTAAACATCCTAAAGAATGTATCAAATTAACATCATTGAAAAGATGATAAAACTCTTGTTCTTCTTTGCAATCATCCTTCATTAATTTGCATATATCCTAACTAATTGCAACTGCAAGAGAAATATAAATAATATCAGTATAATGTTAATCTAAAATAATTGGAACGCTGTGAAAGGTTAAAAGCAAAAAAATTGTAAATTTGTGATTTTCCTCCCTAGTCCCAAGTCCCAAGTCCCAAGACCCACCCATGTACAAGTAGAAAGAATAAATTAAAAAGTTGGTTTTCTCGGCATCTAGCATCAGTTATGATTGCATAATTTTTTTTTCTCCAATACAGGTCCAGTTTAGGTACCAGATTGAAAATTATAGTGTTGCTCCTTAGTCATGCAAGTGCGATGTTTATATTGGTGTATTGTGTAAAAACTGCTGCTGATGATCATTTGCAAAAGGTCGAAAAAGATCTAGAGAAGGGCAATGTCAAAAGGATCGAAGTGATTATAACAAAGCAACAACTTCAAGAGTTGCTCTAAAAAACAAGTGTTAGCTAAGGATATTCTGTCCAGGCTTGATCGGTGTAAAACATCTTGTTTTTACTTTGATGATGATAATTCATCGACGTGTTGGAAGCCAAAGCTCAAATCTATTCCCGAATGAAATGATCTAATTTAGCAGTATGTAGCATCTATATTAGATTTAGGTGTTATATATATATATATATATATATATATATATATTCACTTGGCAAGGAAATAGTCATAAATATAGCATGAAAAAACAAACAAGAAATAGGAACAGATGAATATAAGGTCTATAAAAGAAAAGTGTGGTTTGCATAGCAAAATGTACAGAGTTGTAATAGTATTATAATGATTTATGAAAAGAACATCGACAGTTATATAAAACCAAAGTTGTCATTTGGTAAATTGGAATGACGAGTTCAATGTTATGACTGATCTCTCTGTTGCATGTTCTTTAAGTTTAACACCAGGATTAGTTAAGATTTTGTTCAAGGAGATAAAATAAGTTTGAATAGATGAGTAACTTATACTCCTCTTAGCTTCTAGCGCACATGAATTTCATTCTTCTGAACTTCAACTTCTAGCTTGCAAAAGATACATTAATACACACTTTTTACATAGGCAACCATAAGAGGAAATAAAAGGAACAGTGAGTACACATTTTAGCATTCAAACAACATTCGCCAACTATAATTTATTCAACATTCAATCCAAGACATCATTTCATTTCATAGACTTATGTAAATCACCATATTACAACCTGATCTCTTAAAGTTACCACAAGGAATCCCAAGTTCATGTCAGATGATTCCATTATTTGAGCTACCAAAAGGGTTGACAATAAAAAATTTCACTATGACATATGATCTGGCATGCTTTTACCATCTTTAAAGTAGAGATCTAAGCATAAAATTGGTTCTTTGTGTTATTTTTTTAAGTAATGCTACCATGATAAAAGACATGTTATAAAAAGTAGATATAAAATAATGTGTTGAATAAGAATTAGTTTATTTTTTTTTATTTTTTTATATCCAATTTGTTACCAAAGTATTATAGTACGTTTTTTTACCAAGTCGTTAGTTGTAACTGTTCAGTGTTATATACATAAAATATTGATAATATGAGTGAAACTAATGAATAAATTTTTAAACATAATTTCTGATACCCAGCTTAAAGCAAATGATCACAAACAACCATATTGACAAAATTGGTATAGACTTATTAGCAGGTTTTTTTTTGTTTT